>CAWUFW010005325.1:600000-1054394 GCA_963921515.1 Calotriton arnoldi | reverse complement strand
GTAAGGCCAAAGGGACTAGGAGGGCTTGGAGGCCGCGGACGGGTTGGAGGTGGTGGCCTGACCCGCACGCTGGTTGCCCGAACCGCCACGGCGGTATCCACGTCCTCGGCCACGCGAAGGCGCTTGCTGCGCGGGCCGTTGGCCGGGCTGTGGACGTGACTGGGCGCCCCTTCCGTGGCCACGAAAGGGGCGAAAAGCAGACGTATGCGGAGGGCGCACAACAGCAAGGCCCAGGGACTTAGCAGTAGCCCGTGAATCCTTGAAACGCTCCAGCGCATGGTCCGCCTTTGAACCAAAGAGACCGACTCCATCAAAGGGCATGTCCATGAGAGTATTCTGGACATCCCCTGAAAAACCAGTGGTTCTCAGCCAGGCGTGGCGACGCAGCGCCACCGTCGTTGCAAGCGATCTGCCCAGCGAGTCGGCGGTATCAAGGCCACAGCGGATGGTATACTTAGCCGCATCACGCCCTTCCGCAATAGCGCGGGTAAGCAGTGTCTGGACCTCCTCAGAACACTGCGGCAAAACATCAGCCACCGAATCCCACAGGGAGTGGGTGTATCGGCCCAAGAGGCAAGCGGTATTAACAGACCGCAAGCCAGCACTGGAGGAAGAGAAAGCCTTCTTCCCAAAGTGATCCAGGCGCTTGGATTCCCTATCCGGAGGGGCGGTAGGGAAGGCTGTTTGGGAGGCAGAGGCTTGGACAACCAAGCTCTCAGGGGTGGGGTGTTGGGAGAGAAACAGGGGTCGCCCGGAGCCGGGCGATGGCGTCGGGCCACGTTCCTATCCACAGGAGCCCCTGTGGTGGGTTTGGACCAGGCACCCAAAAGAACGTCAGTGAGTGCATCGTTGAACGGCAGCACAGGCTCCGAAGAGGAGGCCGCCGGCTGAAGCACTTCAGTCAGGAGGTTAGTCCTGACGGCCACTGTAGGCAACTGGAGATTTAAGGCTCCAGCAGCTCTACGCAACACCGTTGCAAAATTAGCCCCTCCTCCGTTGCCACGGGAGGAGACAGCATGCCAGAGTCGGGGGAGGTATCCAGCCCACTGGCATCCCCAAGTTCCTCAACCCAGTCCGGGTCAAACTCGCACTGTTGTGTGAGAGGGTCGTCAGACCCCTCCCAGCTCTCCTGGTCCTCCTCAGGTTGAAAAGATGGAGGAGGAGGGACATAAGGGACCCAAGGCCTCATCGGGCGCCGGAACCGGCGTCGGGCAACGCCGGTCCGGCTCCATGTCCGGACCCGGGGAGAACCGGGGAACGACGCCGCCCGGAGCCCCGGACGGCGTCGGAAACGGCACCGGGGACATCGGCGTCGGCGGAGGCGTGGTTAGGTCAACCGGCGTCGATGGAGGTTGCGGCACCACCGGAACCGGGGTCGAGGCCGGGGCCGGAGCCGAGGCCGGGACGAAGGCTGGTGGGACAGGCGACGCCGGGACCGGAGTCGACGGCGACGCCGGAGCAACCCCATCTGGGCCCGCGGGGCCCGAAGGCGCACCGGAGGGACCTTGAGGCCCGAAGAGGCGGGCCATGGCCGACAGGAATTCCTGTACTCGGCCGGAGTCGCCCCGAACCCGGGAAGGACGGGTAATGCGGGGGCAACTCGACAGGCACGTCCGGGGCCGCGGGGCGGGGACGGTGCCGACAGGGACCTCAGCCGAGTCGCGCGACCGGCGAGGCGAAGTCTTAGAGCGATGACGCCGCTTAGACTTCTTGTGCTTCGACTTACCGGAGGAGCGCGAAGACTTGGATTCCGACGAACGGCGGGGACTCCGCGTCCGGCCCCTCGACCTCTCCCGGGACCGGGGCTTGCTGCGGCGCGGAGCCGACTGCCGGACTTCAAGGAGCTTTCGAGACCGCTCTCGCAAAGCCTTCGGATGAAGTTTCCGGCAGTCAGGGCACGACTTCGTGTCGTGGCCTCGGCCGAGGCAGAAGAGACACTCGAGGTGGGGGTCCGTGATGGACATCATACGACCACATACCTCGCAGGGCTTAAAGCCGGGCATCCCTACGACACCTTAGGAGTCGTGAAGACTCGTTGAAGAGAACAGTGAAAATTTCACAAAAAGATAGTCAAAAAGTGACTAGGGCACTGCTCTTCCCGGATCTGCGCTTACTGGCGCGGAAAGAAGAACTGACGTCAGCGCGCAGGGGCGGCGCCTAAGTACTGCCCGCGACGTCATCCCGGCGATCACGACGCCGACGACGGACGCGGAGCCGCACGACGCCGCCTACCGACGCGCAAGGGTACTGCTACGCAAAAACTTTCCGGATCCAGCCTGACGCCTGGGGATATTCTAAGGTAAGGAATCTGTCACTAACGTGTCTCTTTCAGATGCACAAGTTACTTACCTTCGGTAACGATATATCTGCAAGAAACATTAGTTAGTGATAGATTCCTTACCTTAGAATATCCCCAGGCGTAAGACTGGATCTGGAAAGTTTTCGTCAGCAGTACCCCTGCGCGTCGGAAGGTGGCGTCGTGCGGCTCCGCGTCCGTCGTTGGCGTCGTGGTCGCCGATATGACGTCTCAGCAGCTACTTAGACGCCGCCCTCGCGCGCTGACGTCAGTTTTGTACACGACTTTCCGCGCCAGGAACGCAGAGCCATGCAAGATACTGACCACTAATGCACTGAAACTAGGGCTGACCTTAACCCTAGAAATCAGTTCGCAGAACGGGGAGGATGGGTGGGCGGTAAGGAATATTTCACTAACTAATGTTTCTTACAGATATATCGTTACCAAAGGTAAGTAACTTGTGCATCTGAAAGAAACACGTTAGTGATAGATTCCTTACCTTAGAATAGATACGCCAGCAATACCAACCCCGGTGGTGGGTCTGTGAACCAAGATCACACCAGAAAGTCCCGGAGAACAGAACGGCCAAAGAAGCTGTCTCTCCGGACTTGGCTGTCCAGGCAATAGTGCTTAGTAAAAGTGTGCAGCGAGGCCCACGTAGCTGCCTGACAGATGTCTTGTAAGGGGACACCACATCCCAACGCCGTAGTGGCAGCCGTCGCCCTGGTAGAATGGGCGCGCAGCCCCAACGGAGGCTCCCTCTGTGCCAGAGAATAACAGGCTTTAATGCACAAGTTACTAACTTGTGTAACGATATATTTGTAAGAGACAGTAGTTAGTGACAGATTCCTTACCTTAGAATATCCCCAGGCGTCAGGCTGGATCCGGAAAGTTTTTTGCGTAGCAGTACCCTTGCGCGTCGGTAGGCGGCGTCGTGCGGCTCCGCGTCTGTCGTCGGCGTCGTGATCGCCGAGATGACGTGGCGGGCAGTACTTAGGCGCCGCCCCTGCGCGGTGACGTCAGTTCTGTACACGACTTTCCGCGCCAGGAACGCAGAGCCATGCAAGAAGCTGACATAGGTGTCTGAAAAATACTAGGGCCCTGAAAGGGATGTCCTTAACCCTAGAAATCAGTTCGCAGAACGGGGAGGATGGGTGGGCGGTAAGGAATCTGTCACTAACTACTGTCTCTTACAGATATATCGTTACACAAGTTAGTAACTTGTGCATCTGAAAGAGACACGTTAGTGACAGATTCCTTACCTTAGAATAGATACCCCAGCAATACCAACCCCGGTGGTGGGTCTGCGAACAAAGATCAGACAAGGAAGTCCTGGAGGACAGAACGGCCAAAGAAGCCGTCCCTCCGGACCTGACTGTCAAGGCAGTAATGCTTTGTAAACGTGTGCAGCGAGGCCCACGTAGCTGCCTGACAGATAACCGGCAGCGGAACACCGCGGCCCAAGGCCGTGGTAGCAGCCGTTGCCCTGGTGGAATGGGCACGCAGCCCAACAGGAGGCTCCTTCTTAGCCAAAGAATAGCAGGTCTTGATGCACAAGGTAACCCAGCGGGAGATGGTCCTCTTGTGCACCGCCCGACCTTTTTGGCGCCCACGTAGCCAACAAAGAGCTGGTCATCCACCCGGAAGTGTTTTGTGCGGTCAATATAGAAGGAGAGCGCACGTTTGGGGTCCAGACGGTGGAGCCTCTCTTCCTCTCTGGAAGGATGCGGAGGCGGAAAGAAGGTGGGCAAAGTGATGGTCTGCCCAATGTGGAAAGCAGTAACCACCTTTGGCAAGAAGGACGGACGCGTCCGAAGAACAACCTTGTCTGGATGAACAGACAGAAAGGGAGGTTTGCAAGATAGAGCCTGGAGCTCACTCACCCGCCGAGCGGAGGTGATGGCCACCAGAAAGGCTGTCTTCAGAGTCAGAAGACGAAGAGGACAGTTATGTAGAGGCTCAAAGGGAGCGCACATTAAAAAGGTAAGAACCAAGTTCAAGTTCCACTGAGGCATCACAAACGGAACAGGAGGGAAGAGGTGTGTAATGCCTTTTAAGAACCTGTTAACAACAGGGGACTTGAAAAGGAGGGCTGATCAGGGAGCCTGAGGAAGGCCGAGATAGCACAAAGATAACCCTTGATGGTACCCAGGGCAGAACCCTGTTGGGCCAGAGAGAGAAGGAACAGAAGGACCTCAGAAAGAGGGGCAGAAAGGGGATTCACAGCCTTTGCTGTGCACCATGCCACAAATTTGTTCCACCTGCAGGCGTATACCACCTTAGTGGAGGGACGCCTGGCTGCCAGAATCACATCACAAACTTCGGGAGGCAAGTCGAAAGGAATCAACTGCCGCCGCTCAATCTCCACGCAAGCAGGTGTAGACTGGACAGGTTCGGGTGGAGGACCGTCCCCTGCTGCTGCGACAGAAGATCCTCCCGAAGAGGCAGACGGATCGGGGGATCTACGCTCATATTGAGTAGCTCGGGATACCAAACTCTTCGAGCCCAGTCCGGAGCCACAAGAATGACTTGGGCCCGGTCGTGCTGAATCTTCTTCAACACTCTGGGTAGAAGTGGTATAGGCGGAAAGGCATACAATAGACCGCAACTCCACTCGTGACGAAAGCGTCGCCGAGCGAGTGCCGCCTTGGAAATTCCAACGCGCAGAACTGATGACATTGCGCGTTCTCTTCGGTGGCGAATAGATCTAACCAAGGCTCTCCCCACTGTAGAAAGAGTCCTTGCGCCACTTCCGAGTGAAGACGCCATTCGTGATCCATCATGCACCTGCGGCTGAGTTCGTCCGCCCTGGCGTTCAGGGAACCTGCCAGGTGTTGAACCATCAGGAACATGCCCTGATGTTCCAGCCATGTCCAGAGGCGCAGAGCCTCCTGACAAAGGGTCCACGATCCCACCACGCCTTGTTTGTTGCAGTACCACATGGCGGTGGTGTTGTCTGTGAACACCTGCACTACCTTCCCTTTGACAGAGGGAAGGAATGCCTTGAGTGCAAGTCGGATCGCCCGGAGCTCCAGAAGGTTGATATGGAGCCGGGACTCCGCCGGAGACAAGAGGCCTCTGATCTCCGCCTCTCCCATGTGACCGCCCCATCCCAGAAGGGACGCGTCCGTCACAACTGTGTGCTCTGGCTGGGGAAGGGAGAGGGATCTGCCCATGACCCATTGCTGGTTCGAGAGCCACCACTGCAACTGTTTTGCAGTCCCCTCCGAGATCTGGACGTGATCGGACAGGTTGCCCTGGTGCTGCGCCCACTGGAACTTCAGGTCCCACTGCAGAGCCCGCATATGCCATCTGGCATGATTGACCAGCAGGATGCAGGAGGCCATGAGGCCCAGCAGCCTCAGGGTCATCCGTACCGAAACCCAGGATAAAGGCTGAAAGATCGGAATCATAGCCTGAATATCCCGGACTCGCCGTTCGGGAGGATAGGCCCGAAACTGCGTCGTGTCCAGAACTGCTCCGATGAAAAGGAGCTGTGGAGAAGGAATCAGATGCGACTTCGGCACATTGATGGAGAACGCCAGCGAGTGCAGGAGTTCGGCAGTAGTCTGGAGGTGGGAGACGACTGCCTGGGACGAGCCTGACTTCAGCAGCCAGTCGTCGAGGTAGGGGAAGACTGAAACACCTGCCCGGCGCAGATGAGCTGCGACCACCGCCAACACTTTCGTGAACACCCGAGGGGCACTGGTAAGGCCAAAGGGGAGCACGGTGAACTGAAAATGCTCGGGGCCTACCGTGAACCGAAGGTAACGCCGGTGGGCCGGGGATGTGAAAATAAGCGTCCTGCAAGTCCAACGCTACCAACCAGTCTCCAGGGTCGAGGGCAGTCAAGACCTGAGCTAGGGTGAGCATCTTGAACTTCTCCTTCCGGAGGAAGCGATTGACGTTCCGGAGGTCCAAGATAGGACGTATGTCCTCCTTGTCCTTTTTGGGCACCAGGAAGTAGTGGGAGTAGCAACCACGCCCTACTTCTGGGGTCGGAACATGCTCGATGGCCCTCTTGGCCAAGAGGGCCGTGACTTCCTTCTGCAGAAGTACCAAGTGATCCCCTGACATGCGGTGGAATTGAGGTGGCATGGCTGGGGGGTGGTCTCGAAGGGGAGGGAGTAGCCCCTTCGGACAATGTCCAAGACCCACCTGTCCGAGGTGATGGGACGCCAGTGGTGAAGGTGATGGCGGACCCTGCCCCCTACTGGCGTGCTGTGCACCGGAAAGGAGGGACTAGGAGGGCTTGGAGGCCGCGGACGGGTTGGAGGTGGTGGCCTGACCCGCACGCTGGTTGCCCGAACCGCCACGGCGGTATCCACGTCCTCGGCCACGCGTAGACGCTTGCTGCGCGGGCCGGTGGCTGGGCAGCTGACGTGACTGGGCGCCCCTTCCGTGGCCACAAAAGGGGCGAAAAGCAGAGGTGAGCGGAGGGCGTACAACAGAAAGGCCCAGGGACTTGGCCGTAGCCCGTGAGTCCTTAAACCGCTCCAGCGCATGGTCTGCCTTTGAACCAAAAAGACCGACTCCATCAAAGGGCATGTCCATGAGTGTATTCTGGACATCACCCGAGAAACCAGTTGTTCTCAGCCAGGCGTGGCGACGTAGCGCCACCGTCGTCGCAAGCGATCTGCCCAGCGAGTCGGCGGTATCAAGGCCACAACGGATGGTGTATTTAGCCGCATCTCGCCCTTCCGCAATGGCGCGGGTAAGCAGTGTCTGGACCTCCTCAGAACACTGCGGCAAAACAGCCGCCACCGAATCCCACAGGGAGTGGGTATATCGGCCCAAAAGGCAAGCGGTGTTGACGGACCGCAAGCCAGCACTGGAGGAAGAAAAGCCTTCTTCCCAAATTGGTCCAGGCGTTTGGATTCCCTATCCGGAGGGGCGGTAGGGAAGGCGGTTTGGGAGGCAGAGGCTTGGACAACCAAGCTCTCAGGGGTGGGATGTTGGGAGAGAAACAAGGGGTCGCCCGGAGCAGGGCGATGGCGTCGGGCCACGTTCCTATCCACAGGACCCCATGTGGTGGGTTTGGACCAGGCACCCAAAAGAACGTCAGTGAGTGCATCATTAAACGGCAGCACAGTCTCCGAAGAGGAAGCCGCCGGCTGAAGCACTTCTGTCAGGAGGTTAGTCCTGACGGCCACAGTAGGCAACTGGAGATGCAAGGCTCCAGCTGCTCTACGCAACACCGTTGCAAAATTAGCCCCCTCCTCCGTAGCCACGGGAGGAGACAGCATGCCAGTGTCAGGGGAGGTGTCTAGACCACTGGCATCCCCAAGTTCCTCAGCCCAGTCCGGGTCAAACTCACACTGTTGTGTGAGAGGGTCCTCAGACCCCTCCCAGCTCTCCTGGTCCTCCTCTTGTTCAAAATATGGAGGAGGAGGAGGGACATTTGGGACCCAAGGTCTCATCGGCGCCGGCGTCGAGCGACGTCGGTCCGGCTCCAGGTCCGGAGCCGGAGTGAGCCGGGGACCGACGCCGTCCGGAGCCCCGGGCGGCGTCAGGAACGGCACCGGGGACATCGGCGTCGGCGGAGGGTCAACCGGCGTCGATGGGGGTTGCGGTACCACCGGAGCCGGGATCGAGGCCGGAGCCGGGATCGAGGCCGGGGCCGGAGCCGAGGCCGGGATGAAGGCTGGTGGGGCAGGCGGCGCCGGGACCGGAGTCGACGGCGGCGCCGGGGCAACCCCATCAGGGCCAGCGGGGCCCGAAGGCGCACCGGAGGGACCTGAAGGCCCGAAGAGGTGGGCCATGGCCGACAGGAATTCCTGTATTTCGGCCGGAGTCGCCCCGAACCCGGAAAGAACGGGTAATTCGGGGCGGCTCTACAGGCATGTCCGGGGCCGCGGGGACGGTGCCGACTGGGGCCTAAGCCGAGTCGCGAGACCGGCGAGGCGAAGTCTTAGAGCGATGACGCCTCTCAGACTTCTTGTGCTTCGACTTACCGGAGGAGCGCGAAGACTTGGATTCAGACGAACGGCGGGGACTCCGCGACCGGCCCCTCGACCTCTCCCGGGACCGGGGCTTGGTGCGGCGCGGAGCCGACTGCCGGACCTCGAGTAGCTTTCGAGACCGCTCTCGCAAAGCCTTCGGATGAAGTTTCCGGCAGTCAGGGCATGACTTCGTGTCGTGGTCTCGGCCGAGACAGAAGAGACACTCGAGATGCGGGTCCGTGATCGACATCATGCGACCACAGGCCTCGCAGGGCTTAAAGCCGGGCATCCCTACGACACCTTAGGAGTCGTGAAGACTCGTTGAAGAAACAGTGAAAAAATTCACAAAAAAGGATAGTCAAAAAGTGACAAGGGCACTGCTCTTCCCGGATCTGCGCTTACTGGCACGGAAAAAGAAGAACTGACGTCAGCGCGCAGGGGCGGCGTCTAAGTACTGCCCGCGACGTCATCCCGGCGACCACGACGACGGACGCGGAGCCGCACGACGCCGCCTACCGACGCGCAAGGGTACTGCTACGCAAAAAACTTTCCGGATCCAGCCTGACGCCTGGGGATATTCTAAGGTAAGGAATCTGTCACTAACGTGTCTCTTTCAGATACTCGTGTCATTGGATGCCACAATGGCCTTTGACATGCTTGAATGGCCTTACCTTTTTGCGGTCCTTGACAAAATGGGATTTGGGCCCCGATTTATTCAATGGATACAACTCCTTTATTCGAAGCCCCTAGCCCAAGTGGTAGTGAACAACAAGAAATCGGAAATTTTTCCTCTGAGTAAAGGCACTCGTCAGGGATGTCCCCTTTCCCCTCTTTTATTTGCTCTAGCCCTTGAGCCCCTGGCATCCTGGGTAAGGAAGGACCCTGTAATACGAGGATTAAAGTGGACAGACACATGGGAAGACCGTATATCTTTATACGCCGACTATATCCTCCTCTATGTAGCATCCCCAAAGAAATCCCTCATAGCTGTACTGGACATTTTTGCAATATTTGGCAGATAATCCGGTTACTCGATTACCTGGAATAAATCCATATTGTACGTCCTTAAGGGACCTCCTCCGGACATTCCCAGGCACTGTCCAGTGCAAATCACCACTGAGGGCTTCAAATACCTTGGTATTTATGTCACCGTAGACGCTGCAAGAAAATGTAACCTTAATCTCCTTCCACCTCTACAGAGACTAAAAAGGGACACGGAGCGATGGAAGACACTTCCGCTCTCCTTGCTGGGTAGAGCGTCCTTATTTAAAATGATGTCATTGCCCCGGTTTCTTTACGTGTTAAAGAACTCCTCGGACTTAGTCCCAGCGAGTTATTTTAAGGAGATTGAAAGTCTGCAGAGGAGCCTGCTTTGGAGTGGGAAGCCTCGTATAGCACTTTCCAAGCTCAACCTTACCTGGTACGATGGTGGTATTGGTCTCCCCGACCTCAAAAAATATTATTGGGCTGCACATCTAGTTGCCATTAACCATGGCACATACAGGTGAGCCGACGACCCCGGCTGTGCAATGGACAGATGGCTGCTCCCAGGAGGAAACTATAACAGGGCCCTCTATACGAAAGCAGGCAAACGATATCTGACAGGACCAACTAAACACTCGGTACAGGTCTGGCAGGCTGCCACCAGAAGCTTGGATTGGGAACGTAAGGTAACACTAGCCACCCCACTGTGGGACTCTGACTTGCTGGGCAACCTGTGGAAATCGAAAGGGTTCGACAAATGGGACCTCATCGGAATATCCAAGATAGGTGACCTCTGGGCAAAGGGAGAAGTTAGATCATTTTCCTCCTTACAACGGGATTACGAATTGACCAACACTGAACACTTCCGGTATATGCAGGTGTGACATGCACTACAGACATGCCTCCAAAAAGGTGATGCCCCTCCGGAATCCTCGCCTCTTGAGGACAGACTTCTGGATGGGTATTTGCCAACAAAGGCGATCTCCCTCACATATAAGAAGTTAGTAAACAATACTGGTGAACCTCTCCATCAGCTAAAAGAAAAATGGGAAAGGGATGGGGTTATTATTGATGACGAACATTGGGCAATAGCGGTTACCTCCCCACGAGAAGTAGCGATCTCGGCTAGGCTGAGACTGGTACAACTCAAAATACTACACTGCATCTACATAACAGGGGCATGCTTAGTACGTATGGGAAGGGTGGTGGACGGCACAGGTAGGAGGAACTGTGGAAGTGAGGCCACATTCATGCATATAATCTGGGAGTGTCCACACATACAGAGATACTGGAAGAAACTACACGAGGTAATGGGTGAGGTACTTGAACAGACTACCCCCTTGGAGGTCAAACGATGTCTCAATGTGTGGGAACCCACAGATTTAAACACCAAAAGAATAACGTGGATCACGCTGGGACTAATGGTGGCGAAACGCAATATTGCCCAGCTGTGGGGAGCAACTCAGGCCCCGACTGTCAGCCTGGAAGAGAGACATGGAAAAAACTGTATATGTAGCAAGGGGAAACCCGAAAAAGTGGTCTCACATATGGAATGATGGGAATGTATATCGAGGTGAAGTCTGTACCCCACCGACACTACCAGCTCAAGATGATCACATAGTGTCATAATACAAGTATCTTATGAAATGTAAAGTTTCATAAGTATCTAGAAACAGTGATATCGCGCCAAAGAAATATTGTATAACATGGAAAAGCACCTTGTTTTGTTGATTTCATTGTTTCAATAAAAAGAATTATAAAAAAAAAAAAAGTATGCGAGAACCAGGTTTAAGTCCCACTGTGGCATCACAAAGGGAACAGGAGGAAAAAGGTGAGTAATGTCTTTAAGGAATCTGTATACAGGGGACTTGAAAAGAGAGGGTGTTAGAAACGGGGTCACCGATTCCGACACGATAGCTTGGCGCGAGGTAGGAAGGCACCCGAAGGCAATGTGTTAAGCACTTGTGCAGCACACACTCACACTGATTCAGTAATGCGCACACAATAAGGGAGACACCACACCAGGCTTTTGTATAAAAACAAGATCCTTTATCTAATTTTAGATCAGCAATAGATGAGGCAGATAATCTTAGGCAACATTGCAATTCATTTAGCTTCTCAAAACCAGTGCGTAAATTCATTCAAGCACATTATAACAGTAAAACGTTACGCCATTAAAAGGCAGTAGCATTAACCTCATTGACAAGTAGGTAACACTGTAGGTCATAGGTTGCAGGTCAAAACATAGACTTCAATGCACTTAGCGACATTCAATTAGCAAGAATTTAGATGCACATAACACTGTAGATGAGGAAGAACCTGTATCAACCTAGGCGCAACCACATTCAGTACAGTGGGTGTCGCAAAGTAGGTAGGCCTACAACATAGGAACACTAACTCTTAGCAGGTGAACACAGGCTCAATTCATGTAGGTATATTCAATTCATTAAGGGCCTTACTGTAGATTAATCACCTTACATGGGGTACATTCCCCTCATAATAGGAAACACTTTAGGTCATGCCTGGCAGAAGGTAAAAGGCGGTAACAACCCTTCTTAGAATAGGGAACCCTGTAGGTAAAGACTTGCACGTGCTGACATGGGCAGGGGCAGCACTCCAGTACTCTTCCTTCATTACCCCCTTTACCGTAGGAGAGGCATTCCTATAACCAACTTCGCCCCTGCGGCATATATATAAGGCCCCAACTCATCCTTAATCACCCTGGGCCTCCAGGCAACCATTCTGGCAGGCATCTATTACGGACAACCTTTCTCGAGGGCCCAGTCACTATGGGCAACCTTTATTGAAGAGCCCTCTCCCTCTCGAAGGCTCCGCTCCGAGCGCGACGCCCGCTGTAGCCCAGGCAGCAATGCGCATGGGGGTCGCCCCTGTTCCAACCCAGCCACGGGCTGGTCGAAGGCCCCTCCGTTCTGGGCAGTGTCAACGCCGGTGATGACAGGGGCCCCTCCGCAAGAGTGGGCCCCGGCCTCCCGGACTCACCAGTCACTCCGCGCAGGAGGGGGGCAAGCAAACCCAGGTGCAGCGCCGGCCGCCGCCTCCCCCGTCAGCCCACTCTCTCTCTCACTCGCAGGGCCTTTACCTGGGGAGGTGCCGCGACCGGCGGTAGACTTCCTCCGCACCAGGGGGGGATCCGGGCCGGCAGGGTCAGAGCTCCTCTTCACTGAGGTCGGGTGGGCTCCGGCCTCCTCTTCAGCTCCGGCCCGGGAGCCAATCGGTGTGCGGCTTTTCGGGGGCGCGGCCTCTGACGCGGCCGTTGCTCTCGTTGCTGGGCAACGCTTCCCGCCCTCCTCTTAGGCCCAGCGCGGCCTTCGCTTCGCCTCAGCGCCCAGGTGGCGGCGGTGATCCTAGGCCCAGGGCCTCCTCCGGACAGCGCGGGGGCCCGCGGCGAGTATTTACGGGCCTCCGCTTCTTCTCCCCACAGCGCGGGCAGCGGCGGTGATCGGGGCAGCCGCAGTCACTTCTCCTGTCACGGGGCAGGTGGGCGCAGCGGGGGTCGGGGGGATGCTGCGTTTCTTCTCTCACGGCGCTGGGGCCGCGGCGATGATCTCAGCAGGTAGCGCTTCTTTAGGGCGAGACCCTAGGAGGTAGCAGAGTCTTAAAGTATAGCGCTCAGGGGGGGGGCACACAGCGCTCGTGGGCAGACGCGAAGGTGTGAAGGCCCAGCGCTTAGAGGCATGGCGCTTTACCTGGTGATCCCCCAGTGGTCTTCACAGGTGGCAATAGCTTGGTTACAGGTTCTTGGTTGATGTAGCTTCTTGGTCGCAATACTTGGATGCAGTTACTTGGATTGCGGTTACTTGAATACAGTTACTTGGGGGGAAAAGGGGGTTGAGTTGGTGGGCACAAGAGGCGAGTAGGTACCCTTCAGGCACACTGGAGGTGGTTCCCTGGGTCCCCTTACGCTGGGTCAGGTCAGTAGGTGGAAGGTGTTCCTCAGCTAGCTTAGCACAGCAGCGCCTAAGCCCAGTCAGTACCAGTAGTGTAGGTCTCCCCCTAGGCCCAACAGCCTGTACTCCGACAGAGGTTCCCCCAGGTCCAGTGGTGCCCAAACTGACTAAAAAGGTTTCCCTCCAAACCTCTTATACCCCTAGGTCAGGTGCCCTCCTGAAAGGCGGCAAAACATAACTCCTCCCTGGGCTGGAAGGTTCTAGAAGCTTCCCTCATGTCTGGCTATGAGGCCCAGAGGCGGGGACGGCATGGATACTGTATCATTATGTCCCAGCCTGATCCTGACTACTAGTATGTGCGTGCGCAATGGCCACTCCGCAGTAGCAGGGGCCTGTGGCAGCCATCTTATTAGGAGAGAGCACCTGCACCTCAGCACTGTTTGGCAGTGGTAAGGCGCCCAGAGACCTAGGTCCAACAAAAGTGTAGTGGCAAAAAATGAGGCGCAAAGAGAAAAAAACGGGGTAAGACCACCCTAGGGCTGACCGGTCTAACAGAGGGCTGATCAGGGAGCCTGAGAAAGGCCGAAATAGCAGAAAGGTAGCCCTTGATAGTGCCCAGAGCAGAGCCCTGCTGGGCCAAAGAAAGAAGGAACAGTAGGACCTCAGAAAGAGGGTCAGAAAGGGGATCCACAGCTTTTGCTGTGCACCATGCCACAAACTTGTTCCACCTACAGGCGTATACCAACTTAGTGGAGGGACGCCTGGCTGCCAGAATCACAGCACAGACTTCAGGAGGCAAGTCGAAAGGAATTAATTGCCGCCGCTCAATCTCCACGCAAAGAGGTGGAGACTGGACAGATTCGGGTAGAGGACCGTCCCCTGCTGCTGCGACAGGAGATCCTCCCGAAGAGGCAGTCGGATCGGGGGATCGATGGTCATTCTGAGTAGCTCGGGATACCAAACTCTTCGAGCCCAGTCCGGGGCCACAAGAATGACTTGGGCCCGGTCGGGCCTGATCTTCTTCAGCACTCTGGGCAGAAGTGGTATAGGCGGAAAGGCGTACAACAGACCGAGCGAGTGCCGCCTTGGAAATTCCAACGCGCAGAACTGCTGACGATGGCGAATAGATCTAACCAAGGCTCTCCCCACTGTTGAAAGAGACCTTGCGCCACGTCCGAGTGAAGATGCCATTCGTGATCCATCATGCACCTGCGGCTGAGTTTGTCCGCCCTGGCGTTCAGTGAACCTGCCAGGTGTTGAACCACCAGGGAAATGCCCTGAAGTTCCAGCCATGTCCAGAGGCGCAGAGCCTCCTGACATAGGGTCCACAACCCCACCCCGCCCTGTTTGTTGCAGTACCACATGGCGGTGGTGTTGTCTGTGAACACCTGCACTACTCTCCCCTTGACAGAGGGAAGGAATGCCTTCAGTGCAAGTCGGATCGCCCGAAGCTCCAGAAGGTTGATATGGAACATGGACTCCGCCGGAGACCAGAGGCCTCTGATCTCCGCCTCTCCCATGTGGCCGCCTCATCCCAGGAGGGACGCGTCCATCACCACTGTGTGCTCCGGTTGGGGAAGGGAGAGGGATCTGCCACTGACCCAATGCCGGTTTGTGAGCCACCACTGCAGCTGTTGAGCAGTGCCCTCCAAGATCTGGAAGAAATCGGACAGGTTCCCCTGATGCTGCGCCCATTGGAACTTCAGGTCCCCCTGCAGAGCCCGCATATGCCATCTGGCATGATCGACCAGCAGGATGCAGGAGGCCATGAGGCCCAGCAGCCTCAGGGTCATCCTGACCGAAACCCAGGATAGAGGCTGAAAGATCGGAATCATAGCCTGAATATCCTGGACTCGCTGTTCGGGAGGATAGACCCGAAAGTGTGTTGTATCCAGAACCGCTCCGATGAAGAGGAGCTTCTGAGAGAGAATCAGGTGCGACTTCGGCACGTTGATGGAGAACCCCAGCGAATGCAGGAGGTCGGCCGTAGTCTGGAGGTGGGAGACGACAGCCTGGGGCGAGCCCGCCTTCAACAGCCAGTCGTCGAGATAGGGGAAGATTGGAACCCCTGATCTGCGCAGATGAGCTGCGACCACCGCCATCACTTTCGTGAACACCCGAGCGGGGCGCTGGTAAGGCCAAAGGGGAGCACGGTAAACTGAAAGTGCTCGTGGCCTACCGTAAACCGCAGGAAACGCCGGTGGGCCGGCAGGACGGGAATGTGGAAATATGCGTCCTGCAGGTCCAACGCTACCATCCAGTCTCCAGGGTCGAGGGCAGTCAAGACCTGAGCTAGGGTGAGCATCTTGAACTTCTCCTTCCGGAGGAAGCGATTGACGTCCCTGAGGTCCAAGATAGGACGCAGGCCCTTGTCCTTCTTGGGCACCAGAAAGTAGTGGGAATAACAACCACGTCCTACTTCTGGCGCAGGAACGCACTCGATGGCGCCCTTGGCCAAGAGGGCCGCGACATCCTGTTGAAGAAGTGCCAAGTGATCCCCCGACATGCGGTGGTACTGGGGTGGCATGGCTGGAGGGGTAGTCTAGAAGGGGAGGGAGTAGCCCCTTCGGATTATTTGTAAAACCCACCTGTCCGAAGTGATGGTGCGCCAGTGGGGGAGGTGATGGCGAATCCTGCCGCCCACTGGCGTTTGATGGGCCTGAAAGACCGGACAAGGAAGGTTTGGAGGCAGTGGTGGCCGGGGTGGAGGTGGACTGACCCGCCCGCTGGCCACCTGACCCGCCTCGGCGGGTCACACGTCCACGGCCGCGCTGAGACTGTTGCTGCGCAGGCCTGTGGCTCTGAAGCGAACGTGTCGGGGCGCCCTTTCCGTGGGCACGAAAGGAGCGAAAAGCAGAAGGCGGAGGAGGGCGCGTGGCGGAAAGGCCCCAAGACTTGGCCGTAGCCCGCGAGACCTTAAAGCGCTCCAACGCACTATCTGCCTTGTTGCCAAAAAGGCAAATGCCATCAAAGGGCATGTCCATCAGGGTGTTCTGGACATTCCCCGAGAAAACAGTAATCCTCAGCCAGGCGTGGTGACGGAGCGCCACTGTCGTGAAAATCGCCCTGCCCAGCGAGTCGGCGGTGTCAAGGCCACATCGAATTGTGAACTTTGCTGCATCTCTCCCTTCAGCAATAGCCTGAGAGAGCACTGTCCGGGCCTCCTCCGGCCCTGAGGCAGCACTTGCGCCACCGTATCCCACAGAGAGTGGGAATAACGGCCCAAGAGGCATGCGGTGTTCACAGACCGCAGCCCTGAACTGGCGGAAGAGAAAATCTTCTTCCCAAATTGTTCCAGTTTCTTGGATTCCCTATCCGGAGGTGCGGTAGGGAATGTGCTCGGGGACGCAGAGGCTTGGACAACCAAGCTCTCAGGGGTGGGGTGTTGGGAGAGGAAAAGGGGGTCGCCCGGGGCCGGGCGATGGCCCACGTTCCTATCCACAGGAGCCCCTGTGGTGGGCCTGGACCAGGTGCCCAAAAGAATGGCAGAAAGTGCATCATTAAAAGGCAGCAGTGGCTCCGCAGAGGTAGCTGCCGGCTGAAGTACTTCTGTCAGGAGGTTAGTCCTAACTGCCACTGTAGGGAGCTCGAGGTGGAGGGCCTCGGCCGCCCTATGCAACACCACGGCGTAACTTGCACCCTCCTCCGTAGCCATGGTAGGAGGAGTGAGCATGCCAAGGTCAGGAGAGGTGTCAAGACCACTGTCATCCCCCAGTTCCTCTGCCCAGTCCGGGTCTAACTCACACGGTGGGTGAGAGGGTCCTCAGACCCCTCCCAGTCCTCCCCTTCCTCCGAAGGCTGATTAAATGGCCGAAAATAAGGAGGATGGACATAGGGATAGAAGGGTCCCATCGGAGGCGGAATCAGCGTCGTGTCCACTTTGGGGCTGAAACCGGGGACGACGTCGTCCGGCGGGACGGGCGACGTCGGAAGTGGTGCCGGAGGGGTCGACGTCGGTGGAGGTGTTACGAGGTCAACCGGCGTCGACCGGGATCCAGGCCTGGATCCATGGGGGCCCTGCGGCGCCGGGGCCGACAGCGATGCCGGAGCCGTCGGCAGTGGAAGGCAAGGACCCCCAGTGGGGCCCGCGGGGCCCGAAGGCGCACCGGCGGGACCCGACGGCCCAAAGAGGCGAGCCATGGCTGACAAAGTCCTGCAGCTGGGAAGGAGTCGCCGACGGACCCGGGAAGGGAGGGTAGGCCGACGGCGACTGCGTAGGCTCCGCAGGAGCCGAGGGGGTGGCACCACCCGCACCCTCAGCGGCGACGGGCGAGGGGAAGTCGGAGAGCGACGGCGCTTCTTCGACTTCTCAGAGTGCTTCGTCTTACCTGACCCAGAGTTCGAAGACTTCGATCCCGACGAACGATGGTGGTGGCTCCGCGACCGGTCCCTCGACCTCCCTCGGGAACGGAACCTTGAGCGGCGTGGAGCCGACTGCCGGACTTCAAGCAACTTTCGGGACTGCTCCCGCAGTCTTCGGCGCCATGGCCCGGCAGTCTGGGCACGACTTTGGGTCGTGGTCGCGCCCCAGGCAGTAGAGAGACACGCGGTGCGGGTCCGTAACCGACATCATGCGTTGACATTCCTCGCAGGACTTGAAGCCGGGCATCCCTACGGCACCAGGAGTCGATCGACTCGAAAAATATAGAGACAAAAAGCCTCAAAAACTCAGTCAAAACATGACTGGGGGTACCGCTCTCTCCGGATCTGTGTTTGCTGGCGCGGAAAAAGAAAGAACCGTCAGCGCGCAAGGGCGGCGTCTAAGTAGCTGCCGCGACGTCATCTCGGCGACCACGACGCCAACGACTGATGCGGAGCCGCACGACGCCACCTTCCGACGCGCAGGGGTACTGCTGACGAAAACTTTCCGGATCCAGTTTGACGCCTGGGGATATTCGAAGGTAAGGAATCTATCACTAACGTGTTTCTTTCAGATTGGCAAATTAGAGTCTGCAGTGAACACTGCACTTCCGGCCTGCAATGGCAGATAGGGAGACATTTTTACTTTATCACCCCCAGGGTGGCACAACCAGTGCTGCAGTACTTGGGGAAACCCTCTAACTTCCAGGCCCTGGGTATCATATACCAGGGACTTACAGGTAAATTAGCTTACGCCAACTGGGTATATGCCAATCAAAATATATGCAATTTAAGGTCAATGCACTGGCACGGAGGTTTGGTTTCACGAGTCGAAAAACCAGCAGCATCAGTCCAAAACTTTGGGAGTGACCATACAAAAGAGACATTTCTTTAAACAATACAGATCCATACCTGGTTGAAGCAGGAGACAAAACACAATATAGTATTGAAGAACGATAATTATCTAAATCACTAATGCTGAACTGTAGTTTCCAACAAACCTTTACAACCTACCTGCCACTCTTAAGATTCAGCCTGTTCAGGCAATATGTTAGCACCTGCCCGTCCTGGAAAACAGTGGAGAGCGCAGAGTCCTCAGCAGACAGCAACACTGAAGGGACGGTATCAGGCCACAGACCCAAGGCAAGCAAAGAATTGCCAGAAGACTCACTGGATGTCAAGGTGGAAATATGCTTTTGGATAATCTCTTCAACACACTACAAAAGAAAACAAAATTGCATAACAGTCTCTAATCTCCATTTTTATAATGTGGTTGAAGTGCATGCTTTTCACAAAAATGTGCTTGTTGAGGAAGATGGTGATTAGAGAAAGTCACTTGATTCATTAAACAATAGCTTAATTTAAAATAATTATACAGAGAGAACATGTTTCATGCAACGGTTGTTCAAATAAATTGTCTATGGTGCAAGTCTATTAAGCATTTACAAGGGTGGCCATTTTTCTATAAATGCTTTTGAAGAGTTTTGTATAGGAACTATCATCTCAATTCACAATAACTATTTAGTTTGAAATGGAGAACTTAGAGTTGACTTAAATTCATTATCTGGAAAGTGAATAGTGGTTCAATGTGCAGTATCTTCAAAAGCTGTTGGATAACGCGATCTCCCCTTTTGGGCACTATTCATTCATAAAGCACAAGTTACTAACTTGTGTAACGATATATCTGTAAGAGACAGTAGTTAGTGACAGATTCCTTACCTTAGAATATCCCCAGGCGTCAGGCTGGATCCGGAAAGTTTTTGCGTAGCAGTACCCTTGCGCGTCGGTAGGCGGCGTCGTGCGGCTCCGCGTCCGTCGTCGGCACCGCCGGGATGACGTCGCGGGCAGTACTTAGGCGCCGCCCCTGCGCGCTGACGTCAGTTCTGTACTCGACGCACAAGTTACTAACTTGTGTAACGATATATCTGTAAGAGACAGTAGTTAGTGACAGATTCCTTACCTTAGAATATCCCCAGGCGTCAGGCTGGATCCGGAAAGTTTTTTGCGTAGCAGTACCCTTGCGCGTCGGTAGGCGGCGTCGTGCGGCTCCGCGTCCGTCGTCGGCGTCGTGATCGCCGGGATGACGTCGCGGGCAGTACTTAGGCGCCGCCCCTGCGCGCTGACGTCAGTTCTGTACACGACTTTCCGCGCCAGGAACGCAGAGCCATGCAAGAAGCTGACATAGGTGTCTGAAAAATACTAGGGCCCTGAAAGGGATGTCCTTAACCCTAGAAATCAGTTCGCAGAACGGGGAGGATGGGTGGGGCGGTAAGGAATCTGTCACTAACTACTGTCTCTTACAGATATATCGTTACACAAGTTAGTAACTTGTGCATCTGAAAGAGACACGTTAGTGACAGATTCCTTACCTTAGAATAGATACCCCAGCAATACCAACCCCGGTGGTGGGTCTGCGAACAAAGATCAGACAAGGAAGTCCTGGAGGACAGAACGGCCAAAGAAGCCGTCCCTCCGGACCTGACTGTCAAGGCAGTAATGCTTTGTAAACGTGTGCAGCGAGGCCCACGTAGCTGCCTGACAGATAACCGGCAGCGGAACACCGCGGCCCAAGGCCGTGGTAGCAGCCGTTGCCCTGGTGGAATGGGCACGCAGCCCAACAGGAGGCTCCTTTTTAGCCAAAGAATAGCAGGTCTTGATGCACAAGGTAACCCAGCGGGAGATGGTCCTCTTGTGCACCGCCCGACCTTTTTGGCGCCCACGTAGCCAATAAAGAGCTGGTCATCCACCCGGAAGTGTTTTGTGCGGTCAATATAGAAGGAGAGCGCACGTTTTGGGTCCAGACGGTGGAGCCTCTCTTCCTCTCTGGAAGGATGCGGAGGCGGAAAGAAGGTGGGCAAAGTGATGGTCTGCCCAATGTGGAAAGCAGTAACCACCTTTGGCAAGAAGGACGGACGCGTCCGAAGAACAACCTTGTCTGGATGAACAGACAGAAAGGGAGGTTTGCAAGATAGAGCCTGGAGCTCACTCACCCGCCGAGCGGAGGTGATGGCCACCAGAAAGGCTGTCTTCAGAGTCAGAAGACGAAGAGGACAGTTATGTAGAGGCTCAAAGGGAGCGCACATTAAAAAGGTAAGAACCAAGTTTAAGTCCCACTGAGGCATCACAAACGGAACAGGAGGGAAGAGGTGAGTAATGCCTTTTAAGAACCTGTTAACAACAGGGGACTTGAAAAGGGAGGGCTGATCAGGGAGCCTGAGGAAGGCCGAGATAGCACAAAGATAACCCTTGATGGTACCCAGGGCAGAACCCTGTTGGGCCAGAGAGAGAAGGAACAGAAGGACCTCAGAAAGAGGGGCAGAAAGGGGATCCACAGCCTTTGCTGTGCACCATGCCACAAATTTGTTCCACCTGCAGGCGTATACCACCTTAGTGGAGGGACGCCTGGCTGCCAGAATCACATCACAAACTTCGGGAGGCAAGTCGAAAGGAATCAACTGCCGCCGCTCAATCTCCACGCAAGCAGGTGTAGACTGGACAGGTTCGGGTGGAGGACCGTCCCCTGCTGCTGCGACAGAAGATCCTCCCGAAGAGGCAGACGGATCGGGGGATCTACGCTCATATTGAGTAGCTCGGGATACCAAACTCTTCGAGCCCAGTCCGGAGCCACAAGAATGACTTGGGCCCGGTCGTGCCGAATCTTCTTCAACACTCTGGGTAGAAGTGGTATAGGCGGAAAGGCGTACAATAGACCGCAACTCCACTCGTGACGAAAAGCGTCGCCGAGCGAGTGCCGCCTTGGAAATTCCAACGCGCAGAACTGATGACATTGCGCGTTCTCTTCGGTGGCGAATAGATCTAACCAAGGCTCTCCCCACTGTAGAAAGAGTCCTTGCGCCACTTCCGAGTGAAGACGCCATTCGTGATCCATCATGCACCTGCGGCTGAGGTTCGTCCGCCCTGGCGTTCAGGGAACCTGCCAGGTGTTGAACCACCAGGAACATGCCCTGGTGTTCCAGCCATGTCCAGAGGCGCAGAGCCTCCTGACAAAGGGTCCACGACCCCACCCCGCCTTGTTTGTTGCAGTACCACATGGCAGTGGTGTTGTCTGTGAACACCTGCACTACCTTCCCTTTGACAGAGGGAAGGAATGCCTTGAGTGCAAGTCGGATCGCCCGGAGCTCCAGAAGGTTGATATGGAGCCGGGACTCCGCCGGAGACCAGAGGCCTCTGATCTCCGCCTCTCCCATGTGACCGCCCCATCCCAGAAGGGACGCGTCCGTCACAACTGTGTGCTCTGGCTGGGGAAGGGAGAGGGATCTGCCCATGACCCATTGCCGGTTCGAGAGCCACCACTGCAACTGTTTTGCAGTCCCCTCCGAGATCTGGACGTGATCGGACAGGTCGCCCTGGTGCTGCGCCCACTGGAACTTCAGGTCCCACTGCAGAGCCCGCATATGCCATCTGGCATGAGTGACCAGCAGGATGCAGGAGGCCATGAGGCCCAGCAGCCTCAGGGTCATCCGTACCGAAACCCAGGATAAGGGCTGAAAGATCGGAATCATAGCCTGAATATCCCGGACTCGCCGTTCGGGAGGATAGGCCCGAAACTGCGTCGTGTCCAGAACTGCTCCGATGAAAAGGAGCTGTGGAGAAGGAATCAGATGCGACTTTGGCACATTGATGGAGAACCCCAGCGAGTGCAGGAGTTCGGCCGTAGTCTGGAGGTGGGAGACAACTGCCTGGGACGAGCCCGCCTTCAGCAGCCAGTCGTCGAGGTAGGGGAAGACTGAAACCCCTGCCCGGCGCAGATGAGCTGCGACCACCGCCATCACTTTCGTGAACACCCGAGGGGCACTGGTAAGGCCAAAGGGACTAGGAGGGCTTGGAGGCCGCGGACGGGTTGGAGGTGGTGGCCTGACCCGCACGCTGGTTGCCCGAACCGCCACGGCGGTATCCACGTCCTCGGCCACGCGAAGGCGCTTGCTGCGCGGGCCGTTGGCCGGGCTGTGGACGTGACTGGGCGCCCCTTCCGTGGCCACGAAAGGGGCGAAAAGCAGACGTATGCGGAGGGCGCACAACAGCAAGGCCCAGGGACTTAGCAGTAGCCCGTGAATCCTTGAAACGCTCCAGCGCATGGTCCGCCTTTGAACCAAAGAGACCGACTCCATCAAAGGGCATGTCCATGAGAGTATTCTGGACATCCCCTGAAAAACCAGTGGTTCTCAGCCAGGCGTGGCGACGCAGCGCCACCGTCGTTGCAAGCGATCTGCCCAGCGAGTCGGCGGTATCAAGGCCACAGCGGATGGTATACTTAGCCGCATCACGCCCTTCCGCAATAGCGCGGGTAAGCAGTGTCTGGACCTCCTCAGAACACTGCGGCAAAACATCAGCCACCGAATCCCACAGGGAGTGGGTGTATCGGCCCAAGAGGCAAGCGGTATTAACAGACCGCAAGCCAGCACTGGAGGAAGAGAAAGCCTTCTTCCCAAAGTGATCCAGGCGCTTGGATTCCCTATCCGGAGGGGCGGTAGGGAAGGCTGTTTGGGAGGCAGAGGCTTGGACAACCAAGCTCTCAGGGGTGGGGTGTTGGGAGAGAAACAGGGGGTCGCCCGGAGCCGGGCGATGGCGTCGGGCCACGTTCCTATCCACAGGAGCCCCTGTGGTGGGTTTGGACCAGGCACCCAAAAGAACGTCAGTGAGTGCATCGTTGAACGGCAGCACAGGCTCCGAAGAGGAGGCCGCCGGCTGAAGCACTTCAGTCAGGAGGTTAGTCCTGACGGCCACTGTAGGCAACTGGAGATTTAAGGCTCCAGCAGCTCTACGCAACACCGTTGCAAAATTAGCCCCCTCCTCCGTTGCCACGGGAGGAGACAGCATGCCAGAGTCGGGGAGGTATCCAGCCCACTGGCATCCCCAAGTTCCTCAACCCAGTCCGGGTCAAACTCGCACTGTTGTGTGAGAGGGTCGTCAGACCCCTCCCAGCTCTCCTGGTCCTCCTCAGGTTGAAAAGATGGAGGAGGAGGGACATAAGGGACCCAAGGCCTCATCGGCGCCGGAACCGGCGTCGGGCGACGCCGGTCCGGCTCCATGTCCGGACCCGGGGAGAACCGGGGAACGACGCCGCCCGGAGCCCCGGACGGCGTCGGAAACGGCACCGGGGACATCGGCGTCGGCGGAGGCGTGGTTAGGTCAACCGGCGTCGATGGAGGTTGCGGCACCACCGGAACCGGGGTCGAGGCCGGGGCCGGAGCCGAGGCCGGGACGAAGGCTGGTGGGACAGGCGACGCCGGGACCGGAGTCGACGGCGACGCCGGAGCAACCCCATCTGGGCCCGCGGGGCCCGAAGGCGCACCGGAGGGACCTTGAGGCCCGAAGAGGCGGGCCATGGCCGACAGGAATTCCTGTACTTCGGCCGGAGTCGCCCCCGAACCCGGGAAGGACGGGTAATGCGGGGGCAACTCGACAGGCACGTCCGGGGCCGCGGGGCGGGGACGGTGCCGACAGGGACCTCAGCCGAGTCGCGCGACCGGCGAGGCGAAGTCTTAGAGCGATGACGCCGCTTAGACTTCTTGTGCTTCGACTTACCGGAGGAGCGCGAAGACTTGGATTCCGACGAACGGCGGGGACTCCGCGTCCGGCCCCTCGACCTCTCCCGGGACCGGGGCTTGCTGCGGCGCGGAGCCGACTGCCGGACTTCAAGGAGCTTTCGAGACCGCTCTCGCAAAGCCTTCGGATGAAGTTTCCGGCAGTCAGGGCACGACTTCGTGTCGTGGCCTCGGCCGAGGCAGAAGAGACACTCGAGGTGGGGGTCCGTGATGGACATCATACGACCACATACCTCGCAGGGCTTAAAGCCGGGCATCCCTACGACACCTTAGGAGTCGTGAAGACTCGTTGAAGAGAACAGTGAAAAATTTCACAAAAAGATAGTCAAAAAGTGACTAGGGCACTGCTCTTCCCGGATCTGCGCTTACTGGCGCGGAAAAAGAAGAACTGACGTCAGCGCGCAGGGGCGGCGCCTAAGTACTGCCCGCGACGTCATCCCGGCGATCACGACGCCGACGACGGACGCGGAGCCGCACGACGCCGCCTACCGACGCGCAAGGGTACTGCTACGCAAAAAACTTTCCGGATCCAGCCTGACGCCTGGGGATATTCTAAGGTAAGGAATCTGTCACTAACGTGTCTCTTTCAGATTTTCCGCGCCAGGAGCGCAGAGCCATGCAAGAAGCTGACATAGGTGTCTGAAAAATACTAGGGCCCTAAAAGGGATGTCTCCTTAACCCTAGAAATCAGTTTGCAGAACGGGGAGGATGGGTGGGGCGGTAAGGAATCTGTCACTAACTACTGTCTCTTACAGATGTATCGTTATACAAGTTAGTAACTTGTGCATCTGAAAGAGACACGTTAGTGACAGATTCCTTACCTTAGAATAGATACCCCAGCAATACCAACCCCGGTGGTGGGTCTGCGAACAGATTCAGACAAGGAAGTCCCGGAGGACAGAACGACCAAAGAAGCCGTCAACCGGACCTGACTGTCAAGGCAGTAATGTTTGGTAAACGTGTGCAGCGAGGCCCACGTAGCTGCCTGACATATATCCTGTAACGGAACACCGCGGCCTAAAGCCGTGGTAGCAGCCGTAGCCCTGGTGGAATGGGCACGCAGCCCAACAGGAGGCTCCTTCTTAGCCAAAGAATAGCAGGCTTTGATACACAAGGTGACCCAGCGGGAGATGGTCCTTGTGTACCGCCCGACCTTTTTTGGCGCCCACGTAGCCAACAAAGAGCTGGTCATCCACCCGGAACAGTTGTGTGCGGTTGAGGTAAAAGGAAAGCGCACGTTTGGGGTCCAGACGGTGGAGCCTCTCTTCCTCTCTGGAAGGATGCGGAGGCGGAAAGAAGGTGGGCAAAGTGATGGTCTGCCCAATATGGAAGGCAGTAACCACCTTTGGCAAGAAGGACGGACGCGTCCCAAGAACAACCTTGTCTGGATGAACAGACAGAAAGGGAGGTTTGCATGAAAGAGCCTGGAGCTCACTCACCCGCCGAGCAGAGGTGATGGCCACCAGGAATGCTGTCTTCAGAGTAAGAAGACGAAGAGGACAGTTATGTAGAGGCTCAAAGGGAGCGCACATTAAGAAGGTAAGAACCAAGTTCAAGTCCCACTGAGGCATTACAAACGGAACAGGAGGAAAGAGGTGTGTAATGCCTTTAAGAAACCTGTTAACAACAGGGGACTTGAAAAGGGAGGGCTGATCAGGAAGCCTGAGAAAGGCCGAGATTGCACAAAGGTAGCCCTTGATGGTACCCAGGGCAGAACCCTGTTGGGCCAAAGAAAGAAGGAACAGAAGAACCTCAGAAAGAGGGGCAGAAAGGGGATTCACAGCCTTTGCTGTGCACCATGCCACAAACTTGTTCCACCTGCAGGCGTATACCATCTTAGTGGAGGGACGCCTGGCTGCCAGAATCACATCACAAACTTCAGGAGGCAGTTGATTCGAAAGGAATCAACTGACGCCGCTCAATCTCCATGCAAGGAGGTGGAGACTGGACAGGTTCGGGTGGAGGACCGTCCCCTGCTGCTGCGACAGAAGATCCTCCCTTAGAGGCAGACGGATCAGGGGATCGATGCTCATACTGAGTAGCTCGGGATACCAAACTCTTCGAGCCCAGTCCGGAGCCACAAGAATGACTTGGGCCCGGTCGCGCCGAATCTTCTTCAACACTCTGGGTAGAAGTGGTATAGGCGGAAAGGCGTACAACAGACCGCATCTCCACTCGCGACGAAAAGCGTCGCCGAGCGAGTGCCGCCTTGGAAATTCCAACGCGCAGAACTGATGACATTGCGCGTTCTCTTCGGTAGCGAATAGATCTAACCAAGGCTCTCCCCACTGTAGAAAGAGTCCTTGCGCCACCTCCGAGGGAAGACGCCATTTGTGATCCATCATGCACCTGCGGCTGAGTTCGTCCGCCCTGGCGTTCAGGGAACGTGCCAGGTGTTGAACCATCAGGAATATGCCCTGATGTTCCAGCCATGTCCAGAGGCGCAGAGCCTCCTGACATAGGGTCCACGACCCCACCCCGCCCTGTTTGTTGCAATACCACATGGCGGTGGTGTTGTCTGTGAACACCTGCACTACCTTCCCTTTGACAGAGGGAAGGAATGCCTTGAGTGCAAGTCGGATCGCCCGGAGCTCCAGAAGGTTGATATGGAGCCGGGACTCCGCCAGAGACCAGAGGCCTCTGATCTCCGTCTCTCCCATGTGACCGCCCCATCCCAGAAGGAACGCGTCCGTCACAACTGTGTGCTCTGGCTGGGGAAGGGAGAGAGATCTGCCCATGACCCATTGCCGGTTCGAGAGCCACCACTGCAACTGTTTTGCAGTCCCCTCCGAGATCTGGACGTGATCGGACAGGTTGCCCTGGTGCTGCGCCCACTGGAACTTCAGGTCCCACTGCAGAGCCCGCATATGCCATCTGGCATGATCGACCAGCAGGATGCAGGAGGCCATGAGGCCCAGCAGCCTCAGGGTCATCCGTACGGAAACCCAGGATAAAGGCCGAAAGATCGGAATCATAGCCTGAATATCCCAGACTCGCCGTTCGGGAGGATAAACCCGAAACTGCGTCGTGTCCAGAACTGCTCCGATGAAAAGGAGCTGTGGAGAAGGAATCAGGTGCGACTTCGGCACGTTGATGGAGAACCCCAGCGAGGGCAGGAGCTCGGCCGTAGTCTGGAGGTGGGAGACAACTGCCTGGGACGAGCCCGCCTTCAGCCGCCAGTCGTTGAGGTAGGGGAAGACTGGAACCCCTGCCCGGCGCAGATGAGCTGCGACCACCGCCATCACTTTCGTGAACACCCGAGGGGCACTGGTAAGGCAAAGGGGAGCACGGAAAACTGAAAATGCTCGTGGCCTACCGTGAACCACAGGTAACGCCGGTGGGCCGGCAGGATGGGAATGTGGAAATAAGCGTCCTGCAAGTCCAACGCTACCATCCAGTCCCCAGGGTCGAGGGCAGTCAAAACTTGAGCTAGGGTGAGCATCTTGAACTTCTCCTTCCGGAGGAAGCGATTGACGTTCCGGAGGTCCAAGATAGGACGAATGTCCTCCTTGTCCTTTTTGGGCAACAGAAAGTAGTGGGAGTAACAACCACGCCCTACTTCTGGGGTCGAAACGCGTTCGATGGCCCCCTTGGCCAAGAGGGCCGCAACTTCCTTCTGAAGAAGCACCAAGTGATCCCCTGACATGCGGTGGCATTGAGGTGGCATGGCTGGGGGAGTGGTCACGAAAGGGAGGGAGTAGCCCCTTCGGACAATGTCCAAGACCCACTTGTCCGAGGTGATGGCACGCCAGTGGGGAAGGTGATGGCGGACCCTGCCCCCTACTGGCGTGCTGTGGACATGAAAGGAAGGACTAGGAGGGCTTGGAGGCCGCGGACGGGGTGGGGGTGGTGGCCTGACCCGCACGCTGGTTACCCGACCTGCCTTGGCGGGAGCCACGTCCTCGGCCACGCGAAGACGCCTGCTGCGCGGGCCGGTGGCTGGGCAGTGGACGCGACTGGGTGCCCCTTCCGTGGCCACAAAAGGGGCGAAAAGCAGACTGTTGCGGAGGGCGCACAGCAGAAAGGCCCAGGGACTTGGCTGTAGCCCGTGAGTCCTTAAAGCGCTCCAGCGCATGGTCTGCCTTGTTGCCGAAAAGGCCGACACCATCAAAGGGCATGTCCATAAGAGTGTTTTGGACATCACCCGAGAAACCAGTGGTTCTCAGCCAGGCGTGACGGCGCAGCGCCACTGTCGTCGCAAGCGATCTGCCGAGCGAGTCGGCTGTATCTAGGCCTCATCTGATGGTATACTTCGCCGCATCTCTTCCTTCCGCAATAGCGCGGGAAAGCCTTGTCTGGACCTCCTCAGAACACTGGGGCAGAACCTGCGCCACCGAATCCCACAAAGAGTGGGAATATTGGCCCAAGAGGCAAGTGGTGTTGACAGACCGCAAGCCAGCAATGGAGGAAGTAAAAACCTTCTTCCCAAATTGATCCAGTTTTTGGGATTCCCTATCCGGGGGAGCGGTAGGGAAGGCGCTCTGGGAAGCAGAGGCTTGGACAACCAAGCTCTTAGGGGTGGGGTGTTGGGAGAGAAACAGGGGGTCGCCCGGAGCAGGGCGATGGCGTCTGGCTACGTTCCTATCCACAGGAGCCCCTGTGGTGGGCTTGGACCAGGTGCCCAAAAGAACGTCAGAAAGTGCCTCGTTGAAAGGCAGCAGTGGCTCCGAGGAGGTAGCCGCCGGCTGAAGCACTTCCGTCAGAATGTTAGTCCTGACAGCCACTGTAGGTAACTGGAGGTGTAAAGCCTCAGCTGCCCTACGCAACACCATTGCAAAGTTTGCTCCCTCCTCCGTTGCCACGGAAGGAGGAGACAGCATGCCAATGTCAGGGGAAGTATCCAGACCACTGGCCTCCCCATGTTCCTCAGCCCAGTCCTGATCGAACTCACATTGGGCAGTGAGAGGGTCCTTAGACCCCTCCCAGTCCTCTTCGTCCTCCAAAACAGGTTCAAAGTAAGGAGGAGGGACATGCGGGACCCAAGGCCTCATCGGCGCCGGGGCCGGCAGTCGACCGACGCCGGTCCGGCGTCGTGTCCGGGTCCGGAGAGAACTGGGGTACGACGCCGCCCGGAGCCCTGGGCTGCGCCGGGAACGGCACCGGTGAAATCGGCGCCGGTGGAGGTGTCAGGTCAACCGGCGTCGATGGGGGTTGCGGCAACGCCGGGGCCGGGGCTGGCGTCGCTGGCGGCGCCGGGACCGGAGTCGCCGTGGGCACCCCAGAAGGGCCCGCGGGGCCCGAAGGCGCACCGGGGGGACCTTGAGGCCCGAAGAGGCGGGCCATGGCCGACAGGAACTCCTGTATTTCGGCCGGAGTCGCCGCCGTACCCGGATAAGGCGGGTAATGCGGCGGCGGCTCCACAGGCACTTCCGGAGCCGCGGGGACGGTGCCGACAGGACCCTCAGCCGAGTCGCGAGACCGGCGAGGGGAAGTCGTTGAGCGATGACGCTTCTTCGACTTCTTGTGCTTCGACTTACCGGAGGAGTGCGAAGACTTGGACCCCGACGACCGATGAGGACTCCGCGACCGGCCCCTCGACCTCTCACGTGACCGGGGCTTGGATTGGCGCGGAGCCGACTGCCGGACCTCGAGGAGCTTTCGAGACCACTCTCGCAAAGCCTTCGGATGCAAGGCCCGGCAGTCGGGGCACGACTTGGTGTCGTGGTCGCGTCCGAGGCAGTAGAGACCGTCTCGATGCGGGTCCGTGATCGACATCATCCGACCACAGGCGTCGCATGGCTTGAAGCCGGGCATCCCTACTGACACCGTCTGAGTCGAACGACTCGAGAAAAAACAGTGACAAAAATCACAAAAAACGTAGTCAAAAAATGACTAGGGCACTGCTCTTCCCGGATCTGCGCTTACTGGCGCGGAAAAAGAAAGAACTGACGTCAGCGCGCAGGGGCGGCGTCTAAGTACTGCCCGCGACGTCATTCCGGCGATCCCGACGACGGACGCGGAGCCGCACGACGCCGCCTACCGACGCGCAAGGGTACTGCTACGCAAAACTTTCCGGATCCAGCCTGACGCCTGGGGATATTCTAAGGTAAGGAATCTGTCACTAACGTGTCTCTTTCAGATTTATACGTTTTCATGGAAAGGTTTAAAATAAGAAAAAAGAGGAGGACAAATGGGCCCCATTAACACCTGTAATTTATGGGGGTCCACAGCCTTAGTCCCTCAGTGACAGATAGAGGTGAAAATGCTGAGACGTCTGGGGGATAGGCTGTGATGGCAAGCAACTAAGTGGACAGCCTGCAAAGAAGCTGGCCTCATCCAAGAGAACATGAAAAGATCTAACACTGCTTCATTAAAAGCAATAGGTGCTCTGCTCCGAGATTCTAGGTTGAAGTATTTAGATAATGTTAGGCTTAATCTCAGCAACTGGCAAAGGCAATTCAGGGGCCTCAGCCACCTTGTGCAAGGCCACGTTAACAAATATAAAGTCCTCTGAGGAACTGTCAATGGACAGCCTCAGGAGAACCAACAAACTCACTGAAGTTCTGGAAGCCCAAAATGGAGCCCTCTTCAGAGTAGAAAAAGAGAAAAAAAATGAAGCAAGTTTACCTCATTACTGACCTCGAACAAAAGAATAACTTTAGCTGAGGTATGACAAATCCCATAGGTTGCCCCAAGATAGGTTTTTGCTCTCTGCCACATTGCGCCCAACACCGTCCAGCCCTGGACAATCCCAAAAACTGAACTGGAACTGGAGCCGTAGATGACACTTATTAGTACCAATGCAGATATATACAATAAGGCCATCAGCGGAACAACAGAGACTTACAACGTCATGACTGAGGAGTTGGCTGTCACAGGGATAGACGCTGGCAGAGGAACTGTCAAAAGACAGACAGGCCTCTTTTGAGGCTGAAGACGCACAAGGAGGAACTGGAGAGGGTGGGGCATAGTCATCAAAACAAGGTGAAAGATGCCACATTAGAGTAATCAGAATCAGCATCAGGGGAGGGAAAAGCAGGGAGTGATCCGGAAGCACCGGACAGACTGCCAGAATGGGGCCTGGCACTGACAATAGGCTCTTTCGCACCAAAGTAGGATGTGATTCCAGAGAATACATTGAGGTCAGAGTTGGAGAACATATCCGCCAACCAGAAGGCCTGTCCCGCATCCGGGAGTAACACTAAGATGAAGACGAGTCCTCCACCTGGTAAGTCCTTTATTTGGAATGAGAAGCGTTTCTCTGAAACTAGGACAGTGCTCTGTACCAATCCCAGAAGCAGGTTCTGCAGACATGCTAATCTGGATGTTTAACGTTGCCACGAGATGCAAAAGAAGTCTTCAGCAGTCAATCAATCAATCAGGGAATTGTAAGCGCACCACTCACCCGTGAGGGTCTCAAGGCAGGTGGGGTGAGGGGGGGGATTAAGCACTCCGTTCAGTCGAACAGCCAGGTCTCAAGTGACTTCCTGAACATGTTCAGGGAGGGGGCATGTCGGATGTCGATCGGGAGCTGGTTCCAGGTCTTGGCCGCGATGTGGGAGAAGGCTCTTCCTCCTGTTCTGGCTCTGCGGATGAGGTGTTTCGGCGATGTTGGCGGATCTGAGGTTTCTTTCGGTTGCGTGGAAGGAGATTCTTTCGTTGTGGTATTGGGGTCCGGTGTTGTGGAGGCATTTGTAGGTGTGGGTGAGTATCTACAAGGTGACTCATCTCAACGGGGAGCCAGTGCAGGTTCCGTAGGTGTTGAGTGATGTGTTCGGGCTGCAGTGTTCTGTATTTTCTGGAGCTTGCGGAGTAGAGACTTGTTGATCCCGGCGTAGAGGGTGTTTCCGTAGTCTAGTCTGCTGGTTATGAGTGCGTGGGTGACGGTCTTCCTTGACTCTGGGGGGATCCAGTTGAAAGTCTTTCGGAGGATGCGGAGGGTGTTGAAGCAGCTGGAGACAACGGCGTTGACCTGTCGGTTCATGGAGAAGGAGGAGTCTAGTACGATGCCGAGGTTCCGGGCGTGGCCCGTGGGGGTCGGGTGGCTGCCGAGGGCAGTGGACCACCAGGTGCTGTCCCATGCTGACGGGGAGGTTCTGAGGATGAGGACTTCTGTCTTCTCCGAGTTAAGCTTCAGGCAGCTGTTGCTCATCCAGGATGCGACATCCTGCATTCCTTCCTGGAAGTTGAGTCTGGTGGTGGTGGGGTAATTGGTGAGGGAGAGGATGAGCTGGGTGTCGTCGGCATAGGACACTATGCTGAGGCCGTGCTGTCTGACGATGGCGGTGAGGGGGTCCATGTTGATGTTGAAGAGGGTTGGACTGAGTGAAGATCCCTGGGGTACTCCGCAGTCGATTTCCGTGGGTTCAGAGAGGAAGGGTGGCAGTCTGATTCTTTGGGTTCTGCCGTTGAGGAATGAGCAGATCCAGTCGAGGGCAGTTCCTTGTATGCCGGCGTCGTGGAGTCTGGCGGTTAGTGTGTGGTGGGAGACGGTGTTGAATGCTGCTGAGTGGTCGAGTAGGATCAGGGCCGCGGTGTGTCCTTGGTCGAGGAGGGTGCAGATGTCGTCTGTGGCGGCGAGTAGGGCGGTCTCGGTGCTGTGGCTGCTGCGGAATGGGAGGGGTCAAGGATGGAGTTGTCTTCGATGAACCTTGTTAGTTGTGCCTTGACGGTCTTCTCGGCGACTTTTGCTGCAAAGGGGAGGAGGGAGATGGGACGGTAGTTTTTGCGGTCCGTGGGATCTGCTGAGGGCTTCATGAGCAGGGGTCTGACTTCTGCTCGTTTCCAGTCGTCGGGGAAAGTGCCGGTCTTGAAGGTGGCGTTGATGATGAGACGTAGTTCTGGCGCGGTCGCGGCTCTGTGGTAGATGTGCTGTGAGCAGGAGTCAGTGGGGGGCCCCCCCCCCCGCCCGAGTGGATACTTTACATGGTCGAGACGGTTTCTTTGGTTGCGACCAGTGTCCAGGAGGAGATGGTGGGCTGGCTGGCGTTGCCGGCGGAGGGTGTGGTTGCGGAGTCCGGTGTCTGGTCGTTGAAGTTGTCGTAGAAGCAGTCCACAACAGATTTCTGAGGTAATAAATCAGATTGGAAAGGGGCCAGGGGGTTTACCATGAGGGGATGGTAAACCCCATAGCCCACATTGCTTATGCTTTGGCACTCCCTTGGCACAAATGCAGACATCAATCTGCGATCAATACATACCAACATTTAGACCAATTATAACTGGTCTAACATGGGGCTGCTGGGCTCAGAGACTGACAAAATCAGACCACCAACAGTAACATGGTGCTCCTCCAGGATTGGAAAAGTCTACAAACTTTCAAATAAAGTAAAACATCCATACCACCTTTAACACCAGTTGGCTTGGAGTATGGTTCGTCTCAGGCAGTACTTGGTTAGCTTTTGTCTTCTTTGCAAAGAGGAGACCTGCACACAAGTTTAGGGAGGTCCTGGCCAGGAATATACTCTCTGCTCGATTGCTACCCTTTCTCCAGACTGGGCATAAGCAAGGGAAAGCCTGAAATCCTGCCCTGCTACTGTGATCGGGTCAGGTAATCTTGAGTCCCTCTCAATGGGATTGTCATCAGCATGTTAATGGAGGCAACCATGACAATGAGGATGGCTCCTAGAAATTTCTATGGGAGCTGGATCAACAGCACATATGAAGTCCACTGAGGGTAGAGATGGTGACCACAGCAGACTGTCAAGGTGAAGACCTGAATCCACCAGGGCCCTGAACAATCAAGAACTCCAACCCACTTAAGGTGAAGAAGCTTGGACAACAAGAGACCAATGAGGAAATTTGCCCAAACCATACCATACCTTCAGCACTGCAAAGAACAAGATGCCTTCAGAAACACTCTTTCTGGTAGATACGCTATCCAACCACAGATTCATCACCTTAGGTGGGTAGCTTCGAAAGGCTCTGCAAAGACTTCGTTCTGCCCCAGGAATGACAAACTGAGCCACATATAAGCACCACCTTGCACACTGAGGTCCGTTTCTTTCTTGACTGTCTGAGCTCATGGACGTGAAGCCAAATAATCAGTCGATACCAGAGTGCAGATTCCTAGATTAGGACCATTATAGATGGGAGAAGAGACCAATCCACAGAAAAGGGAGGCGTTAATGAATCTGCAGTTATAAAGAGTATCAACCAGAAAGAGCATTACTGAATGGAAACAACTTATTCTTTTGATGGATACTTCTAACCACCTTTATAGGACTGAATGGCCAAATACCCTTTTCATCTGACCAGACTGTGAAAGCAGTAGTGCTTTGTTAACATGTATACTGCCGCTCCTATTGGTACCTGACAAATGTCAAGAACAGGCACTTCGCATGCCAGCGCAGTGGTAGCAGTCTTAGCCCTGGAGACATGGGCTCTCAATCGCTCTGGGCGCTGCTTATTGGTCAGTGTGTAGCAGATCTTGATGTAGAGGACTATATACATTGACAGTCATTTTTTTCTGCACTGCCTTATCTTTCTTTGCCCCAGACAAATCTGCAAAGAGCTGATCGTTCACCCGATGGTCTTTGGTGCGATCAAAGTAGAAACTCAGAGCTCTTAAAATCCAGTCGGTGGAGTCTTCCTCTCCTGTTTCGAGAGGTGAGGTGGGGCAAAGAATGTTGGAAAAATGATGGATTGTCCAAGGTGAAAAGCCATCGCAACTTGAGGCATCAAGCATTGTACAGACAATAGGTCTCACCTATGCAAGTGAGTGAGGAAATGAGGTGTATTATATGGTGTGGTTGTGCAACCTCACCATGTAATACACTTACAGACATATTTACATCCAGTAGTTTTCGTCTGCAAAACCCTCAGCTCAACCCTGGGTAGCTGTGGCATTGAGAGGCAAGGTTTATACAGAGGAGCATTTAAACAGCACTAAAACAATTGAAGAAGATATCGACATGACACTCAAGAAATCCAACACCAATTTATAAAAATAGACTGTATTTTTATAAGAATTTAGACACTAGAATGAAAAACATCCATCGGAGGATTTTACATGCAATAATCAACGCAATTGCACTCAACCACGAACAAGTCATGGCAAAGTCAACAAATTGGACAATTAAAAACTTTTTCCAGGAAATCTTGGGTAAGTGTCAATGCGGTCAGTTAGGAGTAGCTGGGGCGATCAACTTCAGCTAGGATCTAGTCAAGGGGACAAGCAGGTCCTCAACAGTTACATTCACAAGGTAAGTAGTCCTTCAGCAGTTCCAGGCACTTTATCCACATTGTAATAAATTCCTATGGAGTGGTCCTGATGCAAGGGATGAAGGTTGTTGAAGATGCTCTAGGGGTGCTGTGGATGTGATGTGGTCGACGGGGGTCTCCCAACAGGGATTCCTCGGTCCATGAAGAGGGTGCGAGGGTCCTGGTTACAGGGTCAATGTTTAGACACAAAGGGCAACTGGAATGGTCAAAGTGTTTTTTACCGAGGCCTACTTATAGACTGTTTGTTAGAGTAGGTCTCGAAGGTAACCTCTCAAATATCCAAAGATATTGAGTAGACACCTCACTCACTTATCGTTACATGCTTCATCATCTGTGCCTATCCACACCCTGGTAGGATGATACCACCAGGGCGGACTCAACCAAGATTTTGTGTTGGGAGTTCTTAAATTAAATCTGACTGGATAAGCAGGGATCCAGGCAGGGATTTTGCTTTTAAAAGTACCTACAGGTACACACATAGGGTTCCTTTATTCGTCGGGTACCTTGGGTATGGATAAAAATTGAACCTTTTGTATTCGTGCCAACATGTTTCGGCCCACACAAATAGCCCAATCGGGTCTGGGGCCTTCGTCGGGGCTTAATGAGTGTCACTGCCTTCTAAGGCATGCTCCCCATCCACAATTATGAGGCATAAGGCTCTCCCCTGTCTTCTTACTTCTTCTTTATAGGGATTTCCACTGAGTTGATTTGTTCCGCATCATGCGACCACTGGAGGGTGATGCTGGCTTATAGTCACACATTCGTCAAAGTCGCAGCACCGGGGGCATACCTGCTGTGTCCTCTCCGACCGTCGGTCCGCCCTGGTGGTATCATCCTACCCGGGTGTGGATAGGCGCCGATGATGAAGCATGTCACGATAAGTGAGGGAGGGGTCTACGCCAATATCTTTGGATATTCGAGAAGTGACCTTCAAGACCTACTCTGACAAATAGTCTATAAGTAGGCCTCCGTAAAAAACACTTTGAACATTCTAGTTACCCTTTGTGTCTAACTATTTAAGTCGGAAGTTTGCAGCTGGGAAAATTTTCTCTAACTCCCCTATTTGTGATACAGGTGCAGGGTCAATGTCCCGCGAGGTCCTCTCCGATCTGCCCAAAGTCCAGTCGCCACTGGACTATCAGTTGCGATCACAGGCCAATCCTTCCTGGGTTGATAACTCGCATTCGGAGGGTCTTGGCAACTCCACAACAGCATTACGGAGTTCAGTAAATTTGGGTGTAACTCTGTGCGCCAGACCTTGGTGCTGCATGGCGGCAGTGGTAGCAGCTTGAAGACTCTGGGCTACCAACTTGCCCCAGCAGGTTTCTTTAGCTGTTGTGTCCCTGTGTTGAGAACAAGAGGCCAGTCTGCTGGCCCATGGAGCCCTTGCCGATGCAGCTTCTTTTTATTGGTCCCTCGGTGCAGTAAGGCAGTCCTTCTTCAGTCCTTCTATGCCAGTTGAAAACGGAGGTCTTTGTGCCGGGGTGCCCCCTTTATGCTCGGAAAGTGCCCTCAAGGCAGGATGCGGTTGGAAGCCAACAGGCTACCAGGTCCCTCCAACCTGGTGACCACTTTCTGTTAAGTGTGGCATCTGGCTATACCAGGATGTCTAAGATAGACAGGCCCCTCTTTCAGTGTTCAGACCTCTCTAACCCACTCCTGGGGTGTGGCTACCTCAGGGCTACATGCCTCTGGGGAAATTGGTTTGGCAACTAGTTTCCCCTCTCTGCTTCCCATGCCAGCCTGTCTACCTCAACAATGGGGCATTTCCAATTGGGTACAGTCAATTCGACATACACTTTGGGGTCAAGGCATTGGCACCGAGGTCTGGTTAGCAGGATTCAGTGCACTTTCAGAGTAAAACAAAAAAAGAAGCATCAGTCCAAAAAACAGGTTGGGGCATACAAAAAGCACGCGGACGTCACTTCTGTACACGACTTTCCGCGCCAGAAACGCAGAGCCATGCAAGACACTGACCACTGGTGCACAAAACTAGGGCCCTGAAAGGATGTCCTTAACCCTAGAAATCAGTTCGCAGAACAGGGAGGATGGGTGGGGTGGTAAGGAATCTATAACCAACTAATGTTTTTTACAGATATATTGTTACCGAAGGTAAGTAACTTGTTCATCTGAAATAAACACGTTAGTTATAGATTCCTTACCTTAGAATAGATACCCCAGCAATACCAACCCCGGTGGTGGGCCTGCGAACCAAGATCACACCAGAAAATCCAAAGAAGCCGTCTCTCCGGACTTGGCTGTCCAGGCAGTAGTGTTTGGTGAACGTGTGCAGCGATGCCCACGTGGCCGCCTGACAGATGTCATTCAGAGGAACTCCTCTTCCTAAGGCAGTAGTGGCTGCAGTCGCCCTGGTGGAATGAGCGCGTAGCCCGACTGGAGGCTCATTTTTAGCTACAGAGTAACAAGCCTTAATACACAACAAGACCCATCGAGAAATGGTGCGTATGTGTACGGCCCGACCCTTCTTTGCGCCCACGTAGCCAACAAAAAGTTGATCATCCACCCGGAACTGTTTCGTGCGATCCAGATAGGAGAGCACACGTTTTGGGTCCAGACGGTGGAGCCTCTCTTCCTCCTTCGAAGGATGCGGAGGCGGAAAGAAGGTGGGCAAAGTAATGGTCTGCCCAATGTGGAAGGCAGTGACCACCTTAGGAAGGAATGATGGACGGGTTCGGAGAACCACCTTGTCCGGATGAACAGACAGGAAAGGAGGTTTTGAATTAAGGGCCTGGAGCTCACTCACCCTTCTAGCAGAAGTGATGGCTGCCAGGAAAGCAGTCTTAAGAGTTAAGAGCCGTAAGGGACAGCTATGAAGCGGCTCAAAGGGAGCGCACATTAAATACGTTAGTACAAGATTCAAGTCCCACTGAGGCATAACGAAGGGAATTGGAGGAAAAAGATGTGCTAAGCCTTTTAAGAAACGGTGCACTACCGGGGACTTGAAAAGAGAAGGCTGATCTAGCAGCCGAAGGAAAGCAGAGATGGCTGACAGATAGCCCTTGACAGTGTCCAGAGCAGAGCCCTGCTGAGCTAAAGAGAAGGAACAAGAGTACTTCAGAAAGAGGGGCAGAAAGGGGATCCACAGCCTTTGCTGTGCACCATGCCACAAATTTGTTCCACCGGCAGGCGTATAACCGTCTTAGTGGAGGGACGCCTGGCTGCCAAGATTACGTCACAGACTTCGGGAGGCAGGTCGAAAGACGTCAACTGCCGCCGCTCAATCTCCACGCAAGGAGGTGGAGACTGGACAGGTTCGGGTGGAGGACCGTCCCCTGCTGCTGCGACAGAAGATCCTCCCGAAGAGGCAGAAGGGTCGGAGGATCGATGGCCATGTTGAGCAGCTTGGGATACCAGACTCTTCGTGCCCAATCCGGAGCCACAAGAATGTTGATGTGGAGCCCGGACTCCGCCGGAGACCAGAGGCCTCTGATCTCCGCCTCTCCCATGTGGCCGCCCCATCCCAGAAGGGAGGCGTCCGTCACCACAGTGTGCTTTGGTTGGGGAAGGGAGAGGGATCTGCCATTGACCCAATCCTGGTTCGTGAGCCACCACTGCAGTTGACGTGCAGTGCCCTCCGAGATCTGGACGCAATCAGACAGATTCCCCCGATGCTGCGCCCACTGGAACTTCAGGTCCCACTGCAGAGCCCGGATATGCCACCTGGCATGATCGACCAGCAGGATGCAGGAGGCCCAGCAGCCTCAGTCATTCTGACCGAAACCCGGGATAGAGGCTGAAAGATCGGAATCATAGCCTGAATATCCCGGACTCGCTGCTCGGGAGGATAGACCCGAAACCGCGTTTTGTCCAGAACCGCTCCGATGAAGAGGAGCTTCTGGGAGGGGATCAGGTGTGACTTCGGCACATTGATGGAGAACCCCAGCGAACGCAGGTCGGCCGTAGTCTGGAGGTGGGAGACGACTGCCTGGGGCGAGCCCGCCTTCAACAGCCAGTCGTCGAGAAAGGGGAAGACTGAAACCCCTGATCTGCGCAGATGAGCTGCGACCACCGCCATCACTTTCGTGAACACCCAAGGGGCGCTGGTAAGGCCAAAGGGGAGCACGGAAAATTGAAAATGCTCGTGGCCTACCGTGAACCGTAGGTAACGCCGGTGGGCCGGCAGGACGGGGATGTGAAAATAAGCGTCCTGCAAATCCAATGCTACCATCCAGTCTTCCGGGTCGAGGGCAGACGAGACCTGAGCAAGCGTCAACATCTTGAACTTCTCCTTCCGGAGGAAGCGGTTGACGTCCCTGAGATCCAAGATAGGACGCAGTCCCTTGTCCTTCTTGGGGAACAGAAAGTAGTGGGAGTAACAACCACGACCTACTTATGGACGCGCTCGATGGCTCCCTTGGCCAAGAGAGCCGTAACTTCCTGCTGGAGAAGGGCCAGGTGATCCCCCGACATGCGGTGGCATCTGGGTGGCATGGCTGGAGGGGTAGTCTCGAAGGGGAGGAGTAGCCCCTTCAGACTATTTGCAAATTAACATGAGTGATTTCTGTTTAAGCTTCCTTTAAACTTTTTTGCTTCACTCTTCTGTTGTTTATTTGATATTTGCAAAACCCACCTGTCCGACGTGATGGTGCGCCAGTGGGGGAGGTGATGGCGAATCCTGCCACCCACTGGCGTTTGATGGGCCTGAAAGGTCGGACTAGGAGGGTTTGGAGGCTGCTGCGGAGGGGGGGGGGGTGGACTGGCCCGCCCGCTGGCCCCCGGAACCACGACGGTTGTTCCCACGTCCCCGGCCGCGCGAATGTTGGGTAACTTGCTGCGGCCTGTGGCTCTGGGCGGGACGTAGCGGGGCACCCCTTCCGTGGCCACGAAAGGGGCGAAAAGCAGACTGCGCAGGGCGGGTGGAGAGGCCCAAGGACTTGGCCATAGCCCGTGACTCCTTGAAACGCTCTAGAGCGTTGTCTGCTTTGTCGCCAAAAAGGCGACGGCCATCAAAGGGCATGTCCAACAAGGTGTTCTGGACATCCCCTGAAAAGCCAGTCGACCTCATCCAGGCGTAGCGACGAAGCGCTACCGACGTTGAAATGGTCCTGCCCAGAGAGTCGGCGGTGTCCAGCCCACAACGTATGGCAAACTTTGCTGCATCCCTCCCAGCGGCCACAGCCTCGGAGAGCACTGCCAGGGCCTCCTCCGGACACTGAGGCAGCACCTGCGCCACCGTATCCCACACGGAGTGGGAATAACGGCCCAAGAGACATGCAGTGTTTACCGACCGCAGTCCTAAGCTGGCGGAAGAGAAAATCTTCTTCCCAAGGTGGTCCAGCTTCTTGGATTCCCTTTCCGGGGGAGCGGTAGGGAATGCGCTTTTTGAAGTGGAGGCTTGGACAACCAAGCTCTCTGGGGTGGGGTGTTGGGAGAGGAAAGTGGTGTCGCCCGGAGCTGGGCGGTGGCGTAGGGCAATCATCCTGTCCACGGGAGCCCCCATGTTGGGCCTGGACCAGGTGCCCAAAAGGACGTCAGTGAGGGCCTCATTGAACGGCAGCAAGGGCTCCGAAGAGCTCGCAGCCGGTTGAAGCACCTCCGTCATGAGGTGAGTCCTGACCGCCACTGTAGGAAGCTCGAGGTTCAGAGCCCCGGCCGCCCTATGCAACACCTGTCACGACTCGCTCCCTGCATTCTCGTGTCCACCACCAGGGGGCCGAATTGTGGGGCTACCCAGTGTTCTAACAAGCTTCCAGACCCTCCCCTTCATGTACATACTGACTTCCAGCCATTTCGACACTACTTGGGAATTGACATCCATTCCCAATACATGCCGGGTTTTGTGGAAGCCATCCTGCTCATGCTTGAAACTCCATTACCCAGAATTCCCTGCTCACTGCTTAGTCTCCACCCCTGCAGGCGATGGGTGGAGGAATTCAGCTCACCTGTGGCTGGCTGCTGCTAGCCTGCTCACACCTGATGCATGTGATTAATGTGAGCTCTTTTAAGCCCCAGCTCCCTTCAGCCCAGGGTTGGTCATTGTAGCTGTATACCGGTGAGGCCAATCCTTGTTTCCAGTGTTTCCTGAGTTCCTGAGCTATAGCTATTCCTTGTACCTGAATTAGCACTGCCTGCAGTGCTACCTTGTTTCCTGAGTTATAGCTATTCCTGTTCCTGGGCTTCAGCTATTTCTTGTGCCTGATTTGCACTGCTTGCAGTGCTCTCTTGACTCCTTGTTTCCTGAGCTGTAGCTATTTCCTGTTCCCTTGAACTAGCACTGCCTGCAGTGCTACCCTGACTCCTGAGCCTTAGCATTCCTTGTTCCTGACCTGCAGCAGTTTCCCTTCTCCTGACCTAGCACTGCCTGCAGTGCTACCCTGACTCCTGAGCCTTAGTATTCCTTGTTCCTGACCTGCAACCGTTTCCCTTCTCCTGACCTAGCACTGCCTGCAGTGCTACCCTGACTCCTGAGCCTTAGCATTCCTTGTTCCTGACCTGCAGCAGTTTCCCTTCTCCTGACCTAGCACTGCCTGCAGTGCTATCCTGACTCCTGAGCCTTGGCATTCCTTGTTCCTGACCTGCAGCAGTTTCCCTTCTCCTGTACTAGCACTATCTGCAGTGCTACTTTGACTCCTGAGCTTTTGCTCAATTCTTGTTCCTGCCCCAGCACTGCCTTCTATGCTTTGTTTTCTTGATTTCTTAACCTGCACTATTCTAGTATACCCTTGTAGCTTCCCCTTCTGTATATCCCTTTCCAGTCCCTGCCTTTCTTCCCAATTCATTGGTTACAGTGCACAAGTTACTAACTTGTGTAACAATATATCTGTAAGAGACAGTAGTTAGTGACAGATTCCTTACCTTAGAATATCCCCAGGCGTCAGGCTGGATCCGGAAAGTTTTTGCGTAGCAGTACCCTTGCGCGTCGGTAGGCGGCTCCGCGTCCGTCGTCGGCGTCGTGATCGCCGGGACGACGTCGCGGGCAGTACTTAGACGCCGCCCCTGCGCGCTGACGTCAGTTCTGTACACGACTTTCCGCGCCAGGAACGCAGAGCCATGCAAGAAGCTGACATAGGTGTCTGAAAAATACTAGGGCCCTGAAATGGATGTACTTAATCCTAGAAATCAGTTCGCAGAACGGGGAGGATGGGTGGGGCGGTAAGGAATCTGTCACTAACTACTGTCTCTTACAGATATATTGTTACACAAGTTAGTAACTGAAAGAGACACGTTAGTGACAGATTCCTTACCTTAGAATAGATACCTTAGAATAGATACCCCAGCAATACCAACCCCGGTGGTGGGTCTGCGAACAAAGATCAGACAAGGAAGTCCCGGAGGACAGAACGGCCAAAGAAGCCGCCCCTCCGGACCTGACTGTCAAGGTAGTAATGCTTTGTAAACGTGTGCAGCGAGGCCCACGTAGCTGCCTGACAGATATCCTGCAGCGGAACACCGCGGCCTAAAGCCGTGGTAGCAGCCGTTGCCCTGGTGGAATGGGCACGCAGCCCAACAGGAGGCTCCTTCTTAGCCAAAGAATAGCAGGTCTTGATGCACAAGGTAACCCAGCGGGAGATGGTTCGTTTGTGCACCGCCCGACCTTTTTTGGCGCCCACGTAGCCAACAAAGAGCTGGTCATCCACCCGGAAGTGTTTGGTGCGGTCGATATAGAAGGAGAGCGCACGTTTCGGGTCCAGACGGTGGAGCCTCTCTTCCTCTCTGGAAGGATGCGGAGGCGGAAAGAAGGTAGGCAAAGTGATGGTCTGCCCAATGTGGAAGGCAGTAACCACCTTTGGCAAGAAGGACGGACGCGTCCTAAGAACAACCTTGTCTGGATGGACAGACAGAAAGGGAGGTTTGCATGATAGAGCCTGGAGCTCACTCACCCGCCGAGCGGAGGTGATGGCCACCAGAAAGGCTGTCTTCAGAGTTAGACGACGAAGAGGACAGTTATGCAGAGGCTCAAAGGGAGCGCACATTAAAAAGGTAAGAACCAAGTTCAAGTCCCACTGAGGCATCACAAACGGAACAGGAGGGAAGAGGTGTGTAATGCCTTTTAAGAACCTGTTAACAACAGGGGACTTGAAAAGGGAGGGCTGATCAGGGAGCCTGAGGAAGGCCGAGATAGCACAGAGATAACGCTTGATGGTACCCAGGGCAGAACCCTGTTGGGCCAGAGAAAGAAGGAACAGAAGGACCTCAGAAAGAGGGGCAGAAAGGGGTTCACAGCCTTTGCTGTGCACCATGCCACAAATTTGTTCCACCTGCAGGCGTATACCACCTTAGTGGAGGGACGCCTGGCTGCCAGAATCACATCACAAACTTCGGGAGGCAAGTCGAAAGGAATCAACTGCCGCCGCTCAATCTCCACGCAAGCAGGTGGAGGCTGGACAGGTTCGGGTGGAGGACCGTCCCCTGCTGCTGCGACAGAAGATCCTCCCGAAGAGGCAGACGGATCGGGGGATCTATGCTCATACTGAGTAGCTCGGGATACCAAACTCTTCGAGCCCAGTCCGGAGCCACAAGGATGACTTGGGCCCGGTCGTGCCAAATCTTCTTCAACACTCTGGGTAGAAGTGGTATAGGCGGAAAGGCGTACAACAGACCGCAACTCCACTCGCGACGTAAAGCGTCGCCGAGCGAGTGCCGCCTTGGAAATTCCAACGCGCAGAACTGATGACATTGCGCGTTCTCTTCGGTGGCGAATAGATCTAACCAAGGCTCTCCCCATTGTAGAAAGAGTCCTTGCGCCACTTCCGAGTGAAGACGCCATTCGTGAACCATCATGCACCTGCGGCTGAGTTCGTCCGCCCTGGCGTTCAGGGAACCTGCCAGGTGTTGAACCATCAGGAACATGCCCTGATGTTCCAGCCATGTCCAGAGGCGCAGAGCCTCCTGACAGAGGGTCCACGACCCCACCCCGCCCGGTTTGTTGCAGTACCACATGGCGGTGGTGTTGTCTGTGAACACCTGCACAACCTTCCCTTTGACAGAGGGAAGGAATGCCTTGAGTGCAAGTCGGATCGCCCGGAGCTCCAGAAGGTTGATATGGAGCCGGGACTCCGCCGGAGCCCAGAGGCCTCTGAACTCCGCCTCTCCCATGTGACCGCCCCATCCCAGAAGGGACGCGTCCGTCACAACTGTGTGCTCTGGCTGGGGAAGGGAGAGGGATCTGCCCATGACCCATTGCCGGTCCGTGAGCCACCACTGCAACTGTTTTGCAGTCCCCTCCGAGATCTGGACGTGATCGGACAGTTTGCCCTGGTGCTGCGCCCACTGGAACTTCAGGTCCCACTGCAGAGCCCGCATATGCCATCTGGCATGATTGACCAGCAGGATGCAGGAGGCCATGAGGCCCAGCAGCCTCAGGGTCATCCGTACCGAAACCCAGGATAAAGGCTGAAAGATCGGAATCATAGCCTGAATATCCTGGACTTGCCGTTCGGGAGGATAGGCCCGAAACTGCGTCGTGTCCAGAACTGCTCCGATGAAAAGGAGCTGTGGAGAAGGAATCAGATGAGACTTCGGCACATTGATGGAGAACCCCAGCGAGTGCAGGAGTTCGGCCGTAGTCTGGAGGTGGGAGACGACTGCCTGGGACGAGCCCGCCTTCAGCAGCCAGTCGTCGAGGTAGGGGAAGACTGAAACCCCAGCTCGGCGCAGATGAGCTGCGACCACCGCCATCACTTTCGTGAACACCCGAGGGGCACTGGTAAGGCCAAAGGGGAGCACGGTGAACTGAAAATGCTCGAGGCCTACCGTGAACCGTAGGTAACGCCGGTGGGCCGGCAGGACGGGGATGTGGAAATAAGCGTCCTGCAAGTCCAACGCTATCAACCAGTCTCCAGGGTCGAGGGCAGTCAAGACCTGAGCTAGGGTGAGCATCTTTAACTTCTCCTTCCGGAGGAAGCGATTGACGTTCCGGAGGTCCAAGATAGGACGCATGTCCTCCTTGTCCTTTTTGGGCACCAGAAAGTAGTGGGAGTAGCAACCACGTCCTACTTCTGGGGTCGGAACATGCTCGATGAGGGCCGTGACTTCCTTCTGCAGAAGCACCAAGTGATCCCCTGACATGCGGTGGAATTGAGGTGGCATGGCTGGGGGGGTGGTCTTGAAGGGGAGGGAGTAGCCCCTTCGGACAATGTCCAAGACCCACCTGTCCGAGGTGATGGGACGCCAGTGGTGAAGGTGATGGCGGACCCTGCCCCCTACTGGCGTGCCGTGCACCTGAAAGGAGGGACTAGGAGGGCTTGGAGGCCGCGGACGGGTTGGAGGTGGTGGCCTGACCCACACGCTGGTTGCCCGAACCGCCACAGCGGTATCCACGTCCTCGGCCACGCGAAGGCGTTTGCTGCGCGGGTCGGTGGCCGGGCTGCTGACGTGACTGGGCGCCCCTTCCGTGGCCACGAAAGGGGCGAAAAGCAGATGAGAGCGGAGGGCGCACAACAGCAAGGCCCAGGGACTTGGCAGTAGCCCGCGAGTCCTTGAAACGCTCCAGCGCATGGTCTGCTTTTGAACCAAAAAGACCGACTCCATCAAAGGGCATGTCCATGAGTGTATTCTGGACATCACCCGAAAAACCAGTGGTCCTCAGCCAGGCGTGGCGACGCAGCGCCACCGTCGTTGCAAGCGATCTGCCCAGCGAGTCGGCGGTATCAAGGCCACAACGTATGGTGTATTTAGCCGCATCTCGCCCTTCTGCAATGGCGCGGGTAAGCAGTGTCTGGACCTCCTCAGAACACTGCGGCAAAACAGTCGCCACCGAATCCCACAGGGAGTGGGTATATCGGCCCAAGAGGCAAGCGGTGTTGACGGACCGCAAGCCAGCACTGGAGGAAGAGAAAGCCTTCTTCCCAAAGTGGTCCAGGCGCTTGGATTCCCTATCCGGAGGGGCGGTAGGGAAGGCGGTTTGGGAGGCAGAGGCTTGGACAACCAAGCTCTCAGGGGTGGGGTGTTGGGAGAGAAACAGGGGGTCGCCCGGAGCAGGGCGATGGCGTCGGGCCACGTTCCTATCCACAGGAGCCCCTGTGGTGGGCTTGGACCAGGCACCCAAAAGAACGTCAGTGAGTGCATCATTGAACGGCAGCACAGTCTCCGAAGAGGAGGCCGCCGGCTGAAGCACTTCTGTCAGGAGGTTAGTCCTGACGGCCACAGTAGGCAACTGGAGATTCAAGGCTCCAGCAGCTCTACGCAACACCGTTGCAAAATTAGCCCCCTCCTCCGTAGCCACGGGAGGAGACAGCATGCCAGAGTCAGGGGAGGTGTCTAGACCACTGGCATCCCCAAGTTCCTCAACCCAGTCCGGGTCAAACTCGCACTGTTGTGTGAGAGGGTCCTCAGACCCCTCCCAGCTCTCCTGGTCCTCCTCAGGTTCATAATATGGAGGAGGAGGGACATTAGGGACCCAAGGTCTCATCGGCGCCGGAACCGGCGTCGGGCGACGTCGGTCCGGCTCCATGTCTGGAGCCGGAGAGAACCGGGGAACGACGCCGTCCGGAGTCCCGGACGGCGTCAGGAACAGCACCGGGGACGTCGGCAGAGGCGTGGTTAGGTCAACCGGCGTCGATGGGGGTTGCGGCACCACCGGAGCCGGGATGGGGCCGGAGCCGAGGCCGGGATGAAGGCTGGTGGGACAGGCGATGCCGGGACCGGAGTCGACGGCGACGCCGGAGCAACCCCATCAGGGCCCGCGGAGCCCGAAGGCGCACCGGAGGGACCTTGAGGCCCGAAGAGGCGGGCCATGGCCGACAGGAACTCCTGTACTTGGGCCGGAGCCGCCCCCGAACCCGGGAAGGACGGGTAATGCGGGGGTGACTCGACAGGCACGTCCGGGGCCGCGGGGACGGTGCCGACAGGGGCCTCAGCCGAGTCGCGAGACCGGCGAGGCGAAGTCTTAGAGCGATGACGCCACTTAGACTTCTTGTGCTTCGACTTACTGGAGGAGCGCGAAGACTTGGATTCCGACGAACGATGGGGGCTCCGCGACCGGCCCCTCGACCTCTCCCGTGACCGGGGCTTGGTGCGGCGCGGAGCCGACTGCCGGACCTCGAGCAGCTTTCGAGACCGCTCTCGCAAAGCCTTCGGATGAAGTTTCCGGCAGTCAGGGCACGACTTCGTGTCGTGGTCTCGGCCGAGACAGAAGAGACACTCGAGATGCGGGTCCGTGATGGACATCATGCGGGCACAGACCTCGCAGGGCTTAAAGCCGGGCATCCCTACGACACCTTAGGAGTCGTGAAGACTCGTAGAAGAAAACAGTGAAAAATTCACAAAAAGTAGTCAAAAAGTGACTAAGGCACTGCTCTTCCCGGATCTGCGCTTACTGGCGCGGAAAAAGAAGAACTGACGTCAGCGCGCAGGGGCGGCGTCTAAGTACTGCCCGCGACGTCATCCCGGCGATCACGACGCCGACGACGGACGCGGAGCCGCACGACGCCGCCTACCGACGCGCAAGGGTACTGCTACGCAAAAACTTTCCGGATCCAGCCTGACGCCTGGGGATATTCTAAGGTAAGGAATCTGTCACTAACGTGTCTCTTTCAGATTCCTAGTTTGCTGTCTTTCTATTTCTGCTGTCTTGCTTCTGTTACCTTGTATGTTTGTTACCTGCTTTCTGCCAAGTGTGCCCAGTGATTTCCTTCCTTTCCTGTTAAGCACTCCTCCTTGCTAGCTCCTTGTCTATTGTGCTTGTGTTTAGTTCTACCCCCTTGCTGTTACTGCCTTGCGTGTTCCTGTTTGATCGCCAGGATCCGTGGGCACAGCTGACTACCTAGGTGGTGTTTCTTGTTCACTGTGAGTATTGTCTTTGAGTTACATTTATAACATCACCATAGGTATAAGCTCCACAGACCCCTGCCTTTGCATGCATATCCTACATGTGGGTATTTGCAGTCAGTATCTGTAACAGTAATTGTGGGTAAGAAACGTACTGAGCTTCAATCTTACCGTGTGGAGCTCCTGAGTGCTTTACCCCACACTCCCCTTTATTGTTAATGTTGTTTCATATATATGTCTTGCACATTCGTCCTGGGTGTAGTTTTTCTGAAAGTTGATTTGCCTCATGCGTGCCCTTCCTTTCTCAGTCTTACCCATCTTGTTCACTTCTACAGGCTTCCCCTTTGGATCCCTTTTTCTCCTCTGACTCCCTGTATGATCCTGGGCAGCGCTGTACTCCTCTTTATGTGTACGTTTTCTACCCAGTTCCCAGTCCTTGCCCAAGTCCCTGACTGTGTTCCCCACATAGTACCGGACGCACAAGTTACTAACTTGTGTAACGATATATCTGTAAGAGACAGTAGTTAGTGATAGATTCCTTACCTTAGAATATCCCCAGGCGTCAGGCTGGATCCGGAAAGTTTTGCGTAGCAGTACCCTTGCGCGTCGGTAGGCGGCGTCGTGCGGCTCCGCGTCCGTCGTCGGCGTCGTGATCGCCGGGATGACGTCGCGGGCAGTACTTAGACGCCGCCCCTGCGCGCTGACGTCAGTTCTGTACACGACTTTCCGCGCCAGGAACGCAGAGCCATGCAAGAAGCTGACACAGGTGTCTGAAAAATACTAGGGCCCTGAAAGGGATGTCCTTAACCCTAGAAATCAGTTCGCAGAACGGGGAGGATGGGTGGGCGGTGAGGAATCTATCACTAACTACTGTCTCTTACAGATATATCGTTACACAAGTTAGTAACTTGTGCATCTGAAAGAGACACGTTAGTGATAGATTCCTTACCTTAGAATAGATACCCCAGCAATACCAACCCCGGTGGTGGGTCTGCGAACAAAGATCAGACAAGGAAGTCCTGGAGGACAGAACGGCCAAAGAAGCCGTCCCTCCGGACCTGACTGTCAAGGCAGTAATGCTTAGTAAACGTGTGCAGCGAGGCCCACGTAGCTGCCTGACAGATAACCGGCAGCGGAACACCGCGGCCCAAGGCCGTGGTAGCAGCCGTTGCCCTGGTGGAATGGGCACGCAGCCCAACAGGAGGCTCCTTCTTGGCCAAAGAATAGCAGGTCTTGATGCACAAGGTAACCCAGCGGGAGATGGTCCTCTTGTGCACCGCCCGACCTTTTTGGCGCCCACGTAGCCAACAAAGAGCTGGTCATCCACCCGGAAGTGTTTTGTGCGGTCGATATAGAAGGAGAGCGCACGTTTTGGGTCCAGTCGGTGGAGCCTCTCTTCCTCTCTGGAAGGATGCGGAGGCGGAAAGAAGGTGGGCAAAGTGATGGTCTGCCCAATGTGGAAAGCAGTAACCACCTTTGGCAAGAAGGACGGACGCGTCCGAAGAACAACCTTGTCTGGATGAACAGACAGAAAGGGAGGCTTGCAAGATAGAGCCTGGAGCTCACTCACCCGCCGAGCGGAGGTGATGGCCACCAGAAAGGCTGTCTTCAGAGTCAGAAGACGAAGAGGACAGTTATGCAGAGGCTCAAAGGGAGCGCACATTAAAAGGTAAGAACCAAGTTCAAGTCCCACTGAGGCATTACAAACGGAACAGGAGGGAAGAGGTGAGTAATGCCTTTTAAGAACCTGTTAACAACAGGGGACTTGAACAGGGAGGGCTGATCAGGGAGCCTGAGGAAGGCCGAGATAGCACAAAGATAACCCTTGATGGTACCCAGGGCAGAACCCTGTTGGGCCAGAGAGAGAAGGAACAGAAGGACCTCCGAAAGAGGGGCAGAAAGGGGATCCACAGCCTTTGCGGTGCACCATGCCACAAATTTGTTCCACCTGCAGGCGTATACCACCTTAGTGGAGGGACGCCTGGCTGCCAGAATCACATCACAAACTTCGGGAGGCAAGTCGAAAGGAATCAACTGCCGCCGCTCAATCTCCACGCAAGCAGGTGTAGACTGGACAGGTTCGGGTGGAGGACCGTCCCCTGCTGCTGCGACAGAAGATCCTCCCGAAGAGGCAGACGGATCGGGGGATCTATGCTCATATTGAGTAGCTCGGGATACCAAACTCTTCGAGCCCAGTCCGGAGCCACAAGAATGACTTGGGCCCGGTCGTGCCGAATCTTCTTCAACACTCTGGGTAGAAGTGGTATAGGCGGAAAGGCGTACAACAGACCGCAACTCCACTCGCGACGAAAAGCGTCGCCGAGCGAGTGCCGCCTTGGAAATTCCAACGCGCAGAACTGATGACATTGCGCGTTCTCTTCGGTGGCGAATAGATCTAACCAAGGCTCTCCCCACTGTAGAAAGAGTCCTTGCGCCACTTCCGAGTGAAGACGCCATTCGTGATCCATCATGCACCTGCGGCTGAGTTCGTCCGCCCTGGCGTTCAGAGAACCTGCCAGGTGTTGAACCATCAGGAACATGCCCTGATGTTCCAGCCATGTCCAGAGGCGCAGAGCCTCCTGACAAAGGGTCCAAGACCCCACCCCGCCCTGTTTGTTGCAGTACCACATGGCGGTGGTGTTGTCTGTGAACACCTGCACTACCTTCCCTTTGACAGAGGGAAGGAATGCCTTGAGTGCAAGCCGGATCGCCCGGAGCTCCAGAAGGTTGATATGGAGCCGGGACTCCGCCGGAGACCAGAGGCCTCTGATCTCCGCCTCTCCCATGTGACCGCCCCATCCCAGAAGGGACGCGTCCGTCACAACTGTATGCTCTGGCTGGGGAAGGGAGAGGGATCTGCCCATGACCCATTGCCGGTTCGAGAGCCACCACTGCAACTGTTTTGCAGTCCCCTCCGAGATCTGGACGTGATCGGACAGGTTGCCCCGGTGCTGCGTCCACTGGAACTTCAGGTCCCACTGCAGAGCCCGCATATGCCATCTGGCATGAGTGACCAGCAGGATGCAGGAGGCCATGAGGCCCAGCAGCCTCAGGGTCATCCGTACCGAAACCCAGGATAAAGGCTGAAAGATTGGAATCATAGCCTGAATATCCCGGACTCGCCGTTCGGGAGGATAGGCCCGAAACTGCGTCGTGTCCAGAACTGCTCCGATGAAAAGGAGCTGTGGAGAAGGAATTAGATGCGACTTCGGCACATTGATGGAGAACCCCAGCGAGTGCAGGAGTTCGGCCGTAGTCTGGAGGTGGGAGACGACTGCCTGGGACGAGCCCGCCTTCAGCAGCCAGTCGTCGAGGTAGGGGAAGACTGAAACCCCGGCCCGGCGCAGATGAGCTGCGACCACCGCCATCACTTTCGTGAACACCCGAGGGGCACTTGTAAGGCCAAAGGGGAGCACGGTGAACTGAAAATGCTCGGGGCCTACCGTGAACCGAAGGTAACGCCGGTGGGCCGGCAGGACGGGGATGTGGAAATATGCGTCCTGCAAGTCCAACGCTACCAGCCAGTCTCCAGGGTCGAGGGCAGTCAAGACCTGAGCTAGGGTGAGCATCTTGAACTTCTCCTTCCGGAGGAAGCGATTGACGTTCCGGAGGTCCAAGATAGGACGCATGTCCTCCTTGTCCTTTTTGGGCACCAGAAAGTAGTGGGAGTAGCAACCACGCCCTACTTCTGGGGTCGGAACATGCTCGATGGCCCTCTTGGTCAAGAGGGCCGTGACTTCCTTCTGTAGAAGCACCAAGTGATCCCCTGACATGCGGTGGAATTGAGGTGGCATGGCTGGGGGTGGTCTCGAAGGGGAGGGAGTAGCCCCTTCGGACAATGTCCAAGACCCACCTGTCCGAGGTGATGGTGCGCCAGTGGGGAAGGTGATGGCGGACCCTGCCCCTACTGGCGTGCCGTGCACCTGAAAGGAGGGACTAGGAGGGCTTGGAGGCCGCGGACGGGTTGGAGGTGGTGGCCTGACCCGCACGCTGGTTGCCCGATCCGCCACGGCGGAATCCACGTCCTCGGCCACGCGAAGACGCCTGCTGCGCGGGCCGGTGGCTGGGCTGCTGACGTGAAGGGCGCCCCTACCGTGGCCACGATAGGGGCGAAAAGCAGAAGGCAGCGGAGGGCGTGTAGCAGAAAGGCCCAGGGACTTGGCAGTAGCCCGTGAGTCCTTAAAGCGCTCCAACGCATGGTCTGCTTTGGACCCAAAAGACCGACTCCATCAAAGGGCATGTCCATGAGAGTATTCTGGACATCCCCTGAAAAACCAGTGGTTCTCAGCCAGGCGTGGCGTCGGAGCGCCACCGTCGTTGCAATCGACCTGCCCAGCGAGTCGGCGGTGTCAAGGCCACAACGGATAGTGTATTTGGCCGCATCCCTTCCTTCCGCAATGGCGCGGGAAAGCAGTGCCTGGACCTCCTCAGGGCACTGGGGCAAAACATCCGCCACCGAATCCCACAGAGAGGGGTATATCGGCCCAAAAGACAAGCGGTGTTAACGGACCGCAAGCCAGCACTGGAGGAAGAAAAACCTTTCTTCCCAAACTGATCCAGGCGTTTGGATTCCCTATCCGGAGGAGCGGTAGGGAAGGCGGTTTGGGAAGCGGAGGCTTGGACAACCAAGCTCTCAGGAGTGGGGTGGACAGAAAGAAACAGGGGGTCGCCCGGAGCGGGGCGATGGCGTCGTGACACGTTCCGATCCACAGGAGCCCCTGTGTTGGGCTTGGACCAGGCGCCCAAAAGAACGTCCGTGAGGGCGTCGTTAAACGGCAGCACAGTCTCCGCAGAGGAGGCTGCCGGCTGAAGCACCTCTGTCAAGATGTTAGTCTTGACCGTCAAAGTAGGGAGCTGGAGACGTAAGGCCCCAGCAGCCCTACGCAACACCGTACCAAAATTGGCCCCCTCCTCCGTAGCCACGGGAGGAGACAGCATGCCAGTGTCAGGAGAAGTATCCAGACCACTGGCCTCCCCTAGACTCTCTGTCCAGTCCTCATCATACTGACAGTTGCGTGTCAGAGGGTCATCAGACCCCTCCCAGTCCTCCTGGTCCTCCTCTGGTTCAAAATAAGGAGGAGGAGGGACATTTGGGACCCAAGGTCCCATCGGCGCCGGAGCCGGCGTCGAGCGACGTCGCTCCGGGTCCATGTCCGGAGCCGGAAGGAACTGGGGACGACGCCGCCCGGAGCCCAGGGCGGCGTCGAGAACGGCACCGGAGACATCGGCGCCGGCGGAGGTGTCGTGAGGTCGACCGGCGTCGATGGGAGTTGTGGAGCCGGGATCGAGGCCGGGGCCGGAGCCGGAGCCGGGATCGAGGCTGGAGGCTCGGGCGACGCCGGGGCCGGAGCCGCCGGCGACGCCGGATGAACCCCATCAGGGCCCGCGGGGCCCGAAGGCGCACCGGAGGGGCCTGAAGGCCCGAAGAGGCGGGCCATGGCCGACAGGAACTCCTGTACCTTGGCCGGATCCGCCCCCGAACCCGGGAAGGGCGGGTATGACGGGGGCGACTCCACAGGCAAGTCCGGGGCCGCGGGGGCGGGGACGGTGCCGGGAGGGGCCTCAGCCGAGTCGCGAGACCGGCGAGGCGAAGTCCGAGAGCGACGATGCTTCTTGGACTTCTTGTGTCGAGACTTACCGGACGAAGAAGACTTTGACGCCGACGACCGGTGTGCACTCCGCGAGCGACCCCTGGACCTCTCACGCGACCGGGGCTTCCGCGGAGCCGAATGCCGGGCCTCGAGGAGCTTTCGAGACCGCTCTCGCAAAGCCTTCGGGTTGAGGGCCTGGCATTCGGGACAAGACTCGGTGTCGTGGCCTCGGCCGAGGCAGAAGAGACACTCCCAATGCGGGTCGGTGACGGACATCATCCGCGCACAGGAGCCGCATCGCTTGAAGCCGGGCATCCCTACGACACCTGAATGGTGGAAAAAGACAGTGAAAAAATCACCAAAAAGTATGGTCAAAAATCGACCAGGGCACTGCTCTTCCCGGATCTGCGCTTACTGGCGCGGAAAAGAAGAACTGACGTCAGCGCGCAGGGGCGGCGTCTAAGTACTGCCCGCGACGTCATCCCGGCGATCACGACGCCGACGACGGACGCGGAGCCGCACGACGCCGCCTACCGACGCGCAAGGGTACTGCTACGCAAAACTTTCCGGATCCAGCCTGACGCCTGGGGATATTCTAAGGTAAGGAATCTATCACTAACGTGTCTCTTTCAGATAGTCCCTGACAACACCACTGCGTAAGATGCTCCCTCCTCCGTAGCCACGGTAGGAAGAGATAACATGCCAAGGTCAGGGGAGGTATCAAGACCACTGGCCTCCCCCAGGTCCCCTCTCCAGTCCGGATCATACTCCAACTGGTCGGTCAGAGGTTCACCTGACCCCTACCAGTCCATCTCCTCGTCCTCTGGGTGCCAATCTGGCCTGAAAGGGACCCCAGGAGTGAACAGGGGCATGAACACCCCACCCGGCGCCGGATCCGGCGTCGCCGGTCCGGCTCAGTGTCCACATCGGGATGGAGGCCGGTGTCAACGCCGGCCGGGGGGCTGACGCGGTAGTGGTGCCATCTGAAGCGGCGCCGGTGGAGGCGTAACAAGGTCAACCGGCGCCAATACGGATCCAGGCCTGGATCCAAGGGGGCCCTGCGGCGCCGGAGCCGCCAGCAGCGAAGACCTAGGCCCCCCAACCGAGTCCGCGGGGCCCGAAGGTGGTGGTTCCGTGACAGGTCCCTCGACCTCCCTCTCGACCGGGACCTCGAACGGCGCAGAGCCGACTGCCGTTGTTCAAGCAGCTTTTGGGACCGCTCCCGCAAAGCCTTCGACCGGCAGTCAAAGCACGACTTGGGGTCGTGGTCGCGCTCCAGGCAAAAAAGACACACGCGGTGCGGATCCGTCACCGACATCATGCGATGACAGGAACCGCAGGCCTTGAAACCGGGCATCCCTCGTGCACCTTTTCGGAGTCGGAGACTCGAAGAAAGACGTCGACAAAAGTCGAGAAAAAGTTAGTCAAAAAATGACTGAGGTACCGCTCTTCCTGGATCTGCGCTGGCTGGCGCGGAAAAAGAAAACTGACGTCAGCGCGCGAGGGCAGCATCTAAGTAGCTACCGCGACGTCATCCCGGCGACCACGACGGACGCGGAGCCGACCAACGCCACCTTCCGACGCGCAGAGGTACTGCTGACGAAAAAACTTTCCGGATCCAGTCTGACTCCTGGGGGTAATTCTAAGGTAAGGAATATATAACTAACGTGTTTCTTTCAGATAATGTCTTTTAGCTGTGCTGTATAGCAGCACAGGAGCTGAACAGCATGGCTGAAAGTTAGAAAAAAAAACGCTATGATACAGCTTTTAATGGTAGCACATAAAGCTTTTGGAGAGGCAGGGCAAGCACAACGTGAGAGGTATGGGGTAAACAACAATGCATTAAGGGACGGGAGCGAAAGGGCAAGGAACACCATGGTAGTGGGATGGGACAAGCAACAAAACACAGGAGGGGGTGGGGGTATGAAGCAATCAACAATGTGGAAGGGGATGGGGCCAACAGACAGCAGGAAGAGTATTGGGGGGGGGGGGCAAGCAACACAAGAGACAATGGGAGAAGAAGGGAGGGAGCACAGAACACGATTGATAGAGGGAGGAGCGGAGAAAGCAATATGACAGACAGCAAGGGTGGGAGCAAGCAACACAACAGACAGCGGGAGGAGGGTGCAAGCACAACCTAGGTTAGTGGGACATAGGTAGAAGGGGACAAGCAACATGCACTCTTATGAAGTGCTTCCACAAAGTGAAAAAAGTAGGTCAGAAAGTGTGATCAGTGGAAGAACACTAAGCAAGGAACCAGTACTTGGGCCATGCTCCAAGGGAGGGCCAAACACAAGAAGATGAAGTCAAGACGGGACGCGTTGAGGAAAGAGGAACAAGAAAGTAAGGATAAAGCAAACCAATTGTAGGCAATGGGTGGGCTCTAAACCCCCTTCAAAGTGAAGAAAATGCTTGGGGAAAGTTGCTTCAAGTTAGAGTAGTTACTTCCGATACGCTGACAATACATAGATCAAGGCTGATGCATGTACACGCTTGTTAGCGGGGAGCAAACTAATAGACAATGAGAGAAGAGACGTGGGACAAATGTGTGTGCCCAGAAAAGAGAAAGAAAAAACAATTGTTTTTGCTTCCAATAATCGCAATCAGTTACGAGCAGTCCGATTGTGAGAAAAGTGATTCAGGACAAATAAAGGTGCACTGAATTAAAAAAAAAAAAAAAGGATTGAGTCCACTTGTAATAACCGCCGCTATGAAGGACATCTCTGGACATAAAATGACCTGTTACTTTGCCAGCCATATGATCTACCATTCTGATGAAGGCATCGGAGTAAAGCTTGCAGAATTGAGATCATAGTCTATGTTTAAGAGAGATGGCTCTGAGAAGAGTAATCTTTTAAAATATAATTTAGGCTCATCCCAACGTTAAATAAGTTATATTAAGGTGGTTTAAAAAGGAATTCCCTCATGGATTATTAAAGTGTATTGAATGACTGAAGAGTGTTTGGGCTAGGTGTTTACTATACAAGTGTTGTCTATGTGTCTAATATAAAAGATTTAAGGTTTCTGTAAAGATGAAATAATTTGTATAGTAAATTAATCTTTTCATACGGTACAGACTTGGTCTCCTATTGCGGCAGACAGATGAAAGTTCAATACCAATTTATTTATGATGATGAATTGCTGAGCCAAGGTATGTGAACTTATAGTAGGCCAACCCCTGATTATTTGATTCATTGCGAACAGAAACATACTTGTCACAGTTAGGAAATGTAATCAACAACTGTGCATATATTGGAATGACGTACAAATGAGAAAAGCGTACACATGAGGAAACAAATTAAGATCCTGTGTGGCATCAAAATTGGATTTTTGTGGTAGCAAATTAGTCTTACCTTTCAAAAATCTCATCGCACCTTTGATTTGAACAGGGAAAGTTGGTCAGTCAATGTAAAAAGGCCAAAAAGGCTGACAAATAACCTATTACCACAGTTAGAAAGAATAATAGAACATCTGACAATTTGGCCTGCAATGGATAAGGATTGCTGGTGCCACACCAGGCCACAAACCCGTCCCAGCGTCAAGATTTATCCAAAGGATTCCTGGCAGCCATGGTGACATCCACAACTTTAGGAGGGGATCGAAAGCCATCAACTGTTGCAGCACAATCTCCACAGAAAGAGGTGTATATTGAGCAGGTTTAGGTGATGGACCCTGACTTGCTGTTGTGACAGGGGGTCCTTAAAAAGGGGTAGCCTGATTGAAGGACAGACGCTCAATCCCAGAAGTTCCTGGTACCACACTCTCCTTGCACAAACCAGAGCAACTTGGGTCTGGTCAGTCCTGATCTTTTTCAGAATTCTAGGCCGGAGAGGGAGCAGCAGAAAACAATACAGGAGTCCTGTGGTCCACTCTGTTTGGAATAAGTCTCCAAGAGAGAGCATTCTTAGAAACTCCATCACACAAAAGGTTTGACACTGTTCTGTGCGGTGGTGAAAAGATCTAACCCGGGTTCACGACCATTGTTGGAAGATGCCCTGTGTGAGCTTGGAGCTAGACACCAACAGCTTTGATCAACCATAATGGCATTCAAAGATCCTGCTAAATAGTTGGCACCCATAAAAATGCTCTGTCAATTAAGCCAGCTCCAGAAGCGAAGCGCATCCTGGCACAGGACTCCTCAACTATGCTTTTTGCAGTATCACATGGTGGTGGGGTGAGGACCTGAACCAGCCTCCCTTTAATGGATGGGAGGAAGGCCTTCGGCACCAGGCAAATGGCCCATAACTCCAACAGTTTGATGTAGAGGTGCACTTCCTCTGCAGATCTGAGTCCTCTGTTCTCCACCTCTCCCCGATGACCTCATCCCAGTAGTGACACATCTGTCACCACTGTCAGCTCGGAGTGGAGAAGGCATAGGGGTCTGCCCCTGGTACAACTGTGATTGAGCCATCACTGCATGTCTTTTGTAGTTTTGTCCGATCTGTGGATGAAATTCTATGGGTTTCTCTGGTGCTGGGCCCACTGAGACTTCAGGTTCAACTGCAGGGCCCACGTATGCCATCTGGGATAGTTGGTTAGCAGGATGCAGGATGCCAAGAGTCCCAGAAGCTTCAGAGACAAAACCCAGGTGCAAGGTTGAAATATTGGGATTATATTGATAATGTCCTGGCTCTGGGAAGGAGCCAGGCATGTCTTTGGCACGTTGATCATTACGATAGTGACAAAGTGAGGAGGTTCACCATTCCCTAGAGGTGGTCTATGCCTGATCGTAGCAAGCCTGCATTCAAAAGCCAGTTATCAAGATAGAAGAAAATAGGTATCCCCAACCTCCAAATAAGTCTTCGATCTAGGCCATCCCTTTTAATGAGGACCCAAGGTGCATTGGTGCGACAGAAGGGAAGCACGTCAAAATGCAAATGCACAAGTTACTAACTTGTGTAACGATATATCTGTAAGAGACAGTAGTTAGTGACAGATTCCTTACCTTAGAATATCCCCAGGCATCAGGCTGGATCCGGAAAGTTTTTGCGTAGCAGTACCCTTGCGCGTCGGTAGGCGGCGTCGTGCGGCTCCGCGTCCGTCGTCGGCGTCGTGATGACGTCGCGGGCAGTACTTAGGCGCCGCCCCTGCGCGCTGACGTCAGTTCTGTACACGACTTTCCGCGCCAGGAACGCAGAGCCATGCAAGAAGCTGACATAGGTGTCTGAAAAATACTAGGGCCCTGAAAGGGATGTCCTTAACTCTAGAAATCAGTTCGCAGAACGGGGAGGATGGGTGGGCCGGTAAGGAATCTGTCACTAACTACTGTCTCTTACAGATATATCGTTACACAAGTTAGTAACTTGTGCATCTGAAAGAGACACGTTAGTGACAGATTCCTTACCTTAGAATAGATACCCCAGCAATACCAACCCCGGTGGTGGGTCTGCGAACAAAGATCAGACAAGGAAGTCCTGGAGGACAGAACGGCCAAAGAAGCCGTCCCTCCGGACCTGACTGTCAAGGCAGTAATGCTTTGTAAGCTTGTGCAGCGAGGCCCACGTAGCTGCCTGACAGATAACCGGCAGCGGAACACCGCGGCCCAAGGCCGTGGTAGCAGCCGTTGCCCTGATGGAATGGGCACGCAGCCCAACAGGAGGCTCCTTCTTATCCAAAGAATAGCAGGTCTTGATGCACAAGGTAACCCAGCGGGAGATGGTCCTCTTGTACACCGCCCGACCTTTTTGGCGCCCACGTAGCCAACAAAGAGCTGGTCATCCACCCGGAAGTGTTTTGTGCGGTCGATATAGAAGGAGAGCGCACGTTTTGGGTCCAGACGGTGGAGCCTCTCTTCCTCTCTGGAAGGATGCGGAGGCGGAAAGAAGGTGGGCAAAGTGATGGTCTGCCCAATGTGGAAAGCAGTAACCACCTTTGGCAAGAAGGACGGACGCGTCCGAAGAACAACCTTGTCTGGATGAACAGACAGAAAGGGAGGTTTGCAAGATAGAGCCTGGAGCTCACTCACCCGCCGAGCGGAGGTGATGGCCACCAGAAAGGCTGTCTTCAGAGTCAGAAGACGAAGAGGACAGTTATGCAGAGGCTCAAAGGGAGCGCACATTAAAAAGGTAAGAACCAAGTTCAAGTCCCACTGAGGCATCACAAACGGAACAGGAGGGAAGAGGTGAGTAATGCCTTTTAAGAACCTGTTAACAACAGGGGACTTGAAAAGGGAGGGCTGATCAGGGAGCCTGAGGAAGGCCGAGATAGCACAAAGATAACCCTTGATGGTACCCAGGGCAGAACCCTGTTGGGCCAGAGAAAGAAGGAACAGAAGGACCTCAGAAAGAGGGGCAGAAAGGGGATTCACAGCCTTTGCTGTGCACCATGCCACAAATTTGTTCCACCTGCAGGCGTATACCACCTTAGTGGAGGGACGCCTGGCTGCCAGAATCACATCACAAACTTCGGGAGGCAAGTCGAAAGGAATCAACTGCCGCCGCTCAATCTCCACGCAAGCAGGTGTAGACTGGACAGGTTCGGGTGGAGGACCGTCCCCTGCTGCTGCGACAGAAGATCCTCCCGAAGAGGCAGACGGATCGGGGGATCTACGCTCATATTGAGTAGCTCGGGATACCAAACTCTTCGAGCCCAGTCCGGAGCCACAAGAATGACTTGGGCCCGGTCGTGCCGAATCTTCTTCAACACTCTGGGTAGAAGTGGTATAGGCGGAAAGGCGTACAATAGACCGCAACTCCACTCGTGACGAAAAGCGTCGCCGAGCGAGTGCCGCCTTGGAAATTCCAACGCGCAGAACTGATGACATTGCGCGTTCTATTCGGTGGCGAATAGATCTAACCAAGGCTCTCCCCACTGTAGAAAGAGTCCTTGCGCCACTTCCGAGTGAAGACGCCATTCGTGATCCATCATGCACCTGCGGCTGAGTTCGTCCGCCCTGGCGTTCAGGGAACCTGCCAGGTGTTGAACCATCAGGAACATGCCCTGATGTTCCAGCCATGTCCAGAGGCGCAGAGCCTCCTGACAAAGGGTCCACGACCCCACCCCGCCTTGTTTGTTGCAGTACCACATGGCGGTGGTGTTGTCTGTGAACACCTGCACTACCTTCCCTTTGACAGAGGGAAGGAATGCCTTGAGTGCAAGTCGGATCGCCCGGAGCTCCAGAAGGTTGATATGGAGCCGAGACTCCGCCGGAGACCAGAGGCCTCTGATCTCCGCATCTCCCATGTGACCGCCCCATCCCAGAAGGGACGCGTCCGTCACAACTGTGTGCTCTGGCTGGGGAAGGGAGAGGGATCTGCCCATGACCCATTGCCGGTTCGAGAGCCACCACTGCAACTGTTTTGCAGTCCCCTCCGAGATCTGGACGTGATCGGACAGGTTGCCCTGGTGCTGCGCCCACTGGAACTTCAGGTCCCACTGCAGAGCCCGCATATGCCATCTGGCATGATTGACCAGCAGGATGCAGGAGGCCATGAGGCCCAGCAGCCTCAGGGTCATCCGTACCAAAACCCAGGATAAAGGCTGAAAGATCGGAATCATAGCCTGAATATCCCGGACTCGCCGTTCGGGAGGATAGGCCCGAAACTGCGTCGTGTCCAGAACTGCTCCGATGAAAAGGAGCTGTGGAGAAGGAATCAGATGCGACTTCGGCACATTGATGGAGAACCCCAGCGAGTGCAGGAGTTCGGCCGTAGTCTGGAGGTGGGAGACGACTGCCTGGGACGAGCTCGCCTTCAGCAGCCAGTCGTCGAGGTAGGGGAAGACTGAAACCCCTGCCCGGCGCAGATGAGCTGCGACCACCGCCATCACTTTCGTGAACACCCGAGGGGCACTGGTAAGGCCAAAGGGGAGCACGGTGAACTGAAAATGCTCGAGGCCTACCGTGAACCGAAGGTAACGCCGGTGGGGCGGCAGGACGGGGATGTGGAAATAGGCGTCCTGCAAGTCCAACGCTCCCAACCAGTCTCCAGGGTCGAGGGCAGTCAAGACCTGAGCTAGGGTGAGCATCTTGAACTTCTCCTTCCGGAGGAAGCGATTGACGTTCCGGAGGTCCAAGATAGGACGCATGTGCTCCTTGTCCTTTTTGGGCACCAGAAAGTAGTGGGAGTAGCAACCACGCCCTACTTCTGGGGTCGGAACATGCTCGATGGCCCTCTTGGCCAAGAGGGAGTAGCCCCTTTGGACAATGTCCAAGACCCACCTATCCGAGGTGCTGGGACGCCAGTGGTGAAGGTGATGGCGGACCCTGCCCCCTACTGGCGTGCTGTGCACCTGAAAGGAGGGACTAGGAGGGCTTGGAGGCCGCGGACGGGTTGGAGGTGGTGGCCTGACCCGCACGCTGGTTGCCCGAACCGCCACGGCGGTATCCACGTCCTCGGCCACGCGAAGACGCCTGCTGCGCGGGCCGGTGGCTGGGCTGCTGACGTGACGGGGCGCCCCTTCCGTGGCCACGATAGGGGCGAAAAGCAGAAGTTAGCGGAGGGCGTGTAGCAGAAAGGCCCAGGGACTTGGCAGTAGCCCGTGAGTCCTTAAAGCGCTCCAACGCATGGTCTGCTTTGGACCCAAAAAGACCGACTCCATCAAAGGGCATGTCCATGAGAGTATTCTGGACATCCCCTGAAAAACCAGTGGTTCTCAGCCAGGCGTGGCGTCGCAGCGCCACCGTCGTTGCAATAGACCTGCCCAGCGAGTCGGCGGTATCAAGGCCACATCGTATTGTGTATTTGGCCGCATCCCTTCCTTCCGCAATGGCGCGGGAAAGCAGTGTCTGGACCTCCTCAGAACACTGGGGCAAAACAGTCGCCACTGAATCCCACAAGGAGTGGGTATATCGGCCCAAAAGACAAGCGGTGTTGATGGACCGCAAGCCAGCACTGGAGGAAGAAAAACCCTTCTTCCCAAATTGATCCAGGCGTTTGGATTCCCTATCCAGAGGGGCGGTAGGGAAGGCGGTTTGGGAAGCGGAGGCTTGGACAACCAAGCTCTCAGGAGTGGGGTGGACAGAGAGAAACAGGGGGTCGCCCGGAGCTGGGCGATGGCGTCGGGACACGTTCCTATCCACAGGAGCCCGTGTTGGGCTTGGACCAGGCGCCCAAAAGAACGTCAGTGAGGGCATCGTTAAACGGCAGCACAGTCTCCGTAGAGGAGGCTGCCGGCTGAAGCACCTCTGTCAAGAGATTAGTCTTGACCGCCACAGTAGGGAGTTGGAGATGTAAGGCTCCAGCCGCCCTACGCAACACCGTAGCAAAATTGGCTCCCTCCTCCGTAGCCACGGGAGGACACAGCATGCCAGTGTCAGGGGAAGTATCTAGATCACTGGCATCCCCTAGACCCTCTGTCCAGTCCTCATCGTACTGACACTGTTGTGCCAGAGGGTCATCAGACCCCTCCCAGTCCTCCTGGTCCTCCTCTGGTTCAAAATAAGGAGGAGGAGGGACATTTGGGACCCAAGGTCTCATCGGCGCCGGAACCGGCGTCGAGCGACGTCGGTCCGGGTCCATGTCCGGAGCCGGAAGGAACTGGGGGACGACGCCGCCCGGAGCCCCAGGCGGCGTCGAGAACGGCACCGGAGACGTCGGCGGAGGCGTGGTTAGGTCGACCGGCGTCGATGGGGGTTGCGGAGCCGGGATCGAGGCCGGAACCGGGATCGAGGCTGGAGGCACGGGCGACGCCGGGGCCGGAGCAGTCGGCGACGCCGGAGCAACCCCATCAGGGCCCGCAGGGCCCGAAGGCGCACCGGAGGGACCTTGAGGCCCGAAGAGGCGGGCCATGGCCGACAGGAATTCCTGTATTTGGGCCGGATCCGCCCCCGAACCCGGGAAGGACGGGTATTGCGGGGGCGACTCCACAGGCATGTCCGGGGCCGCGGGGCGGGGACGGTGCCGGGAGGGGCCTCAGCCGAGTCGCGAGACCGGCGAGGCAAAGTCCTAGAGCGACGATGCTTTTTGGACTTTTTGTGCTTGGACTTACCGGACGACGAAGACTTCGATGCCGACGACCGGTGAGGACTCCGCGACCGACCCCTCGACCTCTCACGCGACCGGGGCTTGATGTGGCGCGGAGCCGAATGCCGGGCCTCGAGGAGCTTTCGAGACCGCTCTCGCAAAGCTTTCGGGTTGAGGGCCCGGCAGTCGGAACACGACTCCGTGTCGTGGCCTCGGCCGAGGCAGAAGAGACACTCCCGATGCGGGTCTGTGATGGACATCATCCGAGCACAGGTGCCGCAACGTTTAAAACCGGGCATCCCTACGACACCTTGAAGTCGATTCGAAGAAAACAGTGAAAAAATTCACCAAAAAAGTTAGTCAAAAAATGACTAGGGCACTGCTCTTCCCGGATCTGCGCTTGCTGGCACGGAAAAAGAAGAACTGACGTCAGCGCGCAGGGGCGGCGCCTAAGTACTGCCCGCGACGTCATCCCGGCGATCACGACGCCGACGACGGACGCGGAGCCGCACGACGCCGCCTACCGACGGGCAAGGGTACTGCTACGCAAAAACTTTCCGGATCCAGCCTGACGTCTGGGGATATTCTAAGGTAAGGAATCTGTCACTAACGTGTCTCTTTCAGATACTCCTGCCTACCTTGAACCATAAGCAGCATCTGTGGAATTACAAGCCAGGGACATGAGTAGGCATCCTACAGGTCTATTACCACCATACAGTTACCCAGATCCACGGCAGACACAACCTGGGCCAGTGTGAGAATCCTGAATCTGTCCTTCCTCTAAAAGGCATACAGAAACCAGAGATCTAACATAGGACAAAAGACTTTGTCCTGCTTCAGCACAAGGAAATAGTGGGAGTAACTGCCAGTTCCTATTTCCTGGAATGGGACCATTTCTATAGTTTCTTTTGCCAAAGGAGCCTGCACTTCTTGGAGCAAGATGAAAAGGTGCTCCTCGGAAAGATGCTCTGATGTTGGCAGGAGGTATCAGGTCTAAAAAGAATGGCAGAGAATAACCCTGTTGAACTACCTGCAGGACCAACCTGTCGATGTTACCCTTTGCCACCCAGCGAGAAATGTCGATTCGCCTCCCACAAGCTAGTGGTATGCTGCTATGGGCAAACTAAAGCAGCTTAGACATGGACAGCAGAGGGGCAGTGGACTGGAAAGTTCACTGCCATTGATGACCTTGATGTTCTCTGCTTGATCCCCAAGCTCGAAAGGACCGAGGTGTTTGCTGCAGGGATGGTGGACCTTTGTGTGGGTGATATGTCCCTGCTGAAGTCTCGATCAGTAAAGGACAGCCGAAGAAAGAATGTGCTTCCCAAAGGTCTCAAGGCATTTCTACTCTGTGAGGGAGAGTCTTGGGGGTCACCCAATTGGTGGAAGCTTGCACCACCAAACTCCAAGGTGTAAGGTGCTGAGTCAAAACATCAGGGTTACCAAAGTCAGACAAAGTGCCCTTTAGGGCATCAATAAAAGTGAGCAAAGGCGCTGATGAAGCTTGTGTAAGCTGTGGAACCTCTGTGAGAACATTAGTTTTGACTTCCACAGTGAGCAATTGTAGGCGCAAAACCTCCAACACTCATCTCATCACCATGGCGAAGGAGGCACGCTCTTCTGTTGGAAGCCAAGGGGGAGAACACAACCCAGTCTCTTGAGAAGTGTCCAGCCCACTGGTATTTGTAATTTCAAGTATAATCTGTAATACTCATATTGTTGGGGATAATAATCTCCTTTGCCACAATTGTCAACCCTGAAGGCTGATTGGCTCTGGTCAGAGTCTGAACTGAAGAGTTTGTGGAGCGCAGAGATGCAGCTCCGAAACAGAGGCAGCTCCGAAACAGAGGCAAAGTTCTGTCTGAATCATAATGAACTTGGACTGGGTGTATCAGTCTGGCGTCTAGACGAGACCTCGGTCAATGTAGAGTAGGATTCGGACTGGATTAGTGTCCGAGTGGATGGTAGGGACGGACTCGTACTCTGGCACTAGCAGAATGGGCGTGACGAACAAGTTACTTACCTTCGGTAACGATATATCGGTAAGAAACATTAGTTAGTTATAGATTCCTTACCTTAGAATTACCCCCAGGCGTCAGACTGGATCCGGAAAGTTTTTTCGGCAGCAGTACCTCTGCGCATCAGAAGGTGGGAGGGTCGGCTCCGCGTCCGTCGTTGGCATCGTGGTCGCCGGAATGACGTTGCGGCAGACTTTCCGCGCCAGAAACGCAGAGCCATGCAAGACACTGACCACAAAACTAGGGCCCTGAAAGGATATCCTTAACCCTAGAAATCAGTTCGCAGAATGGGGAGGATGGGTGGGGCGGTAAGGAATCTATAACTAACTAATGTTTCTTACAGATATATCGTTACCGAAGGTAAGTAACTTGTTCATCTGAAAGAAACACGTTAGTTATAGATTCCTTACCTTAGAATAGATACCCCAGCAATACCAACCCCAGTGGTGGGTCTGCGAACCAAGATCACACCAGAAAGTCCTGGAGAACAGAACGGCCAAAGAAGCCGTCTCTCCGGACTTGACTGTCCAGGCAGTAGTGTTTGGTGAACGTGTGCAGTGATGCCCACGTGGCCGCCTGACAGATGTCATTTAGAGGAACTCCTCTTCCCAAGGCAGTAGTGGCTGCAGTCGCCCTGGTGGAATGGGCGCGTAGCCCGACCGGAGGCTCCTTTTTAGCCAAAGAATAGCACGCATTAATACACAAAACGACCCATCGAGAAATTGTACTTTTGTGTACGGCCCGACCTTTCTTGGCGCCCACGTAGCCAACAAAGAGTTGGTCATCCACCCGGAACTGTTTTGTGCGATCCAGATAGAAAGAGAGCGCTCGTTTTGGGTCCAGACCGTGGAGCCTCTCTACCTCTTGCAAAGGAGGCAGAAAGAAGGTGGGCAAAGTGATGGTCTGCCCGACGTGGAAGGCAGTGACCACCTTAGGAAGGAAGGATGTACGGGTCCTGAGAACCACCTTGTCCGGATGGACAGACAGGAAAGGAGGTTTGAAAGAAAGGGCCCGGAGCTCACTCACCCTCCTAGCAGAAGTGATGGCTACCAGGAAAGCAGTCTTGAGAGTCAAGAGTCTTAAAGGGCAGTTGTGAAGCGGCTCAAAGGGAGCGCACATTAAATGAGTAAGAACAAGGTTCAAGTCCCACTGAGGCATAACGAAGGGGTCTGGAGGAAAAAGATGCTTTAAGCCTTTCAAGAAACGGTTAACTACCGGGGACTTGAAAAGAGAAGGCTGATCTGGCAGCCGAAGGAAGGCAGAGATGGCCGAAAGATAGCCCTTGATAGTGCCCAGAGCAGAGCCCTGCTGGGCCAATGAGAGAAGAAACAAGAGAACCTCAGAAAGAGGGGCAGAAAGGGGATCCACAGCCTTTGCTGTCCACCATGCCACAAACTTATTCTACCAGCAGGTGTATACCGTCTTAGTGGAGGGACGCCTGGCTGCCAAGATTACATCACAAACTTCGGGTGGCAGGTCAAAAGACGTCAACTGCCACCGCTCAATCTCCACGCAAGGAGGTGGAGACTGGACAGGTTCGGATGTAATGTAATCAAAAATACTTGTAAAGCGCTGACTGCCACTCCGAAAGGAGCATCCTGGCGCTGGTTGGAGGTGAAAGAGGAACCCAAGGGGTACTAGATGAGTGAGAGACAGAATTCGTCTGAGGAGCTGAATATCCAGGTTTTCAGTAACTTCCTAGATTGGGTTTCTGTTTTCAGCAATCTCAGCTGAGTTGGCAACAGGTTCCAAGCCTTGGTTCCCAAGGCGGCCACTGTTTTTCCTCCCTTAATTTTACATCTGAAAGTGGGAGGTTTGAGGAGATTGGCTGACGAGGATCTAAGGGTCCTAGTTGTAATGTAAGGAGTGAATCTCTCTGAGAGGTACCCAGGTCCCAGTTTGAGCGAGGCTCTGAAGGTGATAAGGAGGATCTTAAAAAGTATTCTTTTATGCAGTGGGAGCCAATGAAGGGCTTTTAAGGCTGCCGATGCGGAGGACCTACGTGGAAGCTTTAGTACCAAACACGCTGCCGCGTGTTGGACCACTTGGAGTCTTTTTAGTGTTAGTTTTTTGCTCCTGCCAGGAGGCTGTTGCAATAGTCCAGGTGCGAGAGAATTAGGGCAACTGCCACCGATTTCCTTGTGGTGAGTGGGATTAAATCGAAGAATTTTTTCAGGGATTTGATGAGGCTAAAACAAGTCCCTGCTACTGCCATTGCGTGTGGATGGAAAGAGAGAGCAGTATCGAAATGCACTCCTAAATTTTTGGCCACTTTCACCCTGTCACGCGGAGGTGACGCGCCCTCTGGCCACCACTCACAAGGCCGGAATAAGACATCTTTTCCTATTGGTAGGATTTCGGTTTTATCGGTGTCGCATCTGAGGTGGTTGTTCCTCATCCACAGAATGACCTCAGATAGGCAACATTTAAAATTGAGTTCGGCGTCTGTGGAGTTGTTGTCAAGCGAAAGAATCAATTGGGTATCGTCTGCATAGGACGTAACTTGGATCCCAAAAGATGCTACCAATGAGATGAGTGGGGTCATGTAAATGTTAAACAGCAGCGGGCTAAGCAAGGAGCCCTGTGGTACTCCCGCTATGATGGTGCGTTCAGCGGAGAGGAATGTTCCAAGGGTCACGGCTTGTCTGCGGTTAGTAAGAAAGGATTTAATCCATTCAAATACAGTGCCTGCGATGCCGCTGAATTTGAGTCTTTCCAGAAGGATGCTGTGTGAGATGGCATCAAACGCGGCCGATAAGTCGAGTAAGATCATGACCTCCTTCCTGCCTTTATCAGCTATAATTTTTAAAGCGTCAGTTAATTCCAGGAGTGCCGATTCTGGTGAATGCTTTGGGCGGAAACCGGATTGCTGAGGGTGAAGGATATTGGCGGCCTCAATGAATTTAGTGAGTTTGTTGTGAACTAATTTTTCAGTAATTTTACCCAATGGTGGAAGCAGTGATATAGGGCGAAGATTCGAGAGCACTGATGGGTCTTCTCCACCACGACCTACTTCTGGGACAGGAACGCGCTCGATGGCTCCCTTGGCCAAGAGAGCCGTAACTTCCTGCTGGAGAAGGGCCAGATGATCCTCCGACATGCGGTGGTATCGCGGTGGCATGGCTGGAGGGGTAGTCTCGAAGGGGAGGTAGTAGCCCCTTCGGACTATCTGCAAAACCCACCTGTCCAACGTGATGGTGCGCCAGTGGGGGAGGTGATGGGGAATCCTGCCGCCCACTGGTGTTTGATGGCCTGAAAGGTCAGACTAGGAGGGATTGGAGGCTGATGCAGAGAAGGTGTTGGTGGACTGGCCCGCCCGCTGACACCCTGAACCACGACGGTGGTTCCCACGTCCCCGGCCGCGCGAAGGTTGGGCAACTTGCTGCGGCCTGTGGCCCTGGGCAGGACGTAGCGGGGCACCCCTTCGTAGCCACGAAAGGGGAGAAAAGCAGACTGCGCAGGGCGGGTGGAAAGGCCCAAGGACTTGGCCGTAGCCCGTGAGTCCTTGAAACGCTCTAGGGCGTTGTCTGCTTTGTCGCCAAAAAGGCGACGACCATCAAAGGGCATGTCCATCAAGGTGTTCTGGACATCCCCTGAAAAGCCAGTTGACCTCATCCAGGCGTATCGACGAAACGCTACCGAAGTTGAAATGGTCCTGCCCAGAGAGTAGGCGGTGTCCAGCCCACAACGGATAGTAAACTTTGCTGCATCCCTCCCGGCGGCGACAGCCTGGGAGAGCACTGCCCAGGCCTCCTCCGGACACTGAGGCAGCACCTGCGCAACTGTATCCCACACAGAGTGGGAATAACGGCCAAAGAGACATGCAGTGTTTACCAACTGCAGTCCTAAGCTGGCGGAAGAGAAAATCTTCCCAAGATGGTCCAGCTTCTTGGATTCCCTTTCCGGTGGAGCAGTAGGGAACGCGCTTTTGGAAGTGGAGGCTTGGACTACCAAGCTCTCCGGGGTGGGGTGTTGGGAGAGGATAGTGGGGTCACCCGGAGCCGGGCGGTGGCGGGCAATCATCCTGTCCACGGGAGCCCCCCGTGTTGGGCCTGGGCCACGTGCCCAAAAGGACGTCGGTGAAGGCCTCATTAAACGGCAAGGGCTCCAAAGAGCTCGCAGCCGGTTGAAGCACCTCTGTCAGGAGGTTAGTTTTGACCGCCACTGTAGGAAGCTCGAGAGCCTCGGCCGCCCTACGCAACACCACTGCGTATGACGCTCCCTCCTCCGTAGCCACGGTAGGAGGAGACAACATGCCAAGGTCAGGGGAGGTGTCCAAACCACTGGCATCCCCCAGTTCCTCTCTCCAGTCCTGTTCACTGTCCAGATGGTCAGTTAGAGGGTCACCTGACCCCTCCCAGTCCTCCTCCTCATCCTCTGGGTGCCATTCTGGTTGAAAAGGGGCCCCAGGAGTGAACAGGGGCATGAAAACCCCTCTCGGCGCCGGATCCACGTCGGGATGGAGGCCGGGGTCAATGCCGGCCGGGGGGCTGACCGGCGTCGAACGCGGTAGCGGTGCCGGAGGAAGCAGCGCCGGTGGAGGTGTAATCAGGTCAACCAGCGCCAATCCGGATCCAGGCCTGGATCCAAGGGGGCCCTGCAGAGCCAGGGCCGGAGCCGCCGGCCTAGGACCACCAACCGAGTCCGCGGGGCCCGAAGGCACGCCGGCGGGTTTGGGTCGCCCAAAGATGTCGTGCATCGCCTCGTAGAACGTACAAAGCTGGGCGGGAGTCGCTCCGGGTCCCGGAAAGGGAGGGAAACGCGGAGTCGACTCTTCGGGCTCCGCGCACGGAGCCGCGGGAGGGGCACCACCCGCGTCCCTCGTCGGGTCGGCCGACCGACGAGGAGAAGTCGAAGAGCGACGATGCTTCTTCGACTTCTTAAGCTTCGACTTACCCAACCCCGAGTGCCAAGACTTCGAAGACTTGGAACCGGAATGATGGTGGCTCCGCGACCGGTCCCTCGACCTCCCTCGCAACCGGGACCTCTAAAGACGCTGAGCCGACTGCCGGTGTCAAGCAGCTTTCGGGACCGCTCCCGCAAAGCCTTCGGCGCCATCGACCGGCAGTCGGAGCACGACTTGGGGTCGTGGTCACGCTGCAGGCAAAAAAGACACGTGCTGCGGATCCGTCACCGACCTCATTCGAGGACAGGAACCGCATGGCTTGAAGCCGGGCATCCCTCGTGCACCTTAGGAGTCGAAGACTCGAATAAGAAGTCGACAAAAGTCGAGAAAAAGTTAGTCAAAAAATGACTGAGGTACCGCTCTTCCCGGATCTGCGCTGGCTGGCGCGGAAAAAGAACCGACGTCAGCGTGCGAGGGCAGCGTCTAAGTAGCTGCTGCGACGTCATTCCGGCAACCACGACGCCAACGACAGACGCGGAGCCGACCGACGCCACCTTCTGACGCGCAGAGGTACTGCTGACGAAAAAACTTTCCGGATCCAGTCTGACGCCTGGGGGTAATTCTAAGGTAAGGAATCTATAACTAACGTGTTTCTTTCAGATATGGATTTTGGTGCCACAATGGTAGTCTGCTCAGACGCATTATCACAGACAGTGCCGAGGGCAGACCGGCTGGCAGTAAACCAGACTGGATGCAGCCACAGATCGTTGGAGATTCCTGGTGCACCAGAGGGAGCTGCAGGGATGCCACAAATTCACAAAATGGCCTCTCTGAACCGCTCGATCGGTTGAGATATAGCTGACCGACCCGGAAATTCGAGATGCATCAAGATCAGTTTGGCTCTTCAATTGGGAACCGGGCGGCATCCTTGTGACTTTCCAGGTTGAGAGTTGTGGGATGGGGATGAATCCCAGTTGGTCTTTTGAGCTCACGCTTAGGCTTAATGGAAGATTTGAACCTTGACAACAACCTGTCGTGGTAACAGGGCAGAGGCAGAACTGAAATCACTGATTAGCACTGTTTATCAGGGGTTGTGTGAGCACAAAGAGGACAACAGTATGTGCGTAGCTGCTAAACGGAGTAGAGTACTCTCTCAGGAAGTGTTACCATCTGAAATATTTAAGGCACTAGAAACAGATGAGGGGGCTGTCTACTCTGTGAAGCTTAAACTACAACAGCTTAAAACAGTTTGTATGTTATACTATACACCTCGTACATTCATGAGGTGGATGGGAAATCTGAATGCAGACAAAACTAGATGTCCTTAATGTAAGTTACAATCAGCAGATATCTTACATATGCAGCATGCTTGCCATATTTTAACGCAATTTTGGGAATAAGTGGACTGGATAATATCGGTCAGAATAGGATACGACCAACAACTAACTCCCAAGGAAGGTATGCTAGGATACAGAATGGAGCCTAATGTGGGGACGGGAAAGCTTTTGGCCATACTCAGTGTCTGCCAGGGTTTGTGTAGCCAGATCATGGTGATCAGTCTTGAACTTGCTCTTGCTAGAAAAAGGGGGATCCAATCACTTATGGGATGTGAAAATATCTGGTCACAGTTTAATTGAAAGGCACAGGCTGGGGTCTAAACAATTGTGCAATATAAAGGGTCTGCTCTCTCTGACAATTATCGGATATCTGTTATTTCCTTTTTTCTCTCTCTTCTACTTATTTATTTTTTTCTTTTATGTTTTACTTGCTCTTGCTTTTCTTTTTTGGAGATGCTAACACTGAATGCACAGCATATAATACATAGTATTTAAGCGAACTTTAATGAAATGTATGTTCAGACCAACTTAAATATTTTAAACAAGCATTTGCAATTCAATAGGTCTCGCATTTGTTAGAGTTAGAGCTATTGGCTTTGTAAATGACAATGTCTTTTACCTATTCGTTTTGGTTGGAGTGCAGTGGCCTTTGGAATGTTAGAAGTGTTTAGCGATGCCAGGAGGCCGTGTGGGGGGGCTACTGTTGTGCTAGTTATTTACAGACCTCTGCCTGGTGAGGAGTGAGGACCCCCCCTGTTTACTGTCTTCAGCTTGGGGATGGAGGAGAAGGGCAGACATATGTGAAAGGAAGACGGGGAGATAGCATGAAGAGAGAGTTCGGTGGGGTCAGGGGGCGAAGAGAGGGTTAGGGGGTGAAGAGAGGGTTAGGGGGTGAAGAAAGGGTTGGGTGAGGAGATGGTAGAACAGAAAAGGGAGAACAAGGAATGAGCAGAAAGGTGGGACACGGATACAACCATTGTGGTGAGAAAGAAAAAAATACAGTCTGAACGCTTGCTCACTAAAAAGATAGCTTTATATACGTGCCCGTGGGAGCTCCAGGGTGGTAAGTGCACCAGTTGCCAAGGGTGCTCCAGTTTTGCCGGCTGCTGGGGGTTCTCCGAGGTAGCTCCTGCTCCAGAGTGTGAAGTTGCTTCCGGGTGTACTGCTTCTTCAAGGGGCTAGAATTCTGGGATTTGTATTTCCTTCATGTTGGGTGGGTGCTAGGGGAGGAAGAGGCATAACTTCTGCAAGTATATAGAGTGGGTGCAAACAGAGGGACACATAGAGAGGGTCAGGGGAGCAAAGGCAGACCGAAGGATAGAAATACAGGGGGCATAAAGCAAGACAAACAAGGTGGTGTGGAAATTAAGAAAGGGAGACAAACGAGAGCCAAAAGCGTTACAGGCAGTGGTACGGAGGGAGGCCACAAAATCAAGATCAAAGGAAAGAGACAGACTGCGTCACAGAGTCAGATAAAGGAACAAAGAGAAGAAGGTAGAGGGTCCGAGAACGGTGGAAGGAAAGAGGTCCACCGAACCACGGGGTTAAAAAGAGAAATACGCTCTAAGCCAAAGTGGGACAGACAGGCAGAAGTAGAGGGTGCCACAGAGATAAAAGCACAGGCAGGAAGGGGCCTGGAGAAAAACAGGGGCATATATAGCCAGAGGGACAGGACAGGGATATCACAGAAGGATAGACCCAGAGAGAGGAACAGGCAAAAAGATGGTAGAGGGCCATAGATATAATATGGTCCTATGAAAAAATGTTTAACATGGCTGCCGGAAACAACCAACTTTTTTTTATGGTGATCCGTGTGATATGTCATATCTTCACTGAGTCATTTCCATTCATCATAAACGTATGTTAGTGAACAGAATGACAATGAGCGATAACGTAATATTATTAACGGGGGTTCTGCCTCTGCAACTGGAAGTCGCAGCTAACAAAGATGGCTTGGGCTTCACTCGCCAGCAATGCTTCCTTTTAATTTATTATTAATCTTTTGAAGCAATGCATAATTGTGCAGAGTCAAAAATATTCTGAAATATTACCAGACAGGAGAGACCATACATTAATTAAAAAGAAGACTTTGGAAAATTCGAATTTAGGAATTCAGTGACATTTTCTCAACAATGAGGATGTAGTCTGTTTATTTCCTGACATTCTGTTACTTCCAGTCCCCTAATTATTCCTGTAAAAAAGAGAAGTTAGAAAGTGAGAAGGGCAATTCCAACTCAAGGAGAGACCACAAACTGGTAGTGAAAATGGAAGATACTCCGAAGTGAGACAAGAAGAAAAAACACTGACAAAAGTAGAAGGGAGACCGAGCTTACTGGACTGGGAGAGGGGCACATAATAACGAGGAGCTACAGAAAAGGGTGAGCATTGCGGGCGCATTTGCTGCAGGGAGGGAGAGGGCAGTGACACACTAGCCGATAAGAGGAATGTCAGAGTCAGAAAATAGGAACGACTGATATGGAATAAATGGAGTATAAACCACTGGTGAGGATAGTGCTGAAACGAAGCTACACCATCGTTCTTGGCTAAAATTGAATACTATTGGCACCTCACCACCTTTTACCAAGACATTTTGTTTGACATAGATACCAACTTTGTTTACGAGCAGGACGTCTCTCCACTCTGTGGCCATTTAAGACTGCTACAAGAGCGCGCAGAATCTAACTCAAGGCTGCAAGCCTAGCGTTAGTTCAGCACCATACATATAAATAAATCAGCTGAAAAGTATTTTCTGTCTCCTGTGTGTCTTGCGGCACATAAAGTAGCTTGCTATGAAGAACTAAACAGGGCTAAATGTTTACATTAGTTATAAAAGTACTTTCGCCATGAAGAAAAATAAACGCTTCTCTGTTTATGGCTGTTGCAGATTTCACTGTATGCATTCTCTGTGCACAATTGGATTGTCACCAATGTCTGCTATTGCTGTAATTTTTGGGCCAACTTTTGCTTGCGTGAGTTGCGGTTTGCCATGGAACTCCGTGTTTAAAGCACGCTAAAGTTGCTCTTTATTACATTCTCTCTATCACTCTAGTGGCAACTGGACTGTGGCTTTCCTTAATGTTTTTTCCTTTCAGCCCCAATAAAAGGTTTAAAATAGTTACTCGATAAGCCAGGCGAGGGTTAGAGAATGCGGCTGCCCAATATGGATATTTCCCAGACACCAGAGGAGCCCAATGTATCATGTTACAAAGACTCGAGGAGTGTGGGGGTGGCGAAGGGAACTGGTCCTTTGTGTGTGAGCAGCATTTCCAGAAAGGGTGAACAAACAAGCTTTGAGACAGGGCAACTACAAGCATGGCAGGAGGGAAGGCATCAGTAAGCAATCATACCCGTACGGGAGGGAAGGGGGCAACATGAGGAAAAACAAGGTTTTTGCCCCATAGAAATGATCCGCGGGAGATCCGTGCGGTGCGCCAGCAAACTTCGCCTCCCCACTTAACAAGCGAGGACTATTAGCTTTGTCAATGGTTGTTAGTTGCCTAAAATAAATAAGCAACAACTGCCGCGGCACCTGCGCTTTACTTTTAATGTTAAAAGTAAAGCGCGGGTGCCGCGATTATAGCAAAAGTAAAGAAATAGAAAAAGAATCTATTTATTTACTTTTGCTATAATCGCGGCACCCGCGCTTTACTTTTAATGTTAAAAGTAAAGCGCAGGTGCCACGATTATAGCAAAAGTAAAGAAATAGAAAAAAACATCTATTTCTTTACTTTTGCTACAATCGCGGCACCAGCGCTTTACTTAAAGGTAAAGCGCCGGTGCCGAGATTGTAGCAAAAGTAAAGAACAAGCAAATGGTGCGCGTGAAAGTGATCGCGAGCAAGGCGGCCAGGAGGAAAGACAGATGGCGGATGCGCGCGCGCACAAGCTTGAGGCCACCAAAAAGCCTGTGGTAGCACTGTGAAAACCCGCTTACAAAATGTCTCTCCGAGCAGCGCATGCGCTGGCTCAGGCGAGACCTAAAAAAGGGGAACAGGGCAGGTATCAGTCCACACCATTGACTTCGAGAAAGATGGACTTCAGAGACTTCTTTCGATAGTAGGGGACGTAGAGTTTCACTTTGCAGTCCTGGATGCTCTTTGGGTTCCTTAGTGCACAATTCTCACAGGATTTGGAATCATGAACCAAACTTAAACACTATAGGCAGACCTTGTGGGGATCTGTCACAGACATCTTTTTACAAAAGTCCCTACAAGAATTTAACCATGTATTTTTAGGCGGGGACATAGTCAACGCACACTGGATGGCACCATACATGGATTCATGACATCACATCCAAGAGGTGCTCCAGCTGACTTCAAGCCATGGTGTCATCTGACAGCAAAGGGCAGCAGTTGCACAATTTAAGGCTTCAGTCCGGCGCCAGGGGAGAGTCACAAGCTCAGGAATCTGCAGATAAAAATACCCATTAAAATGCTTGGAACCGAGGCTTCCATACTCAGCAACTCTGTTGATACCTCATGTGCATACCATCAGATTAAATTCTGGCCAACTCAATCAATCATTTTCTAAAGCGCAGCACTATCACGCCTAGTAGTATATGGGCGCGGAGGGTGCTGCTTCTGCATCGAAAAGCCAGGTCTTGAGTTGCTTTTTGAAGACTGCCAGGGAGGGTGCTGTTCGGAGGTGGAGGGGTGAGGTCATTCCAGGCTTTGGCGGCGATGTAGGAGAATGTACGGCTCCCGCTGCAGGTGTGATGGGTGTGAGGGACATGTGTGAGGGCAAGTGAAGAGGAGCGCAGGTGTCTCGAGGGAAGAAGGAAGTTCAGCCGGTGGTTGATGTAGGAAGGTCCTCCTTTCTGGAGGGCTTTGTAGGCATGTGTGTGTTTTCAAGAGGCATCTTTTCTGGACCGGGAGCCAGTGGAGGTTTCTGAAGTGAGGAGAGATGTGGGTACAATTAGGGAGGTCCAAGATGATTCTGGCTGCTGTGTTCTGTACTGTATGGAGTTTTCTGAGGAATTGGGTGGAGATACCAGTGTATGGCACATTGCCGTGGTCAAGGCGGCGGCGAAGAGGGCTTGAGCAACTGTCTTTCTGGTGTTTACTGGGATCCATCTGAAACTTTTGCGGAGGGTGTGGAAACAGGAAGAGGCAATTGCGTTGACGAACAAGTTACTTACCTTCGGTAACGATATATCTATAAGAGACATATATTAGTTTTAGATTACTTACCTTAGAATTACCCCCAGGCGTCAGACTGGATCCGGAGAATTTGTCTTCAGCAGTACCCCTGCGCGTTGGTAGGTGGCGTCAGTCGACTCCGCGTTCGTCGTTGGCGTCGTGATCGCTGGAATGACGTTGCGGTATCCACTTAGACGCCGACTCTGCGCGCGGACATCAGTTCTTTACACGACATTCCACGCCAGAAGCGCAGAGCCATGCAAGACACTGACCCCTGGTGCATAAAACTAGGGCCCTGAAAGGGAGTCCCTTACTCTAGAAGTCTGTTCACAGAATGGGGAGGATGGGTGGGGCGGTAAGGAATCCATAACTAATATGTCTCTTACTGATTTATCGTTACCGAAGTAAGTTGTTCATCTGAAACAGACTATTAGTTATGGATTTCTTACCTTAGAATAGATACCCCAGCAATACCAACCCCGGAGGTGGGTCTGCAAACCAAGTTCACACCAGGAAGTCCTGAAGAACGGAGCGGCCAAAGAAGCCGTCTCTTCGGACTTGGCTGTCCAGGCAGTAATGTTTAGTGAAGTGCAACAAAGCCCACGTGGCTGCCTGATAGATGACATGAAGGGGGACTCCAAGTCCCAAAGCAGGTGTGGCTGCCATCGCCCTGGTGGAATGGGCTCGCAACCCTACTGGAGGTTCCTTTTTCGCCAAGGAATAACAAATTTTAATGCAAAGAACGACCCATCGAGAGATGGTTCGTTTTTGCTCGGCCCAACCTTTCGTGGCACCCACATAGCCAACAAAGAGCTGATCATCCACCCGGAATTGTTTTGTGCGATCCAGATAAAATGAAAGCGCAGGTTTTGGATCCAGACGGTGGAGCCTCTCCTCCTCTTTAGAAGGATGCGGGGGCGGGAAGAAGGTGGGCAAAGTGACGGTCTGTCCTATGTGGAAAGAGGTAACCACTTTGGGAAGAAAAGAAGGTCTAGTGCGAAGGACAACCTTGTCCGGATGAACAGTCAGGAAAGGAGGTTTAGGAGAAAGAGCCTGAAGCTCACTCACCCTGCAAGCAGAGGTGATGGCAACCAAAAAGGCAGTTTTGAGGGTCAATAGTCTGAGGGGACAATTATGTAGCGGCTCGAAAGGAGAGCACATAAGGTAAGTCAGAACAAGGTTTAAGTCCCACTGGGGCATTACGAAAGGAATAGGAGGAAACAGGTGAGTAATGCCCTTAAGGAAGCGATTTACAATAGGGGACTTGAAAAGAGAAGGCTGATCAGAAAGCTGAAGAAAGGCCGAAATGGCCGAAAGATAGCCTTTTAGAGTACCCAGAGCAGAGCCCTGCTGGGCCAAAGTAAGAATGAAGAGGAGAACCTCTGAAAGAGGGGCAGAAAAGGGATCCACAGCCTTTGCTGTGCACCATATATAACAAGAGAACAAACGGTTGTGGAATACAATCGCCGCACACTGTTAGTCCAAGTTTATTCTGTAGTGCTCACTCTTCGGGTCAACCGTTATGAAAACCTGACATTAGCAAAATGAACACAAATATGGGTAGAGGAACACTGTAATCTTAGTTGTTACTAGCTTACAACAAAGAGTCAATTTTTTAAAGCATGGAACATATTTCATGCATTCATTCTGAAAATTTCTTTTGATAAGGAGACAACACAGCCAATTTTTCCTTATACAAAATAATACACTTTGCGTCCTTATTTTTGTCTTCTTAGCTTGTGAGATTGAACGTCCCTTCTCGCTTCGACCAGAAAACACTGGATGCCTGAATAGGTGTTCACTTCGCCGTATTGGGGTCACGAGCTTAAGGACCCAAAAGGAAACAAAGATGGGTGTATACGTCATACTCTGGCAACACCTATGAGAACAGTTGCGGAGAAGGTGGGTTGAAAAAACCGGAGTTTAATCACGTGGGGAATTGGTTCTGTGTACATGAATAAACACACTGCAGGAATACGCAGTGTCTGTCGATGCAGTCTTTTGTTATGGATCACGCATCTATTGATCAACTTTTGGAATGACTGATGTTTCTTCTTTTTGCGAATCTGGATTATCTAAGATTTAACTTTTGCCCTGAAGAACCGTGAGGTGGGGACGAAACGCGTAGGCTGTGCTTTGGCTGTACCTTGATCTATATGCACATATAAAAGAAGACAAAAATAAGGACGCAAAGAGTATTATTTAGGAAAAATTGGCTGTGTTGTCTCCTTATCAAAAGAAATTTTCAGAATGAATGCATGAAATATCTTCCATGCTTTAAATAACTAAGACTCTTTGTTGTATGCTAGTAACAACTAAGATTACAGTGCTCCTCTACCCTAATTTTTGTTCACTTTGCTGTGCACCATGCCACAAATTTGTTCCATCTACAGGCGTATACCGTTTTGGTGGAGGGACGCCTGGCTGCCAAGATAACATTACAGACTTCGGGAGGAAGGTCGAAAGCTGTCAACTGTCGCCGCTCAATCTCCACGCAAGGAGGTGGAGGCTGGACAAGTTCGGGTGAAGGACCGAACCTTGCTGCTGCGACAGAAGATCCTCCCGAAGAGGCAGTCTGATAGGAGGAACGATGGTCAAGTTCAAGAGCTCGGGATACCAGACTCTTCGTGCTCAGCCCGGAGCCACAAGAATTACTTGGGCCCAGTCGCGCTTGATCTTCTTCAGCACTCTGGGCAGAAGTGGTATAGGCGGAAAGGGGTATAGAGGACCGCAACACCACTTGCGATGAAAAGCGCCAACTAGCGAGTGCCGCCTTGGAAATTCCAACACGCAAACCTGCTGACATTGCGAGTTCTCTTCGGTGGCGAATAGATCTAACCAAGGCTCTCCCCACTGCTGAAAGTGACCTTGCACCACCTCCGAGTGAAGACGCCATTCGTGATCCATCATGCACCAGCAGCTGAGTTTGTCCGCTCTGGCATTCAGGGAACCCGCCAGGTGTTGAACCACCGGGGACATGGCCTGATTTCCACCCACTTCCAGAGACAAAGGGCCTCCTGACAGAGGGTCCACGACCCCACCCGCCCTGTTTGTTGCAATACCACATGGCGGTGGTGGTGTCCGTAAACACCTGCACTACTCTTCCTTTGACAGAAGGAAGGAATGCCGTCAGTGCAAGACGAATCGCCCGGAGCTCCAGAAGGTTGAGGTGGAGTCTGGACTCCGCCAGAGACCAGAGGCCTCTGATCTCCGCCTCCCCCATGTGGCCGCCCCACCCCAGAAGTGATGCATCTGTCACCACTGTGAACTCTGATTGGGGAAGGGAGAGGGACCTGCCATTGACCCAACCCGGTTCGTTAGCCACCACTCTAATTGATGTGCAGTGCCCTCCGAGATCTGGACGAAATCGGAAAGATTCCCCCGATGCTGTGCCCACTGGAACTTCAGGTCCCACTGCAGAGCCTGCATATGCCACCTGACTTGATCCACCAGCAGGATCCAGGAGGCCATGAGACCCAGCAGCCTCAGGGTCATTTTGACCGAAACCCGGGATAGAGGCTGAAAGATCGGAATCATAGCCCAAATATCCTGGACTTGCTGTTCGGGTGGATAAGCCCGAAACTGCACTGTGTCCAGAACCGCCCGATGAAAAGGAGCTGCTGAGAGCGAATCAGGTGTGACTTTGGCACGTTGATAGTGAACCCCAGCGAATGCAGGAGGTCCGCCGTAGTCTGGAGGTGGGAGACGACAGCCTGGGGCGAAATTGCCTTCAACAGTCAGTCGTCGAGATAGGGGACAACTGGAACCCTTGATCTGCGCAGATGAGCTGTGACCACCGCCATCACTTTCGTGAACACCTGAGGGGTGTGGTAAGGCCAAAAGGGAGCAAGATGAACTGAAAATGCTTGTGGCCGACCGTGAACCGTAGGCAACGCCGGTGGGCAGGCAGGCAGGACGGGGATGTGAAAACAGCCGTCCTGCAAGTCCAACGATACCATCCAGTCTCCAGGGTCGAGGGCAGACAGGACCTGAGCCAATGTCAACATTTTGAACTTCTTCTTCTTCCGGAGGAAACAGTTGACGTCCCTGAGATCCAAGATAGGACGCAGGCCTTTGTCCTTCTTGAGTACCAGGAAGTAGTGGGAATAACAACCGCATCCTACTTCTGGCACAGGGACTCGCTCGATGGCTCCCTTGGCCAAGAGAGCCGCAACTTCCTGACGGAGAAGGGCCAAGTGATCCTCCGACATGCGATGGAAATCAGGTGGCTTGGAGGGAGGGGTAGTCTCGAAGGGGAGGGAGTAGCCCCCAGGGACTATCTGCAAAACCCACCTGTCCGACGTGAGGTTGTGCCAGTGGGGGAGGTGATGGTGAATCCTGCCGCCCACTGGCAACTGGTGGCCCTGAAAAGTCGACTAGGAAGGTTAGGAGGCTGCTACAGAGGGGGCGCTGTTGGACTGGCCCGCCCGCTGGCCCCCAGACCCACGAGGCTGGGTCCCACGTCCCCGGCCGCGCAGAGCTGGACAGCTTGCGCACGCCTGTGGCTCAAGGTGGAACGTAGTGCGGCACCCCTTCCGTAGCCACGAAAGGGGCGAAAAGCGGACTGCACGGGGCGAGAGGTGGTAGCGAGGCCCAAGGATCTGGCCTTAGCCCTAGAATCCTTAAAGCGCTCGAGCACGCTGTCTGCTTTGTCGCCAAACAAACGACGGCCATCAAAGGGCATGTCCAAAAGAGTCGATTGGTCATCACCCGAAAACCCAGTGGACCTCAGCCAGGCGTAGCATCACAGGGTTTCAGACGTTGAAATCGTCCTGCCTAGTGAGTCGGCGGTGTCCAGCCTACAACGTATGGCGAACTTGGCTGCATCTCTACCCTCAGCAACTGCACGGGAGAGCACAGCCCGGGCCTCCTCCGGGCACTGTGGCAGCACCTGCAAGACCGTGTCTCACACAGAGTGGGTGTAACGGCCCAAGAAGAAATGCGGTGTTAACCAACCGCAGTCCTAAGCTGGCAGAAGAAAACATCTTCTTTCCAAAATGATCCAGCTTCTTGTATTCCCTATCTGGGGGAGCAGTAGGGAACGTGCCTTTGGACGGTGAAGCTTGGACCACCAAGCTCTCAGGGGTAGGTTGTTGGGAGAGGAAAGTGGGGTCGCCCGGGGCTGGGCGTGGCGTCGGGCAATCATCCTATTCACAGGAGCCCCTGTGCTGGGTTTGGACCAGGTGCCCAGAAGGATGTCTGTGAAGGCCTCATTGAACAGCAGCAGGGGCTCTGAAGAGGCTGCTGCTGGTTGAAGCACCTCAGTCAGGAGGTTAGTCCTGACTGCCACCGCAGGTAGCTCAGGCCGTAGGCCTCAGACGCCCTACGCAACACCACAGCGTAGGAGGCTCCCTCCTCCGTGGCCACTGTAGGGGGAGAAAGCATGCCAAGGTCTGGGGATGTATCCAGACCACTGGCCTCACCCAGTTCCTCTCTCCAGTCCGGCTCTTCCAGCTGGTCTGCTAGAGGGTCAATAGACCCCTCCCTGTCCTCCTCTGGCTGCTATTCAGGGCGATAAGGAATGCCAGGATAGAACAGAGGTACAAAAGTACTGGTCGGCGCCAGTACTGGAGTCGGTCAACGCCGGCTGGGGACACAACCGGCGTCGGAAGAGACGGAGGTGTCGCCAATGGATTCGGCGCCGGAGGTGTCGTAAGGTCTACCAGCGCCGATCCGGATCCAGGCCTGGATCCCTGGGGTCCCTGTGGCGCCGGAGCTGAAACCGCTGGCATCAAAGCCCTTGAACCCCCAGCCGAGTCCGCGGGGCCCGAAAGCGCGCCGGCGGAGTCGGGCTACCCAAAGATGGAGTGGAGGGCTTCGTAAAAGCTACAAAGTTGGGCAGGGGTCGCCCTGGCTCCTGGGAAGGGAGACTCGGAGCCGAACCAACAGGCTCCGCGGGCGGAGCCGGACGACTACCTTCCGCAACCCGCGACGGACGGGGAGAAGGAGGAGAGGGACGGTGCTTCTTCGCCTTCTTCTTGTGCTTCGACTTACCCGAAGACGAAGACTTCGAAGAGGAGTGATGGTGGTGACTCCGCGACCGGTCCCGTGACCTCCCTCTTGACCGGGAGCTCGAGCGGCGTGCAGCTGACTGCCGGGCCTCGAGAAGCTTTCGGGACCGCTCCCGCAAAGACTTCAGGTTCATGGCACGGCAGTCGGAGCACGACTTCAGGTCGTGGTCGCGCTCCAAGCACCAGAGGCACACGAGATGTGGGTCCGTGACCGACATCAACTTGTGACAGGAGTCACAAGGTTTGAAGCCAGTCCATCGATGTGATATCCCTTGCACCAGGAGTCAAACGACTCAACAAAAAAAAAAAAAAAAAGTCGACAAAAAGTCGAAAAAAACTTTAGTCAAAAAAGGCTAAGGGTACCGCTCTCTCCGGATCTGCCCTGGCTGGCACGGAAAAAGAAAGAACTGACGTCCGTGCGCCCGGGGCGGCGTTTAAGTAGATACTGCGACGTCATTCCGGCGATCACAATGCCAACGACGAACGTGGAGTCGACTGACGTCACCTACCGACGCGCAGGGGTACTGCTGAAGAAAAATTCTCCAGATCCAGTCTGACGCCTGGGGGTAATTCTAAGGTAAGGAATCCATAACTAATAGTCTCTTTCAGATTTGTTGTTTCATGGTAAGGGGCTGTCCAGGATTATGCAGAGGTTGCGAGTGTGGTCTTCTGGGAGATAGGGGTGTTGGGTCCTGTGCCGGTAGGCGGTCCTGTGAGGCAGAAGTGGCAGTAGTGACAGGCAAAAGGTCCTTCGGTGGAGCACAGGGAGGACATGCAGCAGCAGGAGTCCTGGCATCCAGTGTTGAGGTCCAGGAGTGCAACTGTGGAGTAGATGCGGATGGTGGAAGGACCGGGGGCCCTGGCGTTCGGCGCGGTCCAGGAACGGATGGGCATGCCTTTGGCACGCTGCAGTCTTCATTAAATAGGCCTCAGGGAGGGGCGCTGGTGAGGCAGAGCAGGGCAGAGAGGGAAAAGGGCAGTGCGGGAGGCGAGACTCAGAGTATTGTATCCCATATTTTTGCTTCCGGGTGCATGCCACCCATCTCTGTAGTCATTACAGTCTCTAATCACTTCTGCGTTTTAGTTAACTATGCAGTGAATACGGGAACACACACAGAATATCTAATTCATGGCTACTGATTGTCTGGCAATAAACAGAGCCAAGTCTACGAATATACAAGATGATTTATGTTTCTTTGGTATGGGCCTTATTAATTAGTGAAAAGTTTCTGGAATGAGTAAGCCAGTTTTTCAAAGTCAATACAGAAGTAGCATCAATAACAGTAATCGGGTCATCTCGCAGCTCTGGACAGATTCAGACCACGTGTTACAAATTTGGACTATTCTCCCAAAATCAAGGGCAACTTCTAGATATGCCAGGGTCAGTGCCTGCGAGTCAAATATGATCAGTGCATATAATTACCTATCAGTATGAAACAGGTGTTTCTGGATATGTTAGCTGTGTGGTTCAGCATCAAAGCCACATTTTCATCAGAGATTTCCTTACCCAAGTCTATTGCCCATATATCCTTGCTGTAGTGCAAGTTCAGTGAGTTATGTTCAGCAGCGCCTAATGCACAAGTTACTACTTGTGTAACAATATATCTGTAAGAGACATTAGTTAGTGATAGATTCCTTACCTTAGAATATCCCCAGGCGTCAGACTGGATCCGGAAAGTTTTTCGTCAGCAGTACCCCTGCGCGTCGGTAGGTGGTGTCGTGCGGCTCCGCGTTCGTCGCTGGCGTCGTAAGCGCCGAGATGACGTCACGGAGACTACTTAGGCACCACCCATGCGCGCAGACGTCAGTTCTGTACACGACTTTCCGCGCCAGGAACGCAGAGCCATGCAAGAAACTGACCACTGGTGCCTTGAAACTAGGGCCCTGAAAGGGATGACCTTAACCCTAGAGTTAGTTCGCAGAACGGGGAGGATGGGTGGGGCGGTAAGGAATCTATCACTAACTAATGTCTCTTAGATATATCGTTACACAAGTAGTAACTTGTGCATCTGAAAGAGACACGTTAGTGATAGATTCCTTACCTTAGAATAGATACCCCAGCAATACCAACCCCGGTGGTGGGTCTGCGAATAGATTACACCAGAAAGTCACGGAGAACAGAACGGCCAAAGAAGCCGTCTCTCCGGACTTGACTGTCAAGGCAGTAATGCTTGGTAAATGTGTGCAGCGAGGCCCACGTAGCTGCCTGACAAATATCCTGCAAGGGAACGCCGCGTCCCAAGGCAGTAGTGGCTGCAGTCGCCCTAGTAGAATGGGCACGCAGCACCACAGGAGGCTTCTTCTTAGCCAACGAGTAACACGCTTTGATGCACAAAATGACTCACCGAGAGATGGTTCGTTTGTGCACGGCTCGACCTTTTTTGGCGCCCACGTAGCCAACAAAGAGCTGGTCATCCACCCGGAACTGTTGTGTGCGCTTCAGATAGAACGAGAGCGCACGTTTTGGGTCCAGACGGTGGAGCCTCTCTTCCTCTTTTGAAGGATGCGGAGGCGGAAAGAAGGTGGGCAAAGTGATGGTCTGCCCGATGTGGAAGGGCGTGACAACCATTAGCAAGAAAGAAGGACGGGTCCTTAAAACCACCTTGTCCGGATTAACAGAAAGGAAAGGAGGCTTAGAAGAAAGCCTGGAGCTCACTCACTCTTCTGGCAGAGGTGATAGCTACCAGGAAAGCCGTCTTTAGAGTAAGAAGACGTAAAGGACAGTTATGAAGGGGCTCAAAAGGAGCGCACATCAGATTTAAGTCCCATTGAGGCATTATGAAAGGCACGGTAGGAAAGCACAAGTTACTAACTTGTGTAACGATATATCTGTAAGAGACAGTAGTTAGTGACAGATTCCTTACCTTAGAATATCCCCAGGCGTCAGGCTGGATCCGGAAAAGTTTTTTGCGTAGCAGTACCCTTGCGCGTCGGTAGGCGGCGTCGTGCGGCTCCGCGTCCGTCGTCGGCGTCGTGATCGCCGGGATGACGTCGCGGGCAGTACTTAGGCGCCGCCCCTGCGCGCTGACGTCAGTTCTGTACACGACTTTCCGCGCCAGGAACGCAGAGCCATGCAAGAAGCTGACATAGGTGTCTGAAAAATACTAGGGCCCTGAAAGGGATGTCCTTAACCCTAGAAATCAGTTCGCAGAACGGGGAGGATGGGTGGGCGGTAGGAATCTGTCACTAACTACTGTCTCTTACAGATATATCGTTACACAAGTTAGTAACTTGTGCATCTGAAAGAGACACGTTAGTGACAGATTCCTTACCTTAGAATAGATACCCCAGCAATACCAACCCCGGTGGTGGGTCTGCGAACAAAGATCAGACAAGGAAGTCCTGGAGGACAGAACGGCCAAAGAAGCCGTCCCTCCGGACCTGACTGTCAAGGCAGTAATGCTTTGTAAACGTGTGCAGCGAGGCCCACGTAGCTGCCTGACAGATAACCGGCAGCGGAACACCGCGGCCCAAGGCCGTGGTAGCAGCCGTTGCTCTGGTGGAATGGGCACGCAGCCCAACAGGAGGTTCCTTTTTAGCGAAAGAATAGCAGGTCTTGATGCACAAGGTAACCCAGCGGGAGATGGTCCTCTTGTGCACCGCCCGACCTTTTTGGCGCCCACGTAGCCAACAAAGAGCTGGTCATCCACCCGGAAGTGTTTTGTGCGGTCAATATAGAAAGAGAGCGCACGTTTTGGGTCCAGACGGTGGAGCCTCTCTTCCTCTCTGGAAGGATGCGGAGGCGGAAAGAAGGTGGGCAAAGTGATGGTCTGCCCAATGTGGAAAGCAGTAACCACCTTTGGCAAGAAGGACGGACGCGTCCGAAGAACAACCTTGTCTGGATGAACAGACAGAAAGGGAGGTTTGCAAGATAGAGCCTGGAGCTCACTCACCCGCCGAGCGGAGGTGATGGCCACCAGAAAGGCTGTCTTCAGAGTCAGAAGACGAAGAGGACAGTTATGTAGAGGCTCAAAGGGAGCGCACATTAAAAAGGTAAGAACCAAGTTCAAGTCCCACTGAGGCATCACAAACGGAACAGGAGGGAAGAGGTGAGTAATGCCTTTTAAGAACCTGTTAACAACAGGGGACTTGAAAAGGGAGGGCTGATCAGGGAGCCTGAGGAAGGCCGAGATAGCACAAAGATAACCCTTGATGGTACCCAGGGCAGAACCCTGTTGGGCCAAAGAGAGAAGGAACAGAAGGACCTCAGAAAGAGGGGCAGAAAGGGGATTCACAGCCTTTGCTGTGCACCATGCCACAAATTTGTTCCACCTGCAGGCGTATACCACCTTAGTGGAGGGACGCCTGGCTGCCAGAATCACATCACAAACTTCGGGAGGCAAGTCGAAAGGAATCAACTGCCGCCGCTCAATCTCCACGCAAGCAGGTGTAGACTGGACAGGTTCGGGTGGAGGACCGTCCCCTGCTGCTGCGACAGAAGATCCTCCCGAAGAGGCAGACGGATCGGGGGATCTACGCTCATATTGAGTAGCTCGGGATACCAAACTCTTCGAGCCCAGTCCGGAGCCACAAGAATGACTTGGGCCCGGTCGTGCCGAATCTTCTTCAACACTCTGGGTAGAAGTGGTATAGGCGGAAAGGCGTACAAGAGACCGCAACTCCACTCGTGACGAAAAGCGTTGCCGAGCGAGTGCCGCCTTGGAAATTCCAACGCGCAGAACTGATGACATTGCGCGTTCTCTTCGGTGGCGAATAGATCTAACCAAGGCTCTCCCCACTGTAGAAAGAGTCCTTGCGCCACTTCCGAGTGAAGACGCCATTCGTGATCCATTATGCACCTGCGGCTGAGTTCGTCCGCCCTGGCGTTCAGGGAACCTGCCAGGTGTTGAACCACCAGGAACATGCCCTGATGTTCCAGCCATGTCCAGAGGCGTAGAGCCTCCTGACAAAGGGTCCACGACCCCACCCCGCCTTGTTTGTTGCAGTACCACATGGCGGTGGTGTTGTCTGTGAACACCTGCACTACCTTCCCTTTGACAGAGGGAAGGAATGCCCTGAGTGCAAGTCGGATCGCCCGGAGCTCCAGAAGGTTGATATGGAGCCGGGACTCCGCCGGAGACCAGAGGCCTCTGATCTCCGCCTCTCCCATGTGACCGCCCCATCCCAGAAGGGACGCGTCCGTCACAACTGTGTGCTCTGGCTGGGGAAGGGAGAGGGATCTGCCCATGACCCATTGCCGGTTCGAGAGCCACCACTGCAACTGTTTTGCAGTCCCCTCCGAGATCTGGACGTGATCGGACAGGTCGCCCTGGTGCTGCGCCCACTGGAACTTCAGGTCCCACTGCAGAGCCCGCATATGCCATCTGGCATGAGTGACCAGCAGGATGCAGGAGGCCATGAGGCCCAGCAGCCTCAGGGTCATCCGTACCGAAACCCAGGATAAGGGCTGAAAGATCGGAATCATAGCCTGAATATCCCGGACTCGCCGTTCGGGAGGATAGGCCCGAAACTGCGTCGTGTCCAGAACTGCTCCGATGAAAAGGAGCTGTGGAGAAGGAATCAGATGCGACTTTGGCACATTGATGGAGAACCCCAGCGAGTGCAGGAGTTCGGCCGTAGTCTGGAGGTGGGAGACAACTGCCTGGGACGAGCCCGCCTTCAGCAGCCAGTCGTCGAGGTAGGGGAAGACTGAAACCCCTGCCCGGCGCAGATGAGCTGCGACCACCGCCATCACTTTCGTGAACACCCGAGGGGCACTGGTAAGGCCAAAGGGGAGCACGGTGAACTGAAAATGCTCGAGGCCTACCGTGAACCGAAGGTAACGCCGGTGGGCCGGCAGGACGGGGATGTGGAAATAGGCGTCCTGCAAGTCCAACGCTACCAACCAGTCTCCGGGGTCGAGGGCAGTCAAGACCTGAGCTAGGGTGAGCATCTTGAACTTCTCCTTCCGGAGGAAGCGATTGACGTTCCGGAGGTCCAAGATAGGACGCATGTCCTCCTTGTCCTTTTTGGGCACCAGAAAGTAGTGGGAGTAGCAACCACGCCCTACTTCTGGGGTCGGAACATGCTCGATGGCCCTCTTGGCCAAGAGGGCCGTGACTTCCTTCTGTAGAAGCACCAAGTGATCCCCTGACATGCGGTGGAATTGAGGTGGCATGGCTGGGGGGTGGTCTCGAAGGGGAGGGAGTAGCCCCTTCGGACAATGTCCAAGACCCACTTGTCCGAGGTGATGGGACGCCAGTGGTGAAGGTGATGGCGGACCCTGCCCTCGACTGGCGTGCTGTGCACCTGAAAGGAGGGACTAGGAGGGCTTGGAGGCCGCGGACGGGTTGGAGGTGGTGGCCTGACCCGCACGCTGGTTGCCCGAACCGCCACGGCGGTATCCACGTCCTCGGCCACGCGAAGGCGCTTGCTGCGCGGGCCGTTGGCCGGGCTGTGGACGTGACTGGGCGCCCCTTCCGTGGCCACGAAAGGGGCGAAAAGCAGACGTTTGCGGAGGGCGCACAACAGCAAGGCCCAGGGACTTAGCAGTAGCCCGTGAATCCTTGAAACGCTCCAGCGCATGGTCCGCCTTTGAACCAAAGAGACCGACTCCATCAAAGGGCATGTCCATGAGAGTATTCTGGACATCCCCTGAAAAACCAGTGGTTCTCAGCCAGGCGTGGCGACGCAGCGCCACCGTCGTTGCAAGCGATCTGCCCAGCGAGTCGGCGGTATCAAGGCCACAGCGGATGGTATACTTAGCCGCATCACGCCCTTCCGCAATAGCGCGGGTAAGCAGTGTCTGGACCTCCTCAGAACACTGCGGCAAAACATCAGCCACCGAATCCCACAGGGAGTGGGTGTATCGGCCCAAGAGGCAAGCGGTATTAACAGACCGCAAGCCAGCACTGGAGGAAGAGAAAGCCTTCTTCCCAAAGTGATCCAGGCGCTTGGATTCCCTATCCGGAGGGGCGGTAGGGAAGGCTGTTTGGGAGGCAGAGGCTTGGACAACCAAGCTCTCAGGGGTGGGGTGTTGGGAGAGAAACAGGGGGTCGCCCGGAGCCGGGCGATGGCGTCGGGCCACGTTCCTATCCACAGGAGCCCCTGTGGTGGGTTTGGACCAGGCACCCAAAAGAACGTCAGTGAGTGCATCGTTGAACGGCAGCACAGGCTCCGAAGAGGAGGCCGCCGGCTGAAGCACTTCAGTCAGGAGGTTAGTCCTGACGGCCACTGTAGGCAACTGGAGATTTAAGGCTCCAGCAGCTCTACGCAACACCGTTGCAAAATTAGCCCCCTCCTCCGTTGCCACGGGAGGAGACAGCATGCCAGAGTCGGGGGAGGTATCCAGCCCACTGGCATCCCCAAGTTCCTCAACCCAGTCCGGGTCAAACTCGCACTGTTGTGTGAGAGGGTCGTCAGACCCCTCCCAGCTCTCCTGGTCCTCCTCAGGTTGAAAAGATGGAGGAGGAGGGACATAAGGGACCCAAGGCCTCATCGGCGCCGGAACCGGCGTCGGGCGACGCCGGTCCGGCTCCATGTCCGGACCCGGGAGAACCGGGAACGACGCCGCCCGGAGCCCCGGACGGCGTCGGAAACGGCACCGGGGACATCGGCGTCGGCGGAGGCGTGGTTAGGTCAACCGGCGTCGATGGAGGTTGCGGCACCACCGGAACCGGGGTCGAGGCCGGGGCCGGAGCCGAGGCCGGGACGAAGGCTGGTGGGACAGGCGACGCCGGGACCGGAGTCGACGGCGACGCCGGAGCAACCCCATCTGAGCCCGCGGGGCCCGAAGGCGCACCGGAGGGACCTTGAGGCCCGAAGAGGCGGGCCATGGCCGACAGGAATTTCTGTACTTCGGCCGGAGTCGCCCCCGAACCCGGGAAGGACGGGTAATGCGGGGGCAACTCGACAGGCACGTCCGGGGCCGCGGGGCGGGGACGGTGCCGACAGGGACCTCAGCCGAGTCGCGCGACCGGCGAGGCGAAGTCTTAGAGCGATGACGCCGCTTAGACTTCTTGTGCTTCGACTTACCGGAGGAGCGCGAAGACTTGGATTCCGACGAACGGCGGGGACTCCGCGTCCGGCCCCTCGACCTCTCCCGGGACCGGGGCTTGCTGCGGCGCGGAGCCGACTGCCGGACTTCAAGGAGCTTTCGAGACCGCTCTCGCAAAGCCTTCGGATGAAGTTTCCGGCAGTCAGGGCACGACTTCGTGTCGTGGCCTCGGCCGAGGCAGAAGAGACACTCGAGGTGGGGGTCCGTGATGGACATCATACGACCACATTCCTCGCAGGGCTTAAAGCCGGGCATCCCTACGACACCTTAGGAGTCGTGAAGACTCGTTGAAGAGAACAGTGAAAAATTTCACAAAAAGATAGTCAAAAAGTGACTAGGGCACTGCTCTTCCCGGATCTGCGCTTACTGGCGCGGAAAAAGAAGAACTGACGTCAGCGCGCAGGGGCGGCGCCTAAGTACTGCCCGCGACGTCATCCCGGCGATCACGACGCCGACGACGGACGCGGAGCCGCACGACGCCGCCTACCGACGCGCAAGGGTACTGCTACGCAAAAACTTTTCCGGATCCAGCCTGACGCCTGGGGATATTCTAAGGTAAGGAATCTGTCACTAACGTGTCTCTTTCAGATAGTATGTGTAATGCCTTTCAGGAAACGGTTAACAACCAGGGACTTAAAGAGAGAAGGCTGATCTGGAAGCCGGAGAAAGGCGGAGATGGACGAAAGATAACCTTTGATAGTGCCCAGAGCAGAGCCCTGCTGGGCCAAGGATAGTAGGTACAGAAGGATCTCAGAAAGAGGGGCAGAAAGGGGATCCACAAACTTTGCCGTGCACCATGCCACAAACTTGTTCCACCTGCAGGCGTATACCGTTTTAGTGGAGGGACGCCTGGCTGCCAGAATGACACCACAGACTTCGGGAGGAAGATGGAAAGCTGTCAACTGTCGCCGCTCAATCTCCACGCATGGAGGTGGAGGCTGGACAGGTTCGGGTGGAGGACAGTCCCCTGCTGCTGCGACAGAAGATCTTCCCGAAGAGGCAGTCAGATCGGGGGATCGGTCGCCATGTTGAGTAGCTCGGGATACCAGTATCTTCGTGCCCAATCCGGAGCCACAAGGATGACTTGGGCCAGGTCGCGCCGAATCGTCTTCAGCACTCTGGGCAGAAGTGGTATAGGCAGAAAGGCGTACAACAGACCGCAGCTCCACTCGCGACGAAAAGAGTCGCCGAGCGAGTGAAGCCTTGGAAATTCCAAAGCGCAGAACTGATGACATTGCGCGTTCTCTTCGGTGGCGAATGGATCTAACAAAGGCTCTCCCCTTTGCAGAAAGAGACCTTGCGCCACGTCCGAGTTCAGACGCCATTCGTGATCCATCAAGCACCGGCGGCTGAGTTCGTCCGCCCTGGCGTTCAGAGAACCTGCCAGGTGTTGAACCACCAAGGTAATGCCTTGATGTTCCAGCCATGTCCAGAGGCGCAGAGCCTCCTGACATAGGGTCCACGACCCCACCCCGCCCTGTTTGTTGCAATACCACATGGCAGTGGTGTTGTCCGCGAACACCTGCACTACACTGCCCCGGACAGAGGGGAGGAATGCTTTCAGTGCGAGTCGGATCGCCCGAAGCTCCAAAAGATTGATATGGAGCCGGGACTCCGCCGGAGACCAGAGGCCTCTGATCTCCGCCTCTCCCAGGTGGCCACCCCAGCCCTGGAGGGACGCATCCGTCACCACTGTGTGCTCCGGTTGGGGGAGGGAGAGGGATCTGCCATTGACCCAATCGCGATTCGTGAGCCACCACCGCAATTGTCGTGCAGCGCCCTCCGAGATCTGGACATGATTGGACAGGTTGCCCTGATGCTGCGCCCACTGGAACTTCAGGTCCCACTGCAGAGCCCGCATATGCCACCTGGCATGTTGCACTAGCAGAATGCAGGAGGCCATCAGGCCCAGGAGCCGGAGGGTCATCCTGACCGAAACCCAGGATAGAGGCTGAAAGATCGGAATCATAGCCTGAATATCCCGGACTCGCTGCTCGGGAGGATAAACCCGAAACCGCGTAGAATCCAGAACCGCTCCGATGAAGGGGAGCTTCTGAGCGGGACTCAGGTGCGACTTCGGCACGTTGATGGAGAACCCCAGCGAATGCAGGAGGTCGGCCGTAGTCTGGAGGTGGGAGACGACTGCCTGGGGCGAGCCCGCCTTCAACAGCCAGTCGTCGAGATAGGGGAAGACTGACACCCCTGATCTGCGCAGATGAGCTGCGACCACCGCCATCACTTTCGTGAACACCCGAGGGGCGCTTTTAAGGCCAAAGGGGAGCACGGTAAACTGAAAATGCTCCTGGCCTACCGTGAACCGCAGGTAACGCCGGTGGGCCGGCAGGACGGGAATGTGAAAATATGCGTCCTGCAAGTCCAATGCTACCATCCAGTCTCCAGGGTCGAGGGCAGCCAAGACCTGAGCCAGAGTCAACATCTTGAACTTCTCCTTCCGGAGGAAGCGATTGACGTTCCGGAGGTCCAAGATGGGGCGCAGGCCCCCTTTGTCCTTCTTGGGGACCAGAAAGTAGTGGGAATAACAACCATGTCCTACTTCTGGCCCAGGAACGCGCTCGATGGCCCCCTTGGCCAAGAGGGCCGTGACTTCCTGTTGGAGAAGCGCTAAGTGATCCCCCGAAATGCAGTGGAACTGAGGTGGCATGGATGGGGGGGCAGACTCGAAGGGGAGGGAGTAGCTCCTTCGGACGATTTGCAGCACCCAGCTGTCCGAAGTGACAGAGCGCCAGTGGGGCAGGTGATGTTGAATCCTGCCACCCACCAGCGTGGGGTGCACCCCAAAGCGCGGACTAGGAAGGCTTTGAGGCGGATGCTGCGGGAGCGGAGGTGGGCTGACCCGTACGCTGGCCCCCTGTGCCGCCACGGCGGCCATCACGCCCGCAGCCGCGCTGAGGCTGGTTCTGCGCAGGCCTTTGGTTGAACGGACGTGTAGGGGCGCCCCTTCCGCGGCCACGAAAGGAACGAAAGGTAGACGTGGCCGGGCGGGTGGAGAGACCCAAGGACTTGGCCGTAGCTCGAGAGTCCTTAAAACGCTCCAGCGCACTGTCTGCCTTATCGCCAAATAGGCGAGTACCATCAAAAGGCATGTCCATGAGGGAACTCTGGACATCCCCTGAAAACCCCGTGGACCGCAGCCAGGCATGTCGCCGCAAGGCCACCGTTGTGGAGATGACTCTTCCCAAAGAGTCCGCGGTGTCCAACCCACACCGAATGGCGAACTTCGCGGCATCCTTCCCCTCTGCAACAGCTTGGGAAAGCACAGCTCGAACCTCTTCCGGGCACTGGGGCAGAGTTTGCGCCACCGTGTTATGTTATGTTAGTAGAATTTATACAGCGCACGAATACCCGTAGGTGTCCCACACAGCGTGAGAATAGCGGCCCAAGAGGCATGCGGTATTGACCGACCTCAGCCCCAGGCTGGCAGAGGAAAACAACCGTTTGCCAAGCTGCTCCAGCTTTTTGGATTCCTTATCCGGCGGAGCGGTAGGGAATGCGGTTTGGGAAGTGGAAGCCTGAATGACCAGGCTCTCCGGTGTCGGATGAGTCGTCAAAAAGGCAGGGTCACCCGGTGCCGGGCTGTGACGCCTGGCCACGTTTTTATCCACAGGAACCCCTGTGGCTGGCCTAGACCAGGTACCCATCAAAACATCCGTTAAGGCCTCATTAAACGGAAGCAGAGGTTCTACAGAACTTGCCGCCGGCTGAAGCACTTCAGTAAGGAGGTTAGTCTGGAGGGTAACAGTAGGCAATTCAAGGCCAAGAGCCTCAGCTGCTCTACGGAGCACCACAGTGTATGTTGCGCCTTCCTCCATGACAGTGGGAGGAGACACAAACCCAGTCTCATAGGAGAGGTCAAGGTCACTTGCATCCTCTAAGTCTTCTGCCCACTCCTGTTCGGAGTCACACTGCCGTGCAAGAGGGTCCTCCGACCCCTCCCATTCCTCCCCTTCCACAACAGCCCGAGGCACAGGCTGCAGCGGCGAGGGAGGCACAGGGGAAAACAAATGCTCCACCACCGCCGAGAACGGGGTCCCATCGGGGTCCCATCGCGGTCCCAAGCTGGAACGGCAAGGGCGGTGGTGGGACGAACGGCACCCAGGGCGGCGCCGGGAAGGGAGCCGCAGGGGGCGCTGGAGCCGGAGCCGCCGGCGGAGGACCCTGCGGTGCCAGGGCCGGAGCCGCTGGCGGAGGACCCTGCGGCGCCGGAGCCGCCGGCGGAGGACCTTGCGGCGCGGGGGCCGGAGCCGCCAGCGGCGCCGACGGCGGAGCCGGCGGCAACCAAGGGCCCCCAAGAGGGACCGCAGGGCCCGAAGACGCACCAGCGGGAGCCCTAGGCCTGAAAAGGCGGTCCATGGCAGCAAGAAACTCTTGCACCTGGGCTGGAGTCGCCGACGGACCCGGGTATGGTGGGTAGGCCGCGGGACTGACAGGCTCCAACGGAGCCGCGGGGGAAAGACCCTGGGCCCCCTCGTCTGCGTCCGAAGACTGACGGGGGGAGGTCGGAGAGCGTACGCGCTTCTTCGACTTCTTTTTGTGACGTCGCTTACCCGAATCCGAGGGTGAAGACTTGGACCCCGAGGAGCAATGATGACGACTCCGCGGCCGGTCCCTCGAGCGACCCCTGGACCTGGAACGGCGCAGAGACAACTGTCGGGCCTCTAGCAGCTTTCAGGACCGCTCCCGCAAAGCCTTCGGAGCCATGGCCAGACAGTCAGAACATGACCGGACAGTCCGGACACTGGAGGTCGGGTTGGTTTCAGGGGGCATCTCTAAGATGCCCTCTGGAGTGAGTTTTACATTAAATCCCACACTGGCATCAGTGGGGGTTTAATGTGCTGAGAAGTTTGATACCAAACTTCTTAGTCTTCAGTGGGGCCATTATGGTGCTGTGGAGTTTGTAATGACAGACTCCCAGCACCATATACTCTTAATGGCAGCACTGCACTTACAATGCCCAAGAATGGACTTGGGCACTGTAGGGGCACAGGGCTCATGCCTCTATGCCCTCACCACTGGCATAGTGCACCCAGCTAGAGGGGTGGCTGACCTAGGCCAGGGCAGTGGCTGGTAGGCATGGCACACAGGGATGTGAGCCATGTCGACTCTTCACTTTTGTTCTGCACCAAGACACGCAGCCTGCAAAGGCAGTGTGTGTGTGTAAAGTGCAGGGTCCCTAAGGGTGGCACAACAAGTGCTGCAGCCCTTAGGGGCCTTCCCTGGTCACAGTGCCCTGGGTACCCATGGTACCATTTACCAGGGGCTGACCTGTGGCCAGGGATGTCAATTGGGTGTAGGTATCAATGCAATTTTAGGGAAGGAACACAGGCCCTGGGTACCTGGTTGGCAGGAGCCCAGGGCACACTCAGTCAAAGTACATCAGCCATTCAGCAAAAAGTGGGGGCATACCATGTAAGAAAGATGGCACTTTCTCACACTCCTCAAATAGATCATGAGGATCTAAGCTTAAGTTTGTGCTCAGAATCAGTGTGCAGTGATGGTTTTGGTGAAGGTTAATATACTGATGACTGCATTGGAAGTGCAGGACTGGTGTCTATAGGACAGTGTTTTTTTTAGTAATGGGTAACACTCTAATTTCCTCCAATATGGCCTCATATAAAGAGAGATTCCGCTTATTACGTTGTGCAGAGCCAGGCTTCTGATATGGGGGCGCATGCAAGCGTTTACCCTGTGTGAGAATAGATGTACAGTTTAGTTTGCTAGTACCTGCCCTGGAGTCGAGACCTCCTGTTGAGGCCGAACCCCAAAGGGGAAATCCTCAAACTGGGTGGGCAGTCTGTGTCCAGGGTGCAGATTTCCTTGAATGTCCTGGAGAAAAACAACTTGCAACATTTGCACTCATCACTAGGAGGAGTTTTCTAGCACTTGATCTACAGCAGCACAAGCTGAAAACTTGTTTGAACTACCTTTCTAGATAGTATGGTTCGTTGGACTTAAAATACACGTTCAGACCGAATTCTTGCTCGCAGTAGGAACTGGCAAAGCAAGTAATATCAGAGGGTACCATGCACTTTGTGGGAGCCAGGAGTCATAGGAAAATCTCCAGTGTGGCTGGTATACAGGCACCTGAAATTTCGAGTATCCTTGGGACTCTACAGTAGGTACTGGACCTCTACTATTACCTCTGTACCTTCACAATTTGCTGGGTCCTAAACTGATTGTGACATTACCGTGACTTGAGCTGTGGCTGTACAAGCCACTACCCAATGCTAACCTTAGCTACTGAAACTCAGGAAAACTCCAGTTGCCTTCACTGGGATGGGGCCGTTGCAGTTTGGCTGATAAGATGGCTGGGCATTGGGACACTCCTTTTAATTCTATACAGTAATTAAAACTCAGCAGCTGATGCTTCTGTCTACAATGTTATCCAGGATGGAATTCAATGTTTGACGCACAAAGGCTCAGTCTGGCCTTCTTTTTGGTGTCAACCAAAACTGTCATTTTACAATTTTTATTAAAAAGTAAAACACTTGAAAAACGTAGCTGAACATTGAGCTCTCTTGTCCAGCAGAAAGCCCACATGCTTTGTCTTGATCACGCTCACTGGACACGGTAGAGAGCAGAGGGTCAGAAGTCTTTGGTCTAGAGTGATTGATTTGTGTATTTACCTAGCATTAATAACACATTTTCAGCTTTCAAACACATGAAAGTACTAATTGAGCAAAGAAATCAGCCTATACAACCAACATGAAACAAGGATTCATATCACAGAATGAAAACACAATATATGACTTATTTACCTTTTGGCTGCTCTGTGAAGGCTGTGAACAGGCATACACTTCCCAACATGCTCTTTGAAAGGCCTTCATTAGGCCAAAACCTCGCTGCAACTGCTGAGTTATACGCATAGCCACGTTGATCAAAGAAGAGAGAGATGATGCTGGAGAGCCTAAATAGAAAACGCAAGTGAACAAGTGATTTTGCAGCTTCAGTACAGACAATATCTGGTAATGAACAAAAGTGTCACACACCAAAGACTTGCAAAGAGATTTAATTTGGTATTTGGGCAATCAGAGTTTACTGGAAAGCAATGTAGCATGACTCAGAAACTGGAGGTCCAGTCGGATTAATCACAGAAGATTTAAGGCATTTATATTTAGGTAAAATAGGGCAGTCAAAATGTAATAATCACAAAAACTGGAGGTGCTAGTACCTTGAGGGGCTGAAATACAAACCAAAACCCTATTGCAGCTACGTGAAAAGTGCTAAATATTTAATACTTCGGTCCTGTGGTCCATATTATCATAAAGAAAAAGGTTTGGAATGTCTTAGCAGCCTGAGGGAAGTTCAGGTTCAATATGGGTTATGTCACACCAGTTTGCCATCTGCCCTAGATTCTTGGCAGCAAATGATGCAAGGAGGGACAACTCCGTTAATTTAAGTATGTGTGCCGAGTTACCCACAAAATCAAAATATGACAAGCACGACTCAAAACCCATTGTGCTAAACTAGAGATGGGTATCACCGTGTTTCACAAACGGAATTCATGGTGCTATCAGGCAGTTCTGTGCATTAGTATCCAAACGAACAAGTTGTTCACCTCTGGTAACACTCTTTCTGGTGGATACTCTTTTTAACACAAGATTCCTCACTTTTTGGAAAATCAGCAGGCACCAGACTGGATCCAGAAAGCTTTCACTGCAGTGCTCCCACGCACGGCCAGGTGCCATAGTGACTCCATTCCACCTCAGAAGTGACAGAAGAGACAGATACAAGCCCCACCCCCGCGCACTAACATCAGTTTCTTTCTTAGCTCGGTCCTTGGACACACAGCACAATACCAATCATAGATCCAGGTGCGCAGATGTAAAAAGAGAAACTTCCACAGAATGGCAATGACGAGAGAGAAGTATGAAATCTGTGGTTAGACAGTATATGCCAGAAAAAGCGTTACTACTAGAGGTAAGTAACTTTTTCTTCTGAAGAACACTTCTAAGCACAGATTTCTCATCTTTAAAATAGATACCAAAGCAGTCCCTCCAAAGGAGGATCTGTGGAATAGCCTCAGACCAAGAAGCTCTAAATTACCGAACAGCCAAAATGCCCTTGTGTCAAAGCAGTAGTGCTTTTTGAACAAGTGCACTAATGCCCACATCGCAGCATAGCAGATATAAAGAACAGGCACTCTGTGTACCAGCAATAATAGCAGCCTCGGCCCGTGGAATGGGCCCAGAGTCCTTCTGGAGGCGGATTTAGGTCAATGTGCAGGAGGTCTTAAGGCACATGACTAAGCACCTCGACTAAGTCCTTTTCTGCACCAACTGCGCTTCATTTGCTCCAGAGAACCCCACAAAAAGCTTATCTTCCAAGCAATGGCCTTTAGTGTGATCGACGTAAAAACTCAAAGCTCTCTCGGGGTCGAGCCAATAGAGTTTCTCTTACTCTTTCATGGGACGAACCAGAGAAAAGAACACTGGTAGGCTAATGGATTGCCCAACGTGAAAAGGGGTCATGACATTTGGGGGAAGAGGCTACACTGGTCCTCAATACCAGTTTATCTTAGGAAAAGATGGTGAAAGGCAGCTGCACCAAGAGAGCTTGGATCTCACTTACAAAACAAGGTGAAGTAACCGTTATGAGGAAGACCATCTTTAGAGTCAAAAGACATACAGAGCAGCTTTGCATCGGCTCGAAGAGAGTACACATGAGGAAAGTCAAAACCAAATTGAGATCACACTGCAGTATCACAAACAGTTTTGGAAGAAACAGGAGGATCAAACCTTTTAGAAGTCACATTACACAGGTGATTTAAACAAGGGCAGCTGTTACAGGTAACAGAAAAAAACAGAAAAGGTCTGCAAATAAAGTTTAATGGTGCCCACAGCAGAACAAAAAAATAAAACATACAACAGTTTGGCCTACAAGGGGTTTAAGTTGTGGGCACGCACAGTGTAAATGGATTTTGTAGAAGAACACCATGCAACGTTAACATCCACAACCTCATAAGGGAAATCTAACACAGTTAACTTCTGCCACTAACGCACAAGTTACTAACTTGTGTAACGATATATCTGTAAGAGACAGTAGTTAGTGACAGATTCCTTACCTTAGAATATCCCCAGGCGTCAGGCTGGATCCGGAAAGTTTTGCGTAGCAGTACGCTTGCGCGTCGGTAGGCGGCGTCGTGCGGCTCCGCGTCCGTCGTTTGCATCGCCAGATGACGTCGCGGCCAGTACTTAGACGCCGCCCCTGCGCGCTGACGTCAGTTCTGTACACGACTTTCCGCGCCAGGAACGCAGAGCCATGCAAGAAGCCGACATTGGTGTCTGAAAAAATACTAGTGCCCTGAAAGGGATGTCCTTAACCCTAGAAATCAGTTCGCAGAACGGGGAGGATGGGTGGGGCGGTAAGGAATCTGTCACTAACTACTGTCTCTTACAGATATATCGTTACACAAGTTAGTAACTTGTGCATCTGAAAGAGACACGTTAGTGACCGATTCCTTACCTTAGAATAGATACCCCAGCAATACCAACCCCGGTGGTGGGTCTGCGAACAGATTCAGACAAGGAAGTCCCGGAGGACAGAGCAGCCAAAGAAGCCGTCCCTCCGGACTTGGCTGTCAAGGCAGTAATGCTTGGTAAATGTGTGCAGCGAGGCCCACGTAGCTGCCTGACATATATCCTGTAGCGGAACACCGCGGCCTAAAGACGTGGTAGCAGCTGTCGCCCTGGTAGAATGGGCACGTAGCCCAACAGGGGGCTCCTTCTTAGCCAAAGAATAGCAGGCTTTGATACACAAGATTACCCAGCGGGAGATGGTCCTTTTGTGTACCGCCCGACCTTTTTGGCGCCCACGTAGCCAACAAAAGCTGGTCATCCACCCGGAACTGTTGTGTGCGGTTGAGGTAAAAGGAAAGCGCACGTTTTGGGTCCAGACGGTGGAGCCTCTCTTCCTCTCTGGAAGGATGCGGAGGCGGAAAGAAGGTGGGCAAAGTGATGGTCTGCCCAATGTGGAAGGCAGTAACCACCTTTGGCAAGAAGGACGGACGCGTCCGAAGAACAACCTTGTCTGGATGGACAGACAGAAAGGGGGGTTTGCACGAAAGAGCCTGGAGCTCACTCACCCGCCGAGCGGAGGTGATGGCCACCAGAAAGGCTGTTTTCAGAGTGAGAAGACGAAGAGGACAGTTATGTAGAGGCTCAAAGGGAGCGCACATTAAAAAGGTAAGAACCAAGTTTAAGTCCCACTGAGGCATCACAAACGGAACAGGAGGGAAGAGGTGTGTAATGCCTTTAAGAAACCTGTTAACAACAGGGGACTTGAAAAGGGAGGGCTGATCAGGAAGCCTGAGGAAGGCCGAGATTGCACAAAGATAGCCCTTGATGGTACCCAGGGCAGAACCCTGTTGGGCCAGAGAAAGAAGGAACAGAAGAACCTCAGAAAGAGGGGCAGAAAGGGGATTCACAGCCTTTGCTGTGCACCATGCCACAAACTTGTTCCACCTGCAGGCATATACCACCTTAGTGGAGGGACGCCTGGCTGCCAGAATCACATCACAAACTTCGGGAGGCAAGTCGAAAGGAATCAACTGCCGCCGCTCAATCTCCACGCAAGGAGGTGGAGACTGGACAGGTTCGGGTGGAGGACCGTCCCCTGCTGCTGCGACAGAAGATCCTCCCGAAGAGGCAGACGGATAGGGGATCGACGCTCATACGGAGTAGCTCGGGATACCAAACTCTTCGAGCCCAGTCCGGAGCCACAAGAATGACTTGGGCCCGGTCGCGCCGAATCTTCTTCAACACTCTGGGTAGAAGTGGTATAGGCAGAAAGGCGTACAACAGACCGCAACTCCACTCGCGACGAAAAGCGTCGCCGAGCGAGTGCCGCCTGGAAATTCAAAAGCGCAGAACTGATGACATTGCGCGTTCTCTTCGGTGGCGAATAGATCTAACCAAGGCTCTCCCCACTGTGGAAAGAGTCCTTGCGCCACCTCCGAGTGAAGACGCCATTCGTGATCCATCATGCACCTGCGGCTGAGTTCGTCCGCCCTGGCGTTCCGGGAACCTGCCAGGTGTTGAACCATCAGGAATATGCCCTGATGTTCCAGCCATGTCCAGAGACGCAGAGCCTCCTGACATAGGGTCCACGACCCCACCCCGCCTTGTTTGTTGCAGTACCACATGGCGGTGGTGTTGTCTGTGAACACCTGCACTACTGTCACTTTGACAGAGGGAAGGAATGCCTTGAGTGCAAGTCGGATCGCCCGGAGCTCCAGAAGGTTGATATGGAGCCGGGACTCCGCCGGAGACCAGAGGCCTCTGATCTCCGCCTCTCCCATGTGACCGCCCCATCCCAGAAGGGACGCGTCCGTCACAACTGTGTGCTCTGGCTGGGGAAGGGAGAGGGATCTGCCCATGACCCATTGCCGGTTCGAGAGCCACCACTGCAACTGCCGTGCAGTCCCCTCCGAGATCTGGACGTAATCGGACAGGTTCCCCTGATGCTGCGCCCACTGAAACTTCAGGTCCCACTGCAGAGCCCGCATATGCCATCTGGCATGATCGACCAGCAGGATGCAGGAGGCCATGAGGCCCAGCAGCCTCAGGGTCATCCGTACCGAAACCCAGGATAAAGGCTGAAAGATCGGAATCATAGCCTGAATATCCCGGACTCGCCGTTCGGGAGGATAGGCCCGAAACTGCGTCGTGTCCAGAACTGCTCCGATGAAAAGGAGCTGTGGAGAAGGAATAAGGTGCGACTTCGGCACGTTGATGGAGAACCCCAGCGAGTGCAGGAGTTCGGCCGTAGTCTGGAGGTGGGAGACGACTGCCTGGGACGAGCCCGCCTTCAGCAACCAGTCGTCGAGGTAGGGGAAGACTGGAACCCCTGCCCGGCGCAGATGAGCTGCGACCACCGCCATCACTTTCGTGAACACCCGAGGGGCGCTGGAAATGCTCCAGGCCGACCGTGAACCGCAGGTAACGCCGGTGGGCCGGCAGGACGGGGATGTGAAAATATGCGTCCTGCAAGTCCAACGCTACCATCCAGTCTCCAGGGTCGAGGGCAGTCAAGACCTGAGCTAGGGTGAGCATCTTGAACTTCTCCTTCCGGAGGAAGCGATTGACGTTCCGGAGGTCCAAGATAGGACGCATGTCCTCCTTGTCCTTTTTGGGCACCAGAAAGTAGTGGGAGTAACAACCACGTCCTACTTCTGTGGTCGGAATGCGCTCGATGGCCCCCTTGGCCAAGAGGGCCGCAACTTCCTTTTGAAGAAGCACCAAATGATCCCCCGACATGCGGTGGCATTGAGGTGGCATGGCTGGGGGGGTAGTCTCGAAGGGGAGGGAGTAGCCCCTTCGGACAATGTCCAAGACCCACCTGTCCGATGTAATCGCACGCCAGTGGTGAAGGTGATGGCGGACCATGCCCCCTACTGGCGTGCTGTGGACCTGAAAGGATGGACTAGGAGGGCTTGGAGGCCGCGGACGGGGCGGAGGTGGTGGCCTGACCCGCACGCTGGTTACCCGACCCGCCTCGGCGGGAGCCACGTCCACGTGAAGACACTTGCTGCGCGGGCCGGTGGCTGGGCAGCGGACGTGACTGGGCGCCCCTTCCGTGGCCACGAAAGGGGCGAAAAGCAGACTGTTGCGGAGGGCGCACAGTAGAAAGGCCCAGGGACTTGGCTGTAGCCCGTGAGTCCTTAAAGCGCTCCAGCGCATGGTCTGCCTTGTTGCCGAAAAGGCCGACACCATCAAAGGGCATGTCCATAAGCGTGTTTTGGACATCGCCCGAGAAACCAGTGGTCCTCAGCCAGGCGTGACGGCGCAGCGCCACTGTCGTCGCAAGCAATCTGCCTAGCGAGTCGGCGGTATCTAGGCCACACCGGATAGTATACTTCGCCGCATCTCTTCCTTCCGCAATGGCGCGGGAAAGCAGTGCCTGGACCTCCTCAGGACACTGGGGCAGAACCTGCGCCACCGAATCCCACAAGGAGTGGGTATATCGGCCCAAAAGGCAAGTGGTGTTGACGGACCGCAAGCCAGCACTGGTGGAAGAAAAAACCTTCTTCCCAAATTGGTCCAGTTTTTTGGATTCCCTATCCGGGGGAGCGGTAGGGAAGGCGCTTTGGGAGGCGGAGGCTTGGACAACCAAGCTCTCAGGGGTGGGGTGTTGGGAAAGGAACAGGGGGTCGCCCGGAACAGGGCGATGGCGCCGGGCTACGTTCCGATCCACAGGAGCCCCTGTGGTGGGCTTGGACCAGGTGCCCAAAAGAACGTCCGAAAGTGCCTCGTTGAAGGCAGCAGTGGCTCCGCAGAGGTAGCCGTCGGCTGAAGCACTTCCGTCAGGAGGTTAGTCCTGACAGCCACTGTAGGTAACTGGAGGTGCAGGACCTCAGCTGCCCTACGCAGCACCGTAGCAAAGTTAGCTCCCTCCTCCATTCCCACGGAAGGAGGAGACAGCATGCCAATGTCTGGAGAGGTATCCAGACCACTGGCCTCCCCAAGTTCCTCAGCCCAGTCCTGATCGTACTCACATTGGGCAGTGAGAGGGTCCTCAGACCCCTCCCAGGTCTCTTCGTCCTCCAAATCAGGTTCAATGTAAGGAGGAGGGACATGTGGGACCCAAGGTCCCAGCGGCGCCGGAGGCGGCGTCGATCGTCGTCGGTCCGGCGCCAAGTCCGGATAGAACCTGGGGACGACGTCGCCCGGAGCCCCGGGCGGCGATGTGAACGGCACCGGTGAGATCAACGCCGGTGGAGGTGTCGGTAGGTCAACGGGCGTCGATCGGGGTTGCGGCAGCACCGGAGCCGGGGTCGAGGCCGGGGCCAGGACCAGGGCTGGTGTCGCAGGCGGCGCCGGGACCGGAGTCGCCGGTGGCGCCGTGGGAACCCCACTAGGGCCCGAAGGCGCACCGGGGGGGACCTTGAGGCCCGAAGAGGCGGGCCATGGCTGACAGGAACTCCTGTATTTCGGCCGGAGTCGCCCCCGAACCTGGGAAGTGCGGGTAATGCGGCGGCGGCTCCACAGGCACTCCCGGCGAGGGGAAGTCGTCGAGCGATGACTGACCCTCAGCCGAGTCGCGCGACCGGCGAGGGGAAGTCGTCGAGCGATGACGCTTCTTTGACTTCTTATGATTCGACTTACCGGAGGAGTGCGAAGACTTTGACCCCGAAGAACGATGAGGACTCCGCGACCGGCCCCTCGACCTCTCTCTCGACCGGGGCTTGGCTTGTCGCGGAGCCGACTGCCGGACCTCGAGGAGCTTTCGAGACCGCGCTCGCAAAGCCTTCGGATGCAAGGCCCGACAGTCAGGGCACGACTTGGAGTCGTGGTCGCGCCCGAGGCAGTAGAGACAATCCTGATGCGGGTCCGTGATCGACATCATTCGACCACAGGCATCGCATGGCTTGAAGCCAGGCATCCCTACCGACACCGTAGGAGTCGTAAGACTCGAGAAAACAATGACAAAAAGTCACAAAAAATCAGTCAAAAATTGACTGGGGCATTGCTCTCTCCAGATCTGCGCTTACTGGCGCGGAAAAAGAAAGAACTGACGTCAGCGCGCAGGGGCGGCGTCTAAGTACTGGCCGCGACGTCATCCGGCTATCCCGACGACTGACGCAGAGCCGCACGACGCCGCCTACCGACGCGATAGGGTACTGCTACGCAAAACTTTCCGGATCCAGCCTGACGCCTGGGGATATTCTAAGGTAAGGAATCTGTCACTAACGTGTCTCTTTCAGATATAGTACATAATATGTGTATGTGTAAAGGACACGTTCACCCAGAAGGGTATCTTGGTGCTGAATAACAGATGTTTATTGTTACCCAACTCAATGCTACTCATTTTATCGACCTCAGAAGGATGAAAGGATGAGTGGACCCACCGGGATTTAAACCTGTGACCATTAAGTCAAACGCAGGCCCCTATAGCGGACGCATTAGTCCACTTGGCCACCAGACCCAGTATCAAACAAACTAAGCAGTAGCCATTCCATCGGCTTTCGCTGTACTCCTGTCTTTTGAGAAATACTTGGGATAAGGGATAAATCGGAATACATCGTTATTGTGTGCGCTGGGCACCTGGGAACAGCTGAGCGACACATTACAATCTGAAAGTCACACGGGATGAAATCCAATATTTAGGGATTCATGTAACACCCAACATACTTTAATTCTTAGAGAGTAACTTTGAGGTGGTCCTTCGAGAATATCACACGGACGTAGAGAGGTGAAGAAAGTGTCTGCTGTTCCTAATGAGTAGAGATATTTAAAATAGTCACATTACCAGAACTTCTGTATTTATTACAAAATACTCAATGTAGAACGCCATATCCATACTTTGATAAGATTGACAGGATTACCCGCTCCATGTTATGGGATGGGCGCGCGCCCCAAATTGCACTGCAATCTCTGCGGAGATCGGTATACAGTGGGGGATAGCAGTACCGAATATCAGGGCGTACTGGTGGACTTTTTGGCTACAAACAATGAATGGGGTTATTCTCCAAGAGAGGACTCCGCAACAAGACTGGAAAGAACAGTTGCATCTGAAAATCTCCTCCCAGAAGACTTCATTTCACTCAACTCTACCTTGCTGAACACTCAAAATTGGCTCACTGATAACCATTCTCTGCTCAACACTTCCAAAACGGAATTCCTCCTTGTTAGAAATGGGATTTTTGGTAGGCTAGGGCATGTGCCAAAGCCAGGCAGAAATCACCACTCTAGTCAGGCTAAGGGAGTTACACTACTAAAATAACCCCTGCTCACCCCCTTGGTAGCTTGGCACGAGCAGTCAGGCTTATCTTAGAGTCAGTGTGTAAAGCATTTGCACATAACCAACAGTAATACAGTGTAAGCACTACAATAGGACACCACACCATTTTAGAAAAATATTCAATATTTTTATATACTTAAGACAAGACCAAAAATGATAAAAATCCACAATACAGTACTTAAAAATCTTCAGTTATCAAAATGTGCTTGAAAAACAGTTCCTTGATGTCGATAGCTCCGTCCGGGGCTATCACGGCGTCGTGAACAAACAAATCCAAACAGTTCTGGCTGACCGTGGCGCCGCGGGCCAGCTACGGTGTCGGGAAGACCCGCAAACAGTACCTTTTAGAAATGCAGGGCGTCGGCGACCTCTCGTTGAGCTCCCGAAAGCACGGCGTCCGCTAGAGTCTGTTCCGGAGGTCGGTGCAGGAGTCGTCGGGGCCCTCGAAGTCACACGCGTAGCAGATCGAACTCCTCTCTGTTGAAGTCAGGAGCGCTGGCGTCAGTAGGTGTCGGGTGCTGCGGTGCGAAGTGCAGTGGTGCGGCATGCGGTGCCCTCAGGTCGCGTGCGAGCAGCGGCTCGGTGGCGGCATCAGATGGTGTCGTCGGTGAGACCAGGGTCGCGGTGCGAAGTGAATGCGGTGCTCGTCGCGGTGCTGGCAGGTCGCGGTGCAAGCAGCGGCGTCGTCGTTGCTGAAGCGCTGTTGTCGGCTGACGAACGGGAGTCGATGACGCCGGCGTCGGTAGGCCAAGACTGTGGTGCGGGATGAGGGCGTGCGTCGTGTAACTTTAGGAGCCGTGCCCTCGAACCACGGTGCAAGCAGCGGCGTAGATTTCGGCGTGGAGCGGCGGCGTCGGGGATACCAAGGCGTCGTCGTGAAGCGAGGCGGTGCGCGGTGCCCACAGGTCGCGGTGCGAGCAGCGGCTCAGTGGCGGCATCAGCAGGCGTCGTCAGTGAGACCAGGGTCGCGTTGCGGCGGTGCCCTCTGCGGTGCCTTCAGGACCCGGAGTCGGCAGCGGCGTCGTCGGGTTGCTTTTTCTTCTGTTGCAGCACAAGACACACAGTCCCCAGTGCTGAGGGCAGAAGAGCTTGAAGTCTTTGCTGTTCCTGAGACTTCTTGAACAGGGGGCAAGCTCTACCTCAAGCCCTTGGAGAAACTCACAAAAGTAGATTGCAGAAAGTTCAGTCCAGTCCTTTCACTGCCCAAGACAGAAGCAGCCACTGCAGGCCAACACAGCAAAGCACACAGCAATGTGGTAGTTCCTCCTCACAGCTTCTCCAGCTCATCTTCTTGGTCCAAAAGAGTTCTAAAAGTCAGGGGTCTGGGCCCCAATATTTATATCCCAAAATCCTTTGGTCTCTTAGGCAGAGTGTGTCTGTGCCCAGCCAGAACCAGTTCTGCCTTCTCTGGTGTGACTTCCTGGCAGGAGGTGGAGCCGGCATGGTCAGAGGCAGACCAGGCCCTTTGAGGTGCAAGGAAATCTCCTCCCCCTTTCCCAATTGCAGCCCAGGTCTATTCAGCCCTTTCCTGACCCACCTAGACTATCTGGAGCCACTCCTGCGCCCCAGCCTTCCGTCATCCAAAACCCAGACAGGCAATCCACATTCCAGCGAAGGCACACAGGATGACTGAGCAAGAAAACACCTACTTTCTAAAAGTGGTATTTTCAAACACAGAATGTAAAAATTACCTTCACTAAAAGATGCATCTTTAGATTCTGAGTTCAGGCATACTAAACTATTTTCCTCCCTAATTCCCCGGGCCAGTTATGTTTATAAGATGTTATAAACAAACTCCCCATTCTGTCCTATGGGGAACAGGTAGCCTTGCAATAGCGAAAAACGAAATTGGCCGTAATTCACTATCAGGACATGCCACACACACCAGGGCATGTCCTACCTTTCACATACACTGCACCCGGCCCACAGGGGTACCTTGGGCCTACCTTAGGGGTGGCTGACATGTAAGAAAAGGGAAGGTGAGGGACTGGCAAGTGTGTGCACTGGACAAGTAGACATGGCAGTTACAAACTGCGCGCAGACTCCGCAATGGCGGGTCTGAGTTACCTTTTCACTGCTACTCACATGGGTGGCACAATCAGTGCTGCAGGGCCGCTGAACGAGTTACTTACCTTCGGTAACGATGTATCTGGTAGAGACATAGTCTAGCCGCAGATTCCTTAACTTAGAATATCACCAGGCGTCAGACTTGATCCGGAGAATTTTTTGCAGCAGCACCTCTGCGCCCCTGGGGGCGGCGCCGCATGGCTCCGCCCTGACGTCGTCCACGGACGTGACGTCAGCGGAGCCATACAAGTCCCTCCCGGCGCGCTGACATCAGTTTTCTTCGGAGAAACTTTTCCGCGCCACGACGCAGAGCCACCACCAAAAACTGTGAGAGTATGGGAACAGTGTGCGAAAAAAGATGAAGTCAGTGAAACGAAACACAAAAAGAATCGAATGGTGAGAAACCCCACCATAAACAGTGACGAGCACTGTATACTGAAAGCAATTGAAGGAAAAGAACAGAGCACCGCTCTGAGAAACAGCCCGTAAAGGCGAAGGGTATGCCCTCCCCCGAGGCACAATGACATATGAAAAGGATGTCAAGGCAGACGACAGGAAGCCTGCAATCGCAAGATCTAACCATGAAGGATAACAAGATCGGGACCACCTAAGTAATGACGATCTACTACAGGTCGGCAACACCAGGAATGCCGTATCCCCTGTAAGAGATCTATGGACTGAGGCACAGTCAAATAGACCCCAAGCAATTGACAGTAACGGAGTCAAGAGACCATAAATCAATGGAGAAGGTGGGAGGGAGGGAAGAAGAATTTAGCAGGCCCTCACTGGAAGAGCCAGGGTGTAGAGAAGTAGGAGGATACACGCACCCTCCACCCACTCACGAGAATGGGTGGAATAGAATGGTAAAAGACGCTACCCCGCAGGAAGACACAGCCACCCGGAAGGGGGCGAGTGGATAAAAACCCAGCATTAAAAGGACCTCGCAGAGCGGGGAGGATGGGCGGGCGTTAAGGAATCTGCGGCTAGACTATGTCTCTACCAGATACATCGTTACCGAAGGTAAGTAACTCGTTCATCTGATAGAGACGTGTAGCCGCAGATTTCCTAACTTAGAATAGATACCAAAGCCATACCCCATAGGAGGCGGGTCTGCGACTGAACCCCACTAAGTTCCAAAGAGAACCCAGTCGTCAACAAGTTGACTAAACACAGTGAGGCAGCAATGCCAGCACGGCCAACACCAGACCAGGAAGCTCTGTAAGGAGCGGAAAAACAATGGGAGGCAAAGGCATCACAAGCCGCCCAGGGACTGCATGAAAACCCTCTGGGTTATACAGGGTTGAAAGGGAGCACAGAACCAGAATGTCAGTGCGGAATGTGAGAGTCCATAACTTCCGCAAAAGAAGGTGAACTGATCATAGGAGCCAATGGATCCGCAGGATCCGACGGATCTGCAACTAAAACCCCAGAGAGGACAAGACGGTATGATCGAGTCAGAGCATACAGGTGGAGCATACACAACAGTGGAAGAAGCACTGTTGCACAAGTTACTAACTTGTGTAACGATATATCTGTAAGAGACAGTAGTTAGTGACAGATTCCTTACCTTAGAATATCCCCAGGCGTCAGGCTGGATCCGGAAAGTTTTTTGCGTAGCAGTACCCCTGCGCGTCGGTAGGCGGCGTCGTGCGGCTCCGCGTCCGTCGTCGGCGTCGTGATCGCCGGGATGACGTCGCGGGCAGTACTTAGGCGCCGCCCTGCGCGCTGACGTCAGTTCTGTACACGACTTTCCGCGCCAGGAACGCAGAGCCATGCAAGAAGCTGACATAGGTGTCTGAAAAATACTAGGGCCCTGAAAGGGATGTCCTTAACCCTAGAAATCAGTTCGCAGAACGGGGAGGATGGGTGGGCGGTAAGGAATCTGTCACTAACTACTGTCTCTTACAGATATATCGTTACACAAGTTAGTAACTTGTGCATCTGAAAGAGACACGTTAGTGACAGATTCCTTACCTTAGAATAGATACCCCAGCAATACCAACCCCGGTGGTGGGTCTGCGAACAAAGATCAGACAAGGAAGTCCTGGAGGACAGAACGGCCAAAGAAGCCGTCCCTCCGGACCCGACTGTCAAGGCAGTAATGCTTTGTAAACGTGTGCAGCGAGGCCCACGTAGCTGCCTGACAGATAACCGGCAGCGGAACACCGCGGCCCAAGGCCGTGGTAGCAGCCGTTGCCCTGGTGGAATGGGCACGCAGCCCAACAGGAGGCTCCTTCTTAGCCAAAGAATAGCAGGTCTTGATGCACAAGGTAGCCCAGCGGGAGATGGTCCTCTTGTGCACCGCCCGACCTTTTTGGCGCCCACGTAGCCAACAAAGAGCTGGTCATCCACCCGGAAGTGTTTTGTGCGGTCAATATAGAAAGAGAGCGCACGTTTTGGGTCCAGACGGTGGAGCCTCTCTTCCTCTCTGGAAGGATGCGGAGGCGGAAAGAAGGTGGGCAAAGTGATGGTCTGCCCAATGTGGAAAGCAGTAACCACCTTTGGCAAGAAGGACGGACGCGTCCGAAGAACAACCTTGTCTGGATGAACAGACAGAAAGGGAGGTTTGCAAGATAGAGCCTGGAGCTCACTCACCCGCCGAGCGGAGGTGATGGCCACCAGAAAGGCTGTCTTCAGAGTCAGAAGACGAAGAGGACAGTTATGCAGAGGCTCAAAGGGAGCGCACATTAAAAAGGTAAGAACCAAGTTCAAGTCCCACTGAGGCATCACAAACGGAACAGGAGGGAAGAGGTGAGTAATGCCTTTTAAGAACCTGTTAACAACAGGGGACTTGAAAAGGGAGGGCTGATCAGGGAGCCTGAGGAAGGCCGAGATAGCACAAAGATAACCCTTGATGGTACCCAGGGCAGAACCCTGTTGGGCCAGAGAGAGAAGGAACAGAAGGACCTCAGAAAGAGGGGCAGAAAGGGGATTCACAGCCTTTGCTGTGCACCATGCCACAAATTTGTTCCACCTGCAGGCGTATACCACCTTAGTGGAGGGACGCCTGGCTGCCAGAATTACATCACAAACTTCGGGAGGCAAGTCGAAAGGAATCAACTGCCGCCGCTCAATCTCCACGCAAGCAGGTGTAGACTGGACAGGTTCGGGTGGAGGACCGTCCCCTGCTGCTGCGACAGAAGATCCTCCCGAAGAGGCAGACGGATCGGGGGATCTACGCTCATATTGAGTAGCTCGGGATACCAAACTCTTCGAGCCCAGTCCGGAGCCACAAGAATGACTTGGGCCCGGTCGTGCCGAATCTTCTTCAACACTCTGGGTAGAAGCGGTATAGGCGGAAAGGCGTACAATAGACCGCAACTCCACTCGTGACGAAAAGCGTCGCCGAGCGAGTGCCGCCTTGGAAATTCCAACGCGCAGAACTGATGACATTGCGCGTTCTCTTCGGTGGCGAATAGATCTAACCAAGGCTCTCCCCACTGTAGAAAGAGTCCTTGCGCCACTTCCGAGTGAAGACGCCATTCGTGATCCATCATGCACCTGCGGCTGAGTTCGTCCGCCCTGGCGTTCAGGGAACCTGCCAGGTGTTGAACCACCAGGAACATGCCCTGATGTTCCAGCCATGTCCAGAGGCGCAGAGCCTCCTGACAAAGGGTCCACGACCCCACCCCGCCTTGTTTGTTGCAGTACCACATGGCGGTGGTGTTGTCTGTGAACACCTGCACTACCTTCCCTTTGACAGAGGGAAGGAATGCCTTGAGTGCAAGTCGGATCGCCCGGAGCTCCAGAAGGTTGATATGGAGCCGGGACTCCGCCGGAGACCAGAGGCCTCTGATCTCCGCCTCTCCCATGTGACCGCCCCATCCCAGAAGGGACGCGTCCGTCACAACTGTGTGTTCTGGCTGGGGAAGGGAGAGGGATCTGCCCATGACCCATTGCCGGTTCGAGAGCCACCACTGCAACTGTCTTGCAGTCCCCTCCGAGATCTGGTCGTGATCGGACAGGTCGCCCTGGTGCTGCGCCCACTGGAACTTCAGGTCCCACTGCAGAGCCTGCATATGCCATCTGGCATGAGTGACCAGCAGGATGCAGGAGGCCATGAGGCCCAGCAGCCTCAGGGTCATCCGTACCGAAACCCAGGATAAAGGCTGAAAGATCGGAATCATAGCCTGAATATCCCGGACTCGCCGTTCGGGAGGATAGGCCCGAAACTGCGTCGTGTCCAGAACTGCTCCGATGAAAAGGAGCTGTGGAGAAGGAATCAGATGCGACTTTGCACATTGATGGAGAACACCAGCGAGTGCAGGAGTTCGGCCGTAGTCTGGAGGTGGGAGACGACTGCCTGGGACGAGCCCGCCTTCAGCAGCCAGTCGTCGAGGTAGGGGAAGACTAGAACCCCTGCCCGGCGCAGATGAGCTGCGACCACCGCCATCACTTTCGTGAACACCCGAGGGGCACTGGTAAGGCCAAAGGGGAGCACAGTGAACTGAAAATGCTCGAGGCCTACCGTGAACCGAAGGTAACGCCGGTGGGCCGGCAGGACGGGGATGTGGAAATAGGCGTCCTGCAAGTCCAACGCTACCAACCAGTCTCCGGGGTCGAGGGCAGTCAAGACCTGAGCTAGGGTGAGCATCTTGAACTTCTCCTTCCGGAGGAAGCGATTGACGTTCCGGAGGTCCAAGATAGGACGCATGTCCTCCTTGTCCTTTTTGGGCACCAGAAAGTAGTGGGAGTAGCAACCACGCCCTACTTCTGGGGTCGGAACATGCTCGATGGCCCTCTTGGCCAAGAGGGCCGTGACTTCCTTCTGTAGAAGCGCCAAGTGATCCCCTGACATGCGGTGGAATTGAGGTGGCATGGCTGGGGGGTGGTCTGGAAGGGGAGGGAGTAGCCCCTTCGGACAATGTCCAAGACCCACCTGTCCGAGGTGATGGGACGCCAGAGGTGAAGGTGATGGCGGACCCTGCCCTCGACTGGCGTACTGTGTACCTGAAAGGAGGGACTAGGAGGGCTTGGAGGCCGCGGACGGGTTGGAGGTGGTGGCCTGACCCGCACGCTGGTTGCCCGAACCGCCACGGCGGTATCCACGTCCTCGGCCACGCGAAGGCGCTTGCTGCGCGGGCCGTTGGCCGGGCTGTGGACGTGACTGGGCGCCCCTTCCGTGGCCACGAAAGGGGCGAAAAGCAGACGTGAGCGGAGGGCGCACAACAGCAAGGCCCAGGGACTTAGCAGTAGCCCGAGAGTCCTTGAAACGCTCCAGCGCATGGTCTGCCTTCGAACCAAAAAGACCGACACCATCAAAGGGCATGTCCATGAGTGTATTCTGGACATCTCCCGAAAAACCAGTGGTTCTCAGCCAGGCTTGGCGACGCAGCGCCACCGTCGTTGCAAGCGATCTGCCCAGCAAATCGGCGGTATCAAGGCCACAGCGGATGGTATATTTAGCCGCATCACGCCCTTCCGCAATGGCGCGGGTAAGCAGTGTCTGGACCTCCTCAGAACACTGCGGCAAAACAGTTGCCACCGAATCCCACAGGGAGTGGGTGTATCGGCCCAAGAGGCAAGCGGTATTAACAGACCGCAAGCCAGCACTGGAGGAAGAGAAAGCCTTCTTCCCAAAGTGATCCAGGCGCTTGGATTCCCTATCCGGAGGGGCGGTAGGGAAGGCGGTTTGGGAGGCAGAGGCTTGGACAACCAAGCTCTCAGGGGTGGGGTGTTGGGAGAGAAACAGGGGGTCGCCCGGAGCAGGGCGATGGCGTCGGGCCACGTTCCTATCCACAGGAGCCCCTGTGGTGGGTTTGGACCAGGCACCCAAAAGAACGTCAGTCAGTGCCTCGTTGAACGGCAGCACAGTCTCCGAAGAGGAGGCCGCCGGCTGAAGCACTTCAGTCAGGATGTTAGACCTGGCGACCACTGTAGGCAACTGGAGATTCAAGGCTCCAGCAGCTCTACGCAACACCGTTGCAAAATTAGCCCCCTCCTCCGTTGCCACGGGAGGAGACAGCATGCCAGAGTCAGGGGAGGTATCCAGACCACTGGCATCCCCAAGTTCCTCAACCCAGTCCGGGTCAAACTCGCACTGTTGTGTGAGAGGGTCGTCAGACCCCTCCCAGCTCTCCTGGTCCTCCTCAGGTTGAAAATATGGAGGAGGAGGGACATCAGGGACCCAAGGTCTCATCGGCGCCGGATACGGCGTCGGGCGACGCCGGTCCGGCACCATGTCCGGACCCGGAGAGAACCGGGAACGACGCCGCCCGGAGCCCCGGACGGCGTCGGAAACGGCACCGGGGACATCGGCGTCGGCGGAGGCGTGGTTAGGTCAACCGGCGTCGATGGGGGTTGCGGCCCCACCGGAGCCGGGGTCGAGGCCGGGACCGGAGCCGAGGCCGGGACGAAGGCTGGTGGGACAGGCGACGCCGGGACCGGAGTCGACGGCGACGCCGGAGCAACCCAATCAGGGCCCGCGGGGCCCGGAGGCGCACCGGAGGGACCTTGAGGCCCGAAGAGGCGGGCCATGGCCAACAGGAATTCCTGTATATCGGCCTGAGTCGCCCCCGAGCCCGGGTAGGGGCGGGTACTGCGGGGTTAACTCCGACAGGCACGTCCGGGGCCGCGGGGCGGGGACGGTGCCGACAGGGACCTCAGCCGAGTCGCGAGACCGGCGAGGCGAAGTCTTAGAGCGATGACGCCGCTTAGACTTCTTGTGCTTCGACTTACCGGAGGAGCGCGAAGACTTTGAATCCGACGAACGGCGGGGACTCCGCGTCCGGCCCCTCGACCTCTCCCGGGACCGGGGCTTGGTGCGGCGCGGAGCCGAATGCCGGACTTCAAGGAGCTTTCGAGACCGCTCTCGCAAAGCCTTAGGATGAAGTTTCCGGCAGTCAGGACACGACTTCGTGTCGTGGTCTCGGCCGAGACAAAAGAGACACTCGAGGTGCGGGTCCGTGATAGACATCATGCGACCACATTCCTCGCCGGGCTTAAAGCCGGGCATCCCTACGACACCTTAGGAGTCGTGAAGACTCGTTGAAGAAACAGTGAAAAAATTCACCAAAAAAGATAGTCAAAAAGTGACTAGGGCACTGCTCTTCCCGGATCTGCGCTTACTGGCGCGGAAAAAGAAGAACTGACGTCAGCGCGCAGGGGCGGCGCCTAAGTACTGCCCGCGACGTCATCCCGGCGATCACGACGCCGACGACGGACGCGGAGCCGCACGACGCCGCCTACCGACGCGCAGGGGTACTGCTACGCAAAAAACTTTCCGGATCCAGCCTGACGCCTGGGGATATTCTAAGGTAAGGAATCTGTCACTAACGTGTCTCTTTCAGATGAAAGTGTACCAGATTGGAGACTTTCGACAGTAGTGGCAGGGTGTTGACCATGTCAAGGAAGAGCCTGTGTTACCAGAGACACAAGACCTGTGATTGCGGAAGCGCCCCTTCACAAAAAGACATGTGAAAGGCGGACGTCAACAAGCAAGATGGCATATAACCATGACTACAAAACAAGACATGCATGCGGGGGACAGAAGTACACATGGGAAGACCGCGTGTACTGCTAGAACCCCTCCACGTAAAAGAAAAGCACTATGGAACGCAGCTAGAACAGCCGAGATGCGAGAGACACATCACCAGGTAGTCAACCGGCGAAAGGGATCCGGCAGGCTGGCCACACACAGAAGGCTATGCTGCCGTAGGAAGGCGGAGAGCAAGACCACGAACACCGCAGCAAGGAAACCCTAGTATGCGTGACTCCTAGTTGTGTGCAGAGCACAGGTTAGAATATACATCAATAAAGAACACAGCCGTCAAGGATGCATTTCATAAGGAGTACAAAAGCGCACCATAGGTACCAACAGCTATGGTGTAGCAGAACCGGACAGAGCAATGTCCAGAGCTGTAAGCGATATCAGCCACCCGGCAGGGAGGAGTCACGGTCCCCCGCGAGCCAGACTGGGAGACTGAGCAGTACTTGAAAGAGTCAGTACTAACGTACATAGAGTAACAGGAAATTGTAAAGAGATATACATACAAGACCACACAAGACAGTGAGTGTCTTGAGCGACCACTTTCACAGAGAGCAGCAGGAAGTAGAAGTGTGACAAACCCCAGCGCGGAAAGCAGCAGGGAAGGAGGAAAAACCTGTGCTTGGGAAGGGCACAAGGCAATGTACAGTATAGGCGTACGTGGCGAGGATGCCACCGGCTCTAGACAAAGTCTAGACAGGTTTGAGCTAAGAGAAAGTACTACCCATCCCGGAGAGACTAGAAACCAGTCATCGTAGAAGCATAGGGAAAGCTTAAGCCCCCCGTGACAGCAAACATACTAGAGGCACCCACCTGACGTGCATGTAACACAGAAAAACTGTCGCGTCAGTCCTGCGTGCCTGGGAGCTGCGACAAGGCTCCGCCCTGAGGTTGTCCATGAGCAGAACAAACTGTGTTGGAACGGAACAGAACAAGGTGGCCCAAGGGACAGCGGCTGACAATAGACAAGCCAACATAGACAAGGAGGGCAAAGCTGAAAAGACATTCCTGGAAGAGGCCACAGTCTCATCCGCAGGACAAGCCCCTTGCAAGAAGACTCCACCGGAGCCTACCAAGCCTTCCGTGTGAGGAAGGCAGCTATACAATAGCCAACGAATACCCCACATAGGGTAAGTCTCAACCCCAGCCAGGGGCACCTCTGGAGCAGGAACTCATAACAGAGGAATCCAAAGAAGGAGAAGCAGCTGACCAGCTGCAGTAAATAGAAGCAAAAACGGCGGAAAGCCGAACAGGCCGTTTGGGTATTATGTCATGAACCCAACGGCGGGAAGCCAAGCAGGCCGTCTGAGTATTACTTCATGAACCCAAGGCCCATAACAAGCAGAGACAACACTGCACCTGAAAAGAAAAGTCCGCAAGAGGACTAGAAAACACAAAGTCATGGGAGTCCAGGCATGAGGCGGTTGACTGCTGAGTCAGCATGACTGTCAAAAAGGGTCACGCCATCAAATGGCAAATCCCGAAGACTCTCCCGAACATTGTCAGGGAAAACGCCATCGCGCAGCCAGGCTTGGCGACGCAGAGCAACGGACCTGGCCATCGCCCGACCCACAGAGTCAGTGGGGTCCATGGCCGACTGAATGGTAAATTGTGCCATTGCCCTGCCATCATGAAGGAAACGATCCAGGTCAGAACAAGGACCCTCTGGAAGAGAGGGAAGGAGGCGCTCGACCGAGTCCCAAAGGGCAAAAGTAGCCCGTGCAAACACGGAAGACGTGTTGAGAGCACGGATGCCCGAACAAGTAGACGCAAAAATATGACGGCCACATGTCTCCAACCAATGAGACTCCCTAGTGGGAGGTAGCAAGAGGAGAGGAAGGCTGCGAGGCGAAAGCCGCCTGGACTACCCGGCCGTGAGCCCTAGGATGAAGGGACAAACAGACAGGGTCATCTGGAGCCGGGCGATGCCGACGTACGATGGCCAGATACAGAGGGTCTCCCAAGGAAGGCCGTGCCAAGAAGGGTGTCAAATAACGATCCGCCAAACGGCAACAAGGGCTCCACCTCCACAGCATCGTGGTGGAGGCGATCCAATAATGGATCAGAAGGCAAGGAGACTGAGGGGGGTTGCAGGTGTAAAATAGCTGTAGCCCTGCGAACAGCCCTTGCAAATGCTGCGCTAGCCTCTGTAGCCATTCGAGGTGGCGAGAATAAACCATCTGTAGGGACGCGTCCCCCAGAAAGGAGAGATGCCGCAGCCGGAGGCCGAGCAAAGGGCCACTGGCCAGGGGGCAGCGGAGCCGGAGAGCGTGGAGACAACCCTGAGTTCTCCGGGTCCACATCCTCTTCGAACAGAAGAACTACAGGGACCGGCGCCGGCACCAGCGTCAACCGACGTCGAGACGGCATCGTATCGACGTCGACAATCACCAGAGGCGACTCGGCCTGGCTTCGGACCGGCGTCGACTCGCTCCCCACTGAAGCCTGCGGGGAGGAAGGATGTCGACAAGGAGTCTAGCTCCGTGCTGCAGCCGCATCCGGCGTCGTCGCAGGGAGCCCCGAAGGGCTATGCGGAGACGGGGTAGGAGGGCTCGACGTCTGACCGGGATGCCCCTCCGGGCCGTGTCCCGACGTCGCAGCGACTCCGGAACCGGAGTCGAGGCACTCGGTCGGCACCAAGGGCGAACCCGCCGGCGAAGGCCCGACCTGAGTCCCTACCCCCTCTGTGGGGCCCGAGGGCGCGCCAGGGAGAGGGGGTGACCCAAAGATGGATTGAAGAGCCTTGGAATAGGCTTCCATCTGGGCCCGAGTCGCCCCAACACCCGGAAAGGGTGGGTAAGAAGGGGCAGACTCCTGGGCGCCCGCGCCCGGTAAAGACCGGGAGCAGCGGGCCCCGTTGTCACGTTTATGTGAGGTGACTTGTGCTTACCTGCGTCAAGCGAACGACGTCCGCGGGAACGACTCCGTGACCAGACCCGAACCGGAGCCCCAGCTCGAGATGGAGATCGGCGACGTGAAGACGCCGCGCGGGACATCCTGGCGGGCATCAACTTCATCCGGCGCTCCCGCAGGGACTTCGGCTTCATCTGCCGGCATGCGTCGCACTCCTCGGAGTCGTGGTGCTCTCCTAGGCACCACATACAGATCACGCGCGGATCCGTCGCTGACATCTGCCGCGTACAGATCTCTCACGCCTTGAAACCCGAAGGCATCGCACACTGTTCCCGGACGCCGAAGAAGTCAAGAAGGCCTGAAACAACAGGCCAGAGGAACTGCTTACTCCTGGATCCGCGTTGGAACGTGGAAAAGAAGGAAACTGATGTCAGCGCGCCGGGAGGGACTTATATGGCTCCGCTGACGTCACGTCCGTGGACGACGTCAGGGCGGAGCCATGCGGCGCCGCCCCCCGGCGCGCAGAGGTGCTGCTGCAAAAAATTCTCCGGATCCAGTCTGACGCCTGGGATATTCTAAGTTAAGGAATCTGCGGCTAGACGTCTCTATCAGATAGTAGCATTTGATTCACAGGCCCTGGCACACTCAGTGCACTTTACTAGGGACTAACAAGTAAATCAAATATCCAATCATGGAAACACCAATCCATAACACAATTTCCTACAGGAACACTTTCACTTTACCACTGATCAGCAGTGAGAAAAGTGCGCAGAAACACTACGCCAGCAAAAACAGAGTCAAAACCGGGAGGTCAGAAAGCAAAAATTCAGGGGAAACACGCCAAAAGATGCCAAGTCTAACACTCCTCATCGCTCCTCCTAATCACACTCGCAAGAATGACCTCTGGGTGAAGCATCTAACAGCCTTCAACTGTTCTCCTCACATTGAGTCTGCTAAATCCCTTGGAATCACACTAGACAAACACTTGAATATGCAGAATCATATCAGCAATGCCACCAAGGAAGCTAAATACCAGACGAGTATACTAAGAAAACTCAAACACTTCCTATAAGCTGGCGGTCCAAGCTCTTGTATTGCCGAGGCTAGACTATGGAAGCTCCACTCTTTGCGGTCTAAGGAAAATGCTACTTACCAGTATGCATCTGTTCTTGGAATGTAGAGCTGTAGATCTGTATACTTGTGCATAGATCGCCATCTGGTGTTGGGCTCGGATGTTTGCAGTCACGAGATAGGTGACTCCTCCTTAGGACGATAGTGCGCATGGGCATCGACTCCATCTCCAGATTGTTTTCGCCATGAAGGGTTGTGATGGAGTTAGAAAGAAATATAAATAATAATAGTAATAGAAAAAAGATGCCCATGTATAGTTATCTAAGTAAGATAATACTGGAACAGTTACAGGCAACCGGGGAGGAGGGTGGGCGTATACAGATCTACAGCTCTACATGCCAAGAACAGATGCATAAAGGTAAGTAGCATTTTCCGTTCGAGGCATATGAGCTGTAGATTGTATACTTGTGCATAGACTACACAGCAGTTATCTCCTTAGCAGTGGCCACCTGCATCTGTTGCAGTAGTTTGAGAAAGTGTTTTTAATACAGCCTGGCCCACAGTAGCTTGTTGTTTTGCTTGCACATCTACACAATAGTGCTTTGTGAAGGTGTGTGGTGTAGACCATGTTGCTGCTTTACAGATGTCATCTATGGGGATGTTTCCTAAGAATGCCATAGAAGCCCCTAGTTTGCGTGTGGAATGCGCTCTAGGAGGAACAGATAATGTACGCTTTGCCTTTAGGTAGCATATCTGGATGCATTTAACAATCCACCTGGGAAGTCCTGATTTTGATATGGGGTTGCCCTTATGTGGTGGTGAGAAGGCTACGAAAAGTTGTTTGGTTTTCCTGAATGTTTTTGTCCTTTCAATGTAGTAAAGGATAGCTCTTTGGCATCTAGTGTATGAAGAGCCCTCTCTGCCACTGAGTCTGGTTGAGGGAAAAAGACTGGTAGCTCAACAGACTGGTTAAGGTGGAAGGGAGAGATGACTTTTGGTAAGAATTTAGGGTTTGTCCTAAGAATTACCTTGTTGTGATGTATTTGCAAGAAGGGTTCTTGTATGGTTATGGCCTGGAGCTCACTAACTCTTCTGAGAGATGTGATTGCTACAAGGAAAGCTACTTTTCATGCAAGAAATTGTAGCTCGCTCCTATGCAAAGGTTCAAATGGGGGGCCCATGAGCCTAGTAAGGACAATGTTTAGATTCCACGCAGGAGCTGGTGGAGTTCTGGGAGGAATTATTCTTTTAAGGCCTTCCATAAAAGCCTTGATAGCAGGTACCTTAAACAACGACAAATGTTGTCTGTTTTGTAGGTAAGCAGCTATGGCTGCGAGGTGTAACCGTATGGATGCGTATGCTAGATTACAGTTTTGTAGATGCAAAAGGTAACAAATGATGTTCTGAATTGACGCATCTAAAGGATCGAGTGCATTGTTATTGCAGTAGATCACAAATCTTTTCCATTTGGCTGCATAGCAGGCTCTAGTGGTAGGACGTCTAGCCTCCTTAATAATATTCATACATTGTGGAGGTAGGTTAAGGTATCCAAACTCTAAGACTTCAGGAGCCAGATTGCTAGGTTCAATTGAGCTGGATTTGGGTGTCTTATTTCTCCATGGTTCTGTGTGAGAAGTTCTGGAGAAAGGTACAACTTTTGATGTGGGACTAGTGAAAGTTCCAGCAGGGTTGTGAACCATGGTTGTCGAGCCCATGTTGGAGCAACCAGGATCATTGTGAGCGACTGTTGTCTGAGTTTTCGAACCACTAATGGAAGGAGTGGGAGAGGCGGAAAAGCGTACGCAAATTTGCCTGACCAGTTCATCCATATCGCATTGCCTTTGGACAATGGGTGTAGGTACCTGGAGGCAAAGTTTGGGCATTTTGCGTTTAAGTGTGTGGCGAACAGATCTATGTCTGGGTGGCCCCACTTGTGGAAGAATGGATGAAGAACTTGTGGATGAAGTTCCCATTCGTGAATCTGTTGTGTCTGACGACTGAGTAGATCCACAATTTGATTGTGTAGCCCTGGTAGGTGTTCTGCTAACAGGTATATTTTTTGCAGAATGGCCCATCTCCATATGGTTTGCGCTAGGCGGGAAAGCTGCAGAGAGTGTGTGTCCCCTGTTTTTGTATGCAGTACATTGCAGTCATATTGTCTGTCCTGACTAGGACTGCTTTGTGCACTAGATAACATAACATGTGTATTTGTAAAGCGCACGTTCACCCCAGCAACGGGGCATCTTGGCGCTAAATAACAGATGTTTATTGTACCTGGAATGATTTTAACGCAAGAAAAATTGCCAGTAACTCCAAATGATTGATGTGGAGTAATTTTTGCCGAGGGGTCCATATGCCATAAATGGTATAATGTAAGAGATGCTCTCCCCAGCCGGTGAGCGATGCGTCCGTTGTCAGCACAATCTGTGGAACCGGGTCTATGAACTGCCACCCCTTGGATAGGTTTTGTGTGTTCCACCACTGCAGAGAGCGATGTGTGCGGCTGTCCACCAACACCAGATCTGTAAGCTGGCCCTGGGCCTGGTTCCACTGATGTGCCAGACATTCCTGTAATGGGCGCATTTGGAGTCTTGCGTAAGGCACTATGAAAATGCAAGGGGCCATCATTCCTATTAGTTGCATGAACACTCGAGCTGGGAGTGAGTGTTGAGATTGAAATCTTTTTATGAGAGCCTGTATGCTGTGTATCCGGAGTGGATTGGGATACGCAATGGCTTTTAAAGTATCTAGTGTAGCGCCCAGATACTGTTGTATGTGGGACGGTTGCAGGTGCGACTTGGTGAGATTTATTGTGAATCCCAAGTCGTGCAGGAGCTGAACTGTTTTGTGTGTGTGTTGAACACAGTGGTTGTGTGAGCTGGCTGTTATGAGCCAGTCGTCTAGATAAGGGAACACATGGATGTGTTGTCTTCGCAAGTGTGCTGCTACTACTGCGAGGCACTTTGTGAATACCCTGGGCGCTGTAGTTACCCCGAATGGGAGGACTTTGAACTGGTAGTGCTGACCATCCAGCACAAACCGTAGATATTTCCTGTGAGCAGGGTGGATGGGGATGTGAAAGTAGGCGTCCTTGAGATCTAGAGTGGAAAGGAAATCGCCCTGTTGGAGCAGTGGGAGGACCTGTTGCAGGGTGACCATATGGAAGTGGTCGGACTGTATGTACAGGTTTAGTATTCTGAGGTCTAATATTGTCCTCAGAGTACCGTCCTTTTTTGGAATGAGAAAGTAAAGGGAGTAGACCCCTGAGCCTTTTTGATGTAGGGGGACTGGTTCTATTGCTGGCTTTTGTAAAAGGGAGGCAATCTCCTGTTTGAGAAGTGTTAGATGTTCCGTGGACATCGGTCGATGCCTGGGAGGCACGTTTGGTTGAGTAGAAGTGAGCTCCAGGCAGTAACCATACTGGATAATTTGTCTCACCCACCTGTCTGTGGTGATGGAAAGCCATACAGGTAGGAACTGTGATAGTCTTCCCCGACCGGTGTGGAATGGTCTGGGGGGGGCGTAGGGAAGTGTGAGAAAGTGCCATCTTTCTTACATGGTATGCCCCCACTTTTTGCTGAATGGCTGATGTACTTTGACTGAGTGTGCCCTGGGCTCCTGCCAACCAGGTACCCAGGGCCTGTGTTCCTTCCCTAAAATTGCATTGATACCTACACCCAATTGACATCCCTGGCCACAGGTCAGCCCCTGGTAAATGGTACCATGGGTACCCAGGGCACTGTGACCAGGGAAGGCCCCTAAGGGCTGCAGCACTTGTTGTGCCACCCTTAGGGACCCTGCACCTTTACACACACACACTGCCTTTGCAGGCTGCGTGTCTTGGTGCAGAACAAAAGTGAAGAGTCGACATGGCTCACATCCCTGTGTGCCATGCCTACAAGCCACTGCCCTGGCCTAGGTCAGCCACCCCTCTAGCTGGGTGCACTATGCCAGTGGTGAGGGCATAGAGGCATGAGCCCTGTGCCCCTACAGTGCCCAAGTCCATTCTTGGGCATTGTAAGTGCAGTGCTGCCATTAAGAGTATATGGTGCTGGGAGTCTGTCATTACGAACTCCACAGCACCATAATGGCCCCACTGAAGACTAAGAAGTTTGGTATCAAACTTCTCAGCACATTAAACCCCCACTGATGCCAGTGTGGGATTTAATGTAAAACGCACTCCAGAGGGCATCTTAGAGATGCCCCCTGAAACCAACCCGACCTCCAGTGTCCGGACTGAGTGGCTGCCCAGGCTGCCACCACCAGACATGTTTCTGGACCCCTGGGTCGAGAGCCTCTGCTCTCAGGGGCCTGAAACAATGCACATCCCGGGACGAGGTGCCAAAGCCTCCTCCCCCAGGATGGGCAGGGGGAGCTTCAAAGGCCTGCCGCCTTTGGAGTTTCCCCAGACCATTTGCTGCTTCCAGCAAACTGGTCCCCACTGGTTCTACCCCCACTCCTGGCGGGAGAACCGGCGGGAAAACCAGAAGCAGGAAATGGGTTGTGCCCACCTCTGCCAACTCCACCCCTAAGGTGGGGGAGGCGAGGTGAAGCACAAGCTCGAGTCCCCGCCATCTTGAGGATGGGGGGACCTGGCCAACCAGGGACAGGCTCCTGTCCCCCTCCCACTGGAGAGGAACAGAATAGGGGGTGTACCCACCCCAGGGAAGGGACCCATTGGTCCCTGCCCTTACCTACCTGTAACCACCCCTAAATTTAGTATTTAGGGGCTCCCTGAACCTTCCTTCCGCAGTTCCCAAATCCGAAAACAAGAAGAGAAGACGAAGCAAGAAGACCAGCCGTGCAGCTGCTAAAAAGGAGGCGACAACAACTGACTTGGCCCCAGCCCTACCGGCCTGTCGACCTCTGAACCTGCTCCTGCGGAATCCCGGCCTCAGCAACCTCACAAACCCCGGAGGACCTGACTTCTGTGCTACAGCCTTCGACCCAGGGACTCCCACGAGCAGTGGTACTGCTCAAAAGAAAACCTACCAAAGACCCGGCCCTGGCACGGAGCCGCGAAACCTGCACACTCTGCACCCGCCGAGTCCAGCCTGTGCCTGAGTGACCAAAGACCTCGAGGACGACCCCCGGCGATTCTGACCTGGAATCCAGTGGCCAAGGACCCTCCTCGACGACCCAGACGACGCCTGCAGCCTCAGGACAAGGGACCCCTCCAACCGCGACCAGCAGGGGGTAAGATTTCCCGACCTCAAAAGACACCCCTGCACCCGGCGCCCCACGGCCCCCTGTGCCCAACTCCTGGGTGTCTACCTATCCTCCAAGACCCCAACTTACCTCCTGAAGTGTTGGTCGTCCCTGAAGAATCACCGTCCCCGAGCCTGCAGCCTTTCTTCACCTTTCACGACCTCTATTGTTTAACATTGAGCGCCCGACGGCTCAAAAGCACCCTGCACCCAGCCGCCCGAGTGCCCCTGGAAGTGCAACCTCTATCCTAACCTACTTCCCTACTTGCCCTGAGCAAGTGACCAGGAGCCCAGCTCCCACAGTCGCGTGGCCTGCTTGCCAGCAGCCACCAACCCGGGGCCCCCCGCCTGCCATAGGATAACATTGGGCCTTCTCACTCTGCACCCGGCCGCCCCTGTGCCGCTGAGGGTGTAAAAACTGTACTTACCTGATCCTGGGGGACCCCTGAGTCTTACCCAGAACCTTAACCCTGCCAGTCAAGTACTTACCCGAAATCCGATAACTCACTTTTCTTCCATAGGGTTCCATTGACTGATTTTCTGCGAAATTTCTTCTAAGTGTGGAGTTCTGAAACTTTAGAATATTCACCAAAAATCAACCGAGTCACGAAAACGAAAATACTCACCTAGTATTAGGAGGGGCCTCAGTGCTGGACCCGAGTGCCCAACACTGGCCCTAAAAAGTAATCGCAACGTTACTTACCGTTAACTCACTTTTCCTTCATAGGGATCCATTGACTGGTTTTCTGTGAAATTTCTTCTAAGTGTCGATTTCTGTATTTTACAAATATTCTTTAAAAATCGAACAAACTACAAAAACGTAATTACTTACCTGTTTTAAGTAAATGTCCCAGTGCTGAACCTAGGAGTCCAGCACTGGATTACAAAAGTAACGTAAACATACTTTGCTTGCACACTGTATTTCCTTTCATAGGATAACATTGGTAATTTTATCCAGAAAAGTTTCTAAGTGTCAGCTTTTGAAATATAGTAATATTCTTCAAAAATCACTACAATAACCAAAACGCTTTTTCTTACCTGTTTACAGGAAGTGTCCCAGGACTGAATCCAGGATCCAGTCCTGTGGTTAGAAAAGTGCTCTGCAAAGTAATCAATTGTAATTAAGCATAATTTTCCATTGAGCTCAATGTTGCATTGAATTTGACCCTGTGTTGCCTCTTGCACCAACTGTGATTACCACTATCTAAAAAGTCTATTGCCTATCTGTAAGGTGAATAACCAAAGCATCTCATACTGAGAAAGTATATTTTGACCCTATTGTTGGTTCTAAAATAAAACAAGCATATATTTTTTTATATACAAACCATTGGCCTAGAGTTCAGTTCTTGAGTGTGTGGCTTCATTTGCTGACTGAGTGTGTACAACAAATGCTTTACACTGTCCTCTGATACTGCCTTACTGCTCGACCAAGCTACCACTTTGGAGAGTAAGGTTATATCTAACTTTAGCCTCTGTCAACCCTCTGGGGACTGTGGACTCTGTACACCCTGAACCTTACTTGGGTACAGTATATACAGAGCCACTTTCCTACATTGGTGGATCAGCGGTGGGATACAAACTTGCATTTGTTGGACTACTTGGTTACCATCTGATCACACGACAGAACTCTTAAATTGCCTTTAGAATTCTGATTTTTTTAATTGGCATTTTTTTTTTACCAAATTACTAAAAGTCTTGTTAGGGCCTTGCTTAAGTCCCTGTAGCATCTTAGAAAATAAAAAGTCACTATAGCCAAGGTTAGAGGGGTTAGAATTTTTTTTAAAAAAATGTCTCAAGACAAGAACCCAGCTACTAGTGAAGATAATAATGACATACAGGAACTGGTTGAGGAGCTCGACCTCACCCCTTATCTTCATTTGTCTTTCAAAGAGATAAGGTCCTTATGCAAACTTAAAGATATACCAATGGGCCAGCATCCAACCAAACAAGGGCTCCAGGAGCTCCTGGCTGAGTATGCTAAAGCCCACCCCTCTGAGCATGGTGATGACCCAACAGAGGAGGAAAGGAATGAGGAGGATGGGGATGGTAACCCACCTCCATCACTTCCTAGGGAAGATAGGGTCCCTGCACCCTTAACTCCAAGAATAGACCTCTGGGGACCTAGGGGCCACCTAGGTGGTCCTGGTCCCAGAGAGGACACTGAGGATACCCTCAGTGAGGAGGACAACTTGTTAGCCAGGTTGGCCAAACGACTGGACCTAGAGACCAGACTCCTGGCTCTAGAGAAGGAAAGACAGGAGATGGGTTTAGCACCCATCAATGGTGGCAGCAATACTAAAAATAAGGATAGGGAGGAAACTTCTGAACCTAAAATCCCCAAAGGGATTGTCCCTAAGTTTGAGGAAGGTGATGACATCACCAAATGGTTCACAGCCTTTGAGAGGGCTTGTGAAATAAGAAGAGTAAAGAAACCTCTGTGGGGGGCACTCCTGTGGGAACTGTTCTCTGGTAACTGCAGAGACAGGCTTCTGACCCTCTCTGGGCCAGATGCAGGGTCCTATGACCTCATGAAGAGTACTCTGATTGAGGGATTTGGGCTCACTACTGAGGAGTATAGAATTAGATTCAGGGGGGCTCACAAAACCCAGACCCAGTCCTGGATTGACTTCGTGGACTACTCAGTAAAGACACTGGATGGCTGGTTAGCTGGACATAATGTGCATGATTTTTCTGGACTTTACAATTTGTTTATGAAGGAACACATACTAAGTAATTGCACAAATGAAAAGTTGCATCAGCATTTGGTAGACCTAGGTCTAATTTCTCCCCAAGAATTGGGAAAGAAGGCAGACCACTGGGTCAAGACTAGGGTGACAAGGACAACCACTGGGGGTGACCAAAAGAAGGTGGTCACCAAACCCCCCAGGGGAAAGGTGGTGAGAATCCCCAAGATAAAAAGTCTGAGTCTTCCAAAGGGCCCCAAAAACCTGTTCAGGGGGTGGGTCCCAAACTACTCCCTATGTGCCTCAACCCTATAGGGGGAAGAACTTTGATCCCTTGAAGGCCTGGTGTAATAACTGTAAGAAGTCAGGACACCTCACTGTAGACAAAACTTGCCCCCACAACAAAGCCCCTAAGGCACCCAGTACAGCTACTCCTGGGGCAGCAAGTTTACAGATGGGATCAGAAGTGTACCCTGAGCAAATCTGGGAACCCACTGAGGCAAGTCTGGTCTCCCTAGGGGAAGTGGAATTTGCCACTGTAGCTGTGTGGCCACCCAACTTAAAGAAGTATTTGCAATACCCCTGGGTGAATGGAACTAGAGTAGAGGCTCTGAGGGATACAGGTGCCAGTGTCACTATGGTGAGGGACACACTGGTTTCCCCTGAGCAATACTTGATTGGGAAAACTTACCCAGTCACCAATGCTGACAGTGTCACCACTAGTCATCCCATGGCCATGGTGACATTAGGCTGGGGGGGTTACTGGCCTGAAGCAGGTAGTGGTCTCTCCGAAGTTACCAGCTGCATGTCTGCTAGGAAATGATCTGGAAACCTCAGCCTGGGCAGAGGTGGAGCTAAAGGCCCATGCAGCCATGCTGGGCATCCCTGAATTGGTGTGTGTAAAAACAAGAGCACAGAGCAAAAGGCAGGGTGAAGAAATAGTGTTGGAGCCTGAAATGATGGCCCAGCCTACCAAGAGAAAAGGAAAGAAGACTGGCGGACCAGCTTCTACACAGTCACAAGAGCAGGACCCCTCTCCTCAGGGAGAGAACCTGGAAGCCCCAGAGGGAACTGAGCCCCTAGAGCTTGACCCTTACCAGGTTGAACTCTTGGGCCCAGGGGGACCCTCTAGGGAAGAGCTGTGCCAGGGACAGCAAGACTGTCCCACTCTTGAAAGCCTGAGGCAGCAAGCTGTTTCAGAAGCCAAGGGAGATGTCAGTGGTACCCACAGAGTCTATTGGGAAGAGGGATTACTGTACACTGAGGCAAAAGACCCCAACCCTGGAACCACCAGGAGAGTGGTAGTGCCCCAGAAGTACAGGGAGTTCCTCCTAACTTTGGCTCATGACATCCCCCTAGCTGGACATCTGGGCCAAACCAAAACTTGGGAAAGGCTAGTTAGCCACTTTTACTGGCCCCAGATGCACCAAAAGGTGAAGGAGTTTGTCAGCTCCTGTGTTACCTGTCAAGCCAGTGGCAAGACAGGTGGCCATCCAAAGGCCCCCTGATACCACTACCTGTGGTGGGGGTTCCCTTTGAAAGGGTAGGTGTGGACATAGTGGGTCCACTGGAACCTCCCACAGCCTCAGGGAACAAATTCATACTGGTGGTAGTGGATCATGCCACTAGGTATCCTGAGGCTATTCCCCTTAGGACTACTACAGCTCCTGCAGTAGCCAAAGCCCTCATTGGTGTCTTCACCAGGGTAGGGTTTCCTAAGGAGGTGGTTTCAGACAGAGGTTCCAACTTCATGTCTGCTTACCTGACCCACATGTGGAAGGAGTGTGGGGTGCAGTACAAGTTTACTACACCCTACCACCCACAAACCAATGGCCTTGTTGAGAGGTTCAACAAGACATTGAAAGGCATGATCATGGGGCTCCCTGAAAAACTCAAAAGGAGATGGGATGTCCTACTACCATGCCTGCTTTTCGCTTACAGAGAAGTGCCACAGAAGGGGGTAGGTTTCTCACCCTTTGAACTTCTGTTTGGCCATCCTGTGAGGGGACCACTCTGTCTTGTAAAGGAGGGCTGGGAGAGACCTCTCCAAGAACCCAAACAAGATATAGTGGACTATGTGCTTGGCCTAAGGTCCAGAATGGCTGAGTACATGGAAAAGGCATCCAAGAACCTTGAGGCCAGCCAGGAGCTTCAGAAGCACTGGTATGACCAAAAAGCTGCACTGGTTGAATTCCAACCTGGGCAACAGGTATGGGTTTTGGAGCCAGTGGCACCAAGGGCCCTCCAGGACAGATGGAGTGGCCCTTACCCTATCCTAGAGAAAAAGAGTGAGGTCACCTACCTGGTTGACCTGGGCACCAGCAGGACACCCAAAAGGGTTATCCATGTGAACCGCCTAAAACTCTACAATGACAGGGCTGACATCACCATGCTGATGGTGACAGATGAGGAACAGGAAGCTGAGAGTGAACCTCTCCCTGATCTCCTCTCCCACAGCCCAAAAGATGGGTCAGTAGATGGAGTTGTCTTTTCAGACACCCTCACTGCCCAACAGCAGACTGACTGCAAGCAAGTCTTGCAGCAGTATGCTGGGCTCTTTTCCTTGACCCCTGGTCTGACAAACTGGTGTACCCATGATGTGGACACTGGTGACAGTGCACCTGTCAAAAACAAGATCTATCGTCAGTCAGACCAAGTTAAGGAAAGCATCAGAGCTGAAGTCAGCAAGATGCTGGAGCTAGGGGTTATTGAGCCCTCTGAGAGCCCCTGGGCTAGCCCAGTGGTTCTGGTCCCCAAACCTCATCAAAAGGGTGAAAAGAGAGAGATGAGGTTTTGTGTGGACTATAGGGGTCTCAACTCTGTCACCAAGACAGATGCACACCCTATCCCAAGAGCTGATGAACTGATAGACAGATTGGGTGCAGCCAAATACCTGAGTACCTTTGACTTAACTGCAGGGTACTGGCAGATTGGCATGGCCCCAGGAGCCAAACAGAAAACAGCATTCTCCACACCTGATGGGCATTTTCAGTTCACTGTTATGCCCTTTGGTTTAAAGAATGCCCCTGCCACCTTCCAGAGGTTGGTGAATCAAGTCCTTGCTGGGTTGGAGTCCTTTAGTGCAGCTTATCTTGATGATATTGCTGTCTTCAGTTCCACCTGGCAGGATCACCTGGTCCACCTTGGGAAGGTTTTAAAGGCCCTGCAAACTGCAGGCCTAACTATCAAGGCATCCAAATGCCAGATAGGGCAGGGCACTGTGGTGTACTTGGGCCACCTGGTTGGTGGAGGCCAGGTACAACCCTTACAGCCCAAGATCCAGGCTATCCTGGACTGGGTAGCTCCAACAACTCAGACCCAAGTCAGGGCATTCCTTGGCTTGACTGGGTACTACAGGAGGTTTGTGAAGGGATATGGGTCCATTGTGACTCCCCTCACAGAACTCACCTCCAAGAAGATGCCAAAGAAAGTAAACTGGACAGTTTGTTGCCAAAAGGCTTTTGACACTCTGAAAGAAGCAATGTGCTCAGCACCAATTCTAAAAGCACCAGATTATGCCAAGCAGTTCATTGTGCAGACTGATGCCTCTGAGCTAGGGATAGGAGCGGTCCTATCCCAGACCAATGATGAAGGCCAAGACCAACCTGTTGCTTTTATAAGCAGAAGGCTTCTCCCCAGGGAGCAGCGTTGGAGTGCCATTGAGAGGGAGGCCTTTGCTGTGGTCTGGTCCCTGAAGAAGCTGAGGCCCTACCTGTTTGGAACTCACTTCCTAGTTCAAACTGACCACAGACCTCTCAGGTGGCTAATGCAAATGAAAGGAGAAAACCCAAAACTGTTGAGGTGGTCCATCTCCCTACAGGGAATGGACTTTGAAGTGGAACACAGACCTGGCACTGCCCATGCCAATGCAGATGGCCTTTCCAGGTTCTTCCACTTAGACAATGAAGACTCCATAGGGCAAGGTTAGTCTCATCATCTTTCGTTTGGGGGGAGTTGTGTGAGAAAGTGCCATCTTTCTTACATGGTATGCCCCCACTTTTTGCTGAATGGCTGATGTACTTTGACTGAGTGTGCCCTGGGCTCCTGCCAACCAGGTACCCAGGGCCTGTGTTCCTTCCCTAAAATTGCATTGATACCTACACCCAATTGACATCCCTGGCCACAGGTCAGCCCCTGGTAAATGGTACCATGGGTACCCAGGGCACTGTGACCAGGGAAGGCCCCTAAGGGCTGCAGCACTTGTTGTGCCACCCTTAGGGACCCTGCACCTTTACACACACACACTGCCTTTGCAGGCTGCGTGTCTTGGTGCAGAACAAAAGTGAAGAGTCGACATGGCTCACATCCCTGTGTGCCATGCCTACAAGCCACTGCCCTGGCCTAGGTCAGCCACCCCTCTAGCTGGGTGCACTATGCCAGTGGTGAGGGCATAGAGGCATGAGCCCTGTGCCCCTACAGTGCCCAAGTCCATTCTTGGGCATTGTAAGTGCAGTGCTGCCATTAAGAGTATATGGTGCTGGGAGTCTGTCATTACGAACTCCACAGCACCATAATGGCCCCACTGAAGACTAAGAAGTTTGGTATCAAACTTCTCAGCACATTAAACCCCCACTGATGCCAGTGTGGGATTTAATGTAAAACGCACTCCAGAGGGCATCTTAGAGATGCCCCCTGAAACCAACCCGACCTCCAGTGTCCGGACTGAGTGGCTGCCCAGGCTGCCACCACCAGACATGTTTCTGGACCCCTGGGTCGAGAGCCTCTGCTCTCAGGGGCCTGAAACAATGCACATCCCGGGACGAGGTGCCAAAGCCTCCTCCCCCAGGATGGGCAGGGGGAGCTTCAAAGGCCTGCCGCCTTTGGAGTTTCCCCAGACCATTTGCTGCTTCCAGCAAACTGGTCCCCACTGGTTCTACCCCCACTCCTGGCGGGAGAACCGGCGGGAAAACCAGAAGCAGGAAATGGGTTGTGCCCACCTCTGCCAACTCCACCCCTAAGGTGGGGGAGGCGAGGTGAAGCACAAACTCGAGTCCCCGCCATCTTGAGGATGGGGGGACCTGGCCAACCAGGGACAGGCTCCTGTCCCCCTCCCACTGGAGAGGAACAGAATAGGGGGTGTACCCACCCCAGGGAAGGGACCCATTGGTCCCTGCCCTTACCTACCTGTAACCACCCCTAAATTTAGTATTTAGGGGCTCCCTGAACCTTCCTTCCGCAGTTCCCAAATCCGAAAACAAGAAGAGAAGACGAAGCAAGAAGACCAGCCGTGCAGCTGCTAAAAAGGAGGCGACAACAACTGACTTGGCCCCAGCCCTACCGGCCTGTCGACCTCTGAACCTGCTCCTGCGGAATCCCGGCCTCAGCAACCTCACAAACCCCGGAGGACCTGACTTCTGTGCTACAGCCTTCGACCCAGGGACTCCCACGAGCAGTGGTACTGCTCAAAAGAAAACCTACCAAAGACCCGGCCCTGGCACGGAGCCGCGAAACCTGCACACTCTGCACCCGCCGAGTCCAGCCTGTGCCTGAGTGACCAAAGACCTCGAGGACGACCCCCGGCGATTCTGACCTGGAATCCAGTGGCCAAGGACCCTCCTCGACGACCCAGACGACGCCTGCAGCCTCAGGACAAGGGACCCCTCCAACCGCGACCAGCAGGGGGTAAGATTTCCCGACCTCAAAAGACACCCCTGCACCCGGCGCCCCACGGCCCCCTGTGCCCAACTCCTGGGTGTCTACCTATCCTCCAAGACCCCAACTTACCTCCTGAAGTGTTGGTCGTCCCTGAAGAATCACCGTCCCCGAGCCTGCAGCCTTTCTTCACCTTTCACGACCTCTATTGTTTAACATTGAGCGCCCGACGGCTCAAAAGCACCCTGCACCCAGCCGCCCGAGTGCCCCTGGAAGTGCAACCTCTATCCTAACCTACTTCCCTACTTGCCCTGAGCAAGTGACCAGGAGCCCAGCTCCCACAGTCGCGTGGCCTGCTTGCCAGCAGCCACCAACCCGGGGCCCCCCGCCTGCCATAGGATAACATTGGGCCTTCTCACTCTGCACCCGGCCGCCCCTGTGCCGCTGAGGGTGTAAAAACTGTACTTACCTGATCCTGGGGGACCCCTGAGTCTTACCCAGAACCTTAACCCTGCCAGTCAAGTACTTACCCGAAATCCGATAACTCACTTTTCTTCCATAGGGTTCCATTGACTGATTTTCTGCGAAATTTCTTCTAAGTGTGGAGTTCTGAAACTTTAGAATATTCACCAAAAATCAACCGAGTCACGAAAACGAAAATACTCACCTAGTATTAGGAGGGGCCTCAGTGCTGGACCCGAGTGCCCAACACTGGCCCTAAAAAGTAATCGCAACGTTACTTACCGTTAACTCACTTTTCCTTCATAGGGATCCATTGACTGGTTTTCTGTGAAATTTCTTCTAAGTGTCGATTTCTGTATTTTACAAATATTCTTTAAAAATCGAACAAACTACAAAAACGTAATTACTTACCTGTTTTAAGTAAATGTCCCAGTGCTGAACCTAGGAGTCCAGCACTGGATTACAAAAGTAACGTAAACATACTTTGCTTGCACACTGTATTTCCTTTCATAGGATAACATTGGTAATTTTATCCAGAAAAGTTTCTAAGTGTCAGCTTTTGAAATATAGTAATATTCTTCAAAAATCACTACAATAACCAAAACGCTTTTTCTTACCTGTTTACAGGAAGTGTCCCAGGACTGAATCCAGGATCCAGTCCTGTGGTTAGAAAAGTGCTCTGCAAAGTAATCAATTGTAATTAAGCATAATTTTCCATTGAGCTCAATGTTGCATTGAATTTGACCCTGTGTTGCCTCTTGCACCAACTGTGATTACCACTATCTAAAAAGTCTATTGCCTATCTGTAAGGTGAATAACCAAAGCATCTCATACTGAGAAAGTATATTTTGACCCTATTGTTGGTTCTAAAATAAAACAAGCATATATTTTTTTATATACAAACCATTGGCCTAGAGTTCAGTTCTTGAGTGTGTGGCTTCATTTGCTGACTGAGTGTGTACAACAAATGCTTTACACTGTCCTCTGATACTGCCTTACTGCTCGACCAAGCTACCACTTTGGAGAGTAAGGTTATATCTAACTTTAGCCTCTGTCAACCCTCTGGGGGACTGTGGACTCTGTACACCCTGAACCTTACTTGGGTACAGTATATACAGAGCCACTTTCCTACAGGAAGTCACTGCTTTGAGGCGGGGGAGGTGCGGGTATTGTTACTGCGACCTGTTCCTTTGTTGTTATTACCCCTGTAGCCCCCTCTAAAATATCCTCTGCTAGGGGAAGATTGAGTGGGACTTTTGTATGAAGAGGTATTGTCTGTGCCACTGGTTTTGGAGGCGCCCCTATAAGTGGAGCGACGAAAAGACCCTCTATTTGCCGGAAATTGTAAGGCCCCCATGGACTTGGCTGTTTCTGTGTCCTTTTTCATTTTCTCTAATGATGTGTCTACAGAAGGGCCAAATAGATGTTGCTGGTCAAATGGCTGATTAAGAATTTGGGACTGCACCTCCTGTTTAAAGCAAGAGATGCGCAGCCATGCATGCCTGCGCAGCAGAACGCTTGTATTGACTGCTCTGGATGTTGTATCTGCTGCATCCAAAGCACATTTGATGGAGGTATTAGTGATGGTTTTCCCCTCCTGTATAAGGTTGTTGGCTTTGGCCCTATACTGGTCTGGAAGGTGCTGCATAAGTGTCTCCAGCTCATCATAATGCGCCCTGTCATACCTGGCGAGTAAAGCCTGGGATTTGGCAATGCGCCGGTAATTGGCTGCTTGAGACGCGACCCATTTGCCAGATGCGTCCAGCAGTTTTGACTCTTTGTCTGGAGGAGGGGCCTCCCCTGTGGATTGAGAATTAGCCCGTTTACGGGCATTTGACACTACGAGGGAGTCTAGAGGGAGTTGTCCTTTAATATAAGCTGGGTCGTTTCGGGCTGGCTTATATTTTTTGTCAATGCGTGGGTTGATTATCCTAGCCCTGACTGGGTCTTTGAAGATTTCTGGGGCATGTTTAATCATGCCTTTTAACATAGGCAAGGTAGTGGACGACTTTTGAGAGTGAGTAAAAGTTTCCATTAAGAAATCTTCTTCAGCAGGTTCTGAGTGTAACTCTACCTGGTGGTACTTGGCTGCCCTGTCTATCAGTTGTGCAAAGCCAATGTTGTCATCTGGTGGGGATGGTTTGGATGGGAACGAGCCTGGCTCAGGTATATCTGGGATATTATGATAATAATCCCAAAGGTCTTGTGGTGGGATGTTATGTATGTCATCATCATCCTCTTGGAAATGCCCATCACTGTGGTCATCCCCACCCCCAAAGTCCTGTTCATCCTGTTGAAGGGCAGGTGAAGAAGGAGATAGGGAAGAAGTAGGAGAGAGATGTATAGGTGGAAGGTTTTGAAGGGGAGAGATAGCTCTAAGAGGACTAGTAGCAATGTTCTTCCTCTTTAAAGGCATCTCAGGTGGGTCTGGAACGGCCAATGTCCTCTTTTTTGGTGGAACTTTGGTCACCTGACCTGTATGAGGGTCAATGCACAGAGTTTTCTGCTTTGGATCCAATGGATCTGGCCGAAACAGTTCTTCGGAGGCGTCCGGTTTTTTCAGCACCGAGGGTTTTGGGTCCGAGTGGTGCTTTGACTTAGCTTTGGGAGTGGTAGAACTGTCCTTAAGCTTTGTCGGAGTCTTTAGTTCTGTAGCAGTTTTCGGCTCCGAAGGAGTATGGTGTTTCTTCGGATCCGAGGACTTGTCTTTGTGCTGCTTCGGTGCCGAAGTGGTGGGCTTGGAGGCCGACTTTGGTGCCGATATAACAGGGCGTGGCCCTGTGCCTGGCTTTGGTTTTTCTTTCGGTGCCGAGGAGTGTTTTTCAGCACCGGTACGTGGCTGACTCGGTCCCGAGCCGTCTGAAGGCTTTTCTTTCGGCTTTGGAGCCGGGCCCGAGGGCGGGGCATCCGAAGACTTATCTTGGTGTTTGCCTGAGCCCGAAGGTGTCACCAGAGCCTTTTGTATTTTTACTGGGAGAGGAGCGTCGAGTTCAGTACTCGCAGTTCGTTGTCCTGGAGTAATGGGCTGATCCTCGGCATTGGAGTCATCTGCCTCGGAGACGCTGATGTTTCCCTCTTCCGATTCCTGTTGGATTTTGGCATCGAAGATGTCGACCGGCGCCGAGGAAGTTGATCGAGCCATCGTGGGACGTCGAGCCCGGCGATCACGTATGGTCTTCTTCGATCAAAAGGAATCGCAGGCCTGGCAATCCCTGTCCTCGTGCTCTGGAGACAAGCAAAGGTTACAGACCTCGTGGAGATCTGTGTGTGGAAATTTAGCACCACACAAAGGACATTTCTTAAATGGAGTTCTATCCATTTACTGCAGGGCCTGATGGCGCAGGTAGGCCCAACGGCCCGCGTCGACGAACGGAATCGAAGGTCTTGGTGGATATTCCTTGGATGCGCGTCGAAGGGGAACTCGAGCGAAACAATACCGTCGAGCGGTGAAGGATTGCGCGTCGAAGGGTGATCGAATACGACACCGACTCGGAGCGCAAGGTTTTACATCCGAACCCGATGGCGGAAAAAAACAATCTGGAGATGGAGTAGATGCCCATGCGCACTATCGTCCTAAGGAGGAGTCACCTATCTTGTGACTACAAAGACTCGTCCAAGACAAAAACAAACTGCAAACATCCGAGCCCAGCACCAGATGGCGATCTATGCACAAGTATACAATCTACAGTTCATATGCCTCGAACATACAATTTAGCCCCGCTAAGGGCTTCCTTTAATGCCGCGGCCAGACTGATAACCGGTACAAAAAGAAATGATCACAGATCCTCAGCCCCAAAAACCCTAAACTGGCTGCCGTACGAAGCAAGAATACAGCTAAAGATTGTTGCATGACTCAAAGCCCTACATTTCAAGACCCCCATATAGCTGGCACAAAAGCTAGAGATATCAGGGGGAAGCATACCATCATGAAGTGCATGTTCACTGCTACTGAAACCACAGATATTCCACAAAAGGAGAACGAGCTACAGAGCCTTCTCGGGCATCGCCCCGAAGATATGGAACTCTCTGCCACCGGATGTCCGTTAAATCTAACCTACCGTTTCATTAAAAAAAGAAGTGAAAACAACACTAATGAACAAGTTTCCGCCCTAAGATACTTTAGGTTCTATTGTTTACTTACCTGCCCACTATTCCAATGCCTTGAATGACCACTACATTGATGTGCAACCATGAACTACAGTTGCAACATGCACTACGAGTTGCCAAGTTCGACTGGGAAGAGGTCATGGATTGCAGTTCTCAAGAGAGTAGATTGCTATAAAAGGAGACCACTTTTAGTGGTGTAACAAATGTATATCACCATCATTAACGATAAACCTGATACACTCAAAAACTCAGAGGCATGGAAGAGAGATATTGGTCCCTGGAAGATGTTGATTGGGATGCACCGTAGATAGGTAGCGATCAAGTCCAGACTGAGTTTAGTTCAATGAAAAACATAGTATTTATACAACAGGAATAGGCTATTTAAAATGGGCAGGGCTTGGAGCTTTGTCTGTCTGATATGTAATGCAGCTGAGGGCACATTCATACATAATATTAGAGTTTCAAATCCCCTCTAACACCCCCACCCCCCAATTTGTAAGTATTGGAGCATCACTCCCAAGGAGCTAGAAGCAATAATGGATCTAGATATCCAGTTAACACCTCCATTTTTCTTGTTAGCTATTCTATGCGATGTCGTCCTTACATGGTCCAACTTGTTATTTTGTTACTTGGGCTTCATGGTAGCCAAAAGAGATATTGCCATGGAAGCAAAAAGAGTGGTCTATATTGGAAGGGGTTGCCCAGGGAAGTTTAAAAAAATCTGGGGTGGCTGAAAAGAACCCAGTGGGTTAGCGTGGGAGAGCTAAGTAACAAAGTGCCATAACTTGGGTTCACCGAAGCATTCCGTAGATGGAGTGGATCAGTAGATGGTTATGATGTCCTAAGGTAGAGTTTCCAGAAGCACTGATAAAGGAGGGGAGGAGAAAGGGGAAGAAGTGGGGGTAATTAAGGCCCAAATGATAGCTGGAAGAACATCCTGAAAGAAGGATTGTACTCGGCTGCCATACTACTCTTGCATATCAAACTGCAAGACCACGTCTCCCCTGCCTTGAAAGCCCTGCATTGGGTATCGGTTGCCAGAAGATCCACATTCCAGCTGCTTTGTATCACCCACAAAGCGATACATGGAATTGGACCCCTTTTCATCAGGAATAAAATCACCAAACACATTCAACAAAGGAACCTCCGCTCTAGAGTGGCAACTCGCCTCAAAACCCCAAGATACAAGAAAAAACCATGGGTGGCACATCCTTCTCTGTTCAAGCAGCCAAACTATGGAACTCTTTACCCCCCCCCAACGTAAGATCCACGGACAACCACCTTATCTTCAGAAAACTACTCAAGAATTGGCTCTTCCCCACATAAGCACCATATGCAAACAGAAATATACAGCATATCCCTCTGTATATAAGCATTTATTTGTACTATAGATATGTACCTATATGTGTATTGCTTTGTATAAACATGTAGAATAATGGTTTTAAAAAAACAAAAAACATTTTTAAGTACAACAATTGAAAACAAGAGTTTATCTAATACACCTTTAATCTACATATACTTACTTCCTTTATGCGTCTATATACCTTCCATGTACTTGGATCTATATATTGATTACTTTTTTCATAAAAAAGCATTTTCAATGCACTACCCCATTTCTCACTCTGTACCTCTATCAATATCTTTAATTTACATATACTCACTTCCTTTATGCATCTATATACTTTCCATGTACTTATGGATCTATATATTTCTTACTTCCTTCTAATTCAGCATATCCAATGCACTACCCTAATTCTCACCCTATGCCTCTCTCAATATATCTTCTACCTCAACTCTGACTCATCTCAAACCTCTTTCTACTACTCTTTCCAATGAACTACCCCATTTCTCACCCTATACCTCTATCAATATATCCTCTACATCCACTCTCTCATTCATCCCAAACCCCATACCAATACTATGATCCCTAAAATAACCCTTTCTCCACTCTCCCCTACTCTAGCCTTCCTTATTTATTTATTTATTTAATTTATAGAGCGCAACAGCTACCCAAAAAGGGTTTCCCGGCGCTAGGCAAAGAGAGACCAGATAGTAAAAATTAACAGCAAAAAATTACTTGTTAAATAGCCAGGTCTTCACTGATTTGCGGAATTGGACGTAGGCTGTTTCGTTCCGAATGGCTGTGGGGAGGGCATTCCATAGTGAGGGCCCAAGATAAGAAAAAGATCTGCCACCCATCCGAGACAGCCTGAATCTTGGCACAGAAAACCTCCCCTGGGTGGAGGAGCGTAGGCATCGGGAAGGAAAATATGGGTGGGTTAAAGCACGTAGGTATTGAGGTGCGGGCCCTGCTTTAATTTTGAACATATAACACAGAGCTTTAAATCGAATTCGATTTTCCACCCTGAGCCAATGCAAATCTCGTAAATGGCTGGAGACAGTAGCGGCCCTGGGAATCCAGCAGAGAAGTCTTGCCGCAGAGTTTTGAACCATCTGCAGCCTACGGGTCACCTCCTTATTGGAACCAAGATAAAGAACATTTCCGTAGTCCAACCTTGAGGTGATTAAGGCCTGAACTACTTTTCTTTGGGTGGGCTTTGGTAGCATCCAGATGATCTTCTTTAGCCACTTAAGAATGGTAAAACAAGTGGCAGCTACCTTAACGGCTTGGTGATGCATTGTTAGTGAGTCGTCAATGATAAAGCCCAGGTTACGAACTTGACAAGAGGGTTGAGGTAAAATCCCCATCTCACAGGGCCAATGCTGTGGGCCCCATAGACCCTTGTCTTTGCCTTCCTTGCCTCATCTGACACCTCTTTTACTATACCGATCCCCCAAAACAAGCCTTTCTAAACTCTTCCCTCTGACTCTTCCTCTCCACATCCCTTTTTACTCATCCCAAGCCTCCTCCTACTGCTATGTCCTCCAAAACAAAACAAAAAAAGTTTAAATCCTTCACTCTTCTATCCTTCCACTATCCTTTTCAATCAAAATAACAGACTAACATGTCCTCTTCTCAAATTTCATCTTTCACTATACTAATTCATCACTAATCCTTTATGGGTTCAAGAGTAGAGTGCTACTCGCCGAAAAAGCGCTTCAACACCTCATCAGGGGTAGCAAGCGCTATATAAACCTTTTTCCCTCTTCTATCCCCCCCCCCACCCTTCTCAATCCAAATACTGACTAACATATCCACCACTCAAATCACTTTCATATTTCACTATACTAATTCAACACTAATCCTTTATGGGTTCCAGAGTAGGGTGCTACTCGCCGAAAAAGCGCTTTGACGCCTCGTCAGGGGTAGTAAGCATTATATAAATGCAATTACAATACAATATACTGAGCCAGCCTCCTAGAGAGACAAATTACAATAACAGTAACGATTGATTTCAATGAGGCGGGGAGATTTATCAGACTGGGTTAATGGCATACTGAACCCCACCAGGTACAACAGGTTATGGAGATATAGACATAGAAAGGCGTTTGTGCAGGTTGGTATGTTCATCCTGAAATAAGTTAATATCTCAAAGGAAAGCTATCATCATGTGCAACATGCACAAGGATCTGAAGAGACCTCACCATGCACTCAACACATTCAAACCGTGTATGGTCCCCTGTTGCAGGGAACTGAAGGAACCTTTAACCAACAACATACTGTAGTCCATCTCCACATACAGGTAAAGGTAATGTCTGTGCCTATGAGTACAATGCCAATTACTGCATAGCCTAGGATTAAGAGTTAGTACACACCCTCATTAAGAATGAGAGTACACTCTGGGTGTCCCTAGTCAAAAGTTCTCTGCTCTGATTATCAATAGAGGAAAAAAGGAGCTCCTCTAGACTTGCATAACTGTTGAGTTAATCTGTGGGAAAAACATAAGTGAATTCAGAAAAAGGACAGAGTGACAAAGCATTTCTGAGCAGTTCTGATGACTTTAGTCCCAAAACAGACTACGCCACCCCTTCTGGGCACTATGGCTCATAGTTGCTGGTCAAATAAAGTATGTGGTTTCTCTCGTGGACATGAGCAGACAATAACTTTCATCAAGCCAACACTGAAATCATAAAAGACAATTTATGTATTCTACTACGAGCGTGTATGTATGGAAGCACAAAACATTTCACGACATATTACAATCTGTTTTCAAACAGATTGGTGCATTTCTAGGGATTAAACTAAATGTTGGAATGTTGGAAAGGCAGGCACACAGCCAAAATATGTTCAATGAATAAGAAGAGGGTGCATAGACACTTCTTTGTAATGTACACTTCAATAGGGAGCGTTCCCACTTGCAGCACTGAAGTTATGAAAGAATTCAATGTAACAGTTTTTAATTTAATAAGTTACAAAACAATTTAAAGTATTATTAGGAATTCAAAATTAAAGCCTTTATGGGGCACTGCTTTGATGTACATTGCTTACCTACTACAGTGTCTTTGATTTCCTTGTGCACTGCCATCAGTTTATCACACACTGCATCCCCAACCAGGCCAAATCCATGCAGTAGCAACTTTAAATCAAACTGGTCCAGCTCGTTGTCATCATTATCCCCAGGAATGTAAATCTCAATTCCACGATTTCTCATTGCTCTGGATATCTCACCATGGGCAGGATCCATTGAAAGGAACAACCTGTTGGATACCATTTAAAACAAGATACAAATCACTCACAGGACACAATATGCACAGAGACACCATGCCAGACTAAGCACATTTGCAATCTAGAATATGAACCGGGGAACTGCTACACAACAGTACATGCAATACTAAAACATCAAAAAAGTTAGTGGGTGACTAAGAAATTAATTATAAATTACATGCTCACGCCCAGCCCCATCCAGCGCTTTCTGCCAATATGTACCGCACGAGAACAAAGGGGAGATAGCATGGGTAGCTGATGGGAGTAGCACAAACAAGGGGTGCCAAACTAGGTTACAGGATGCACTTATATCTAAGGCAGTAACAACTAATGGTGATGGTAAAAATTCCAGCAGAGGTAGTATTTTCATAAAGAAGGCAATTACCGTTTTCATACATTCATTAGCCTATTACTCTGCTTTTGTGGAGAACTTAAGTGCTCATGAAGGTCATAAATGGACAGAAATAGTAAAAAAAGAATCAATGATTGTGAATTTATACATAACAATTCAAGGTAGCACTTCAGCATTAAGGCTTAGCTAGATCAAAAAAAATAAAATCACAAGGATTACATAGCACATTAACTGTAGATCACACTTTCAGAAACAGATCATTCTAATCATTTTAATAGTAGCAGTAGTTAAATTCATTGAACCATCTTGCCTTCATGCAAGTCTTCATCATGCAAAACATGTTTTGCGACATTGGGGAAAATCATTTTTGGTCTTTTTCAGTTCCCTAAAGAAAAACTGGGACCCAAGATAAGATCTAATTTTAACAAGCTTGTTTGTTTTAACAAGAACGTTTCTGCCTTCACGACACTGATATTCTCTTAAGTACAACGTATGTACTGAGATCTGAATTTACGCAAATACATTTGTTTACATATTTATTGTAGACATCTACACAAATGTGGTGGAAAATAGATAAAAATAACAAACCATCTTCACACATCTTGAATGGTGAAATGTAACACCTAGGTGTGACACTGAGCTCCAATGTACTACCATTTTAGGTGCGGTGTGAAGAATTGTGACCAAGTCACAGTGGGCTTTGTCTCCACCAAACGGAGTATTACTCCCTCTCCTCATACTATTAGCTGTTTGGTAAATCATTCCACCTTACAGGAAGGGCTTCCATTCTAATGCAAAAGGCAATATTTTACATCTGAAAAGTACACTCAAGCATCACACGGTGACAATTCTTCAATTCTATACAGTATGAAATCCTTATTTGCTACTTTCCTCTCACTGTCTCCAACGCAAATAAGGCAGGCTTTACTGTAATAAACCACATTTGTGCATGCAACATGCGTAAAGAGCTCTTGTGAATGACTGAGTTTACCTGTGCTGGTACATTAAACACAGATCTATTGGATTTGCAAATGCATGTTTATTCTGAAGTAAATCATTTGGCATAAAAGCTACTAGAAGCCCATTCCTCAAAATTAAATGCAAAAGTTGTGCCGTTCTGCCATTTTTGTATTTCTGGACTATAGCTATGTTTTTCTTCTAGAGAACACAATAATATGGCAAGTCCTCTAGAAGTGCCCCATTGTTTAATCTACTGCACCCTTTAAGAAGTGGGCTCTGGCACCGGTGGACACTTTTAAGCACTGGTCGTTACTATAGCACAGGCTAAATGGATTGTGGCTGTTTTGGCATCCAACATCAATCCAAGTGAAGAGGCATTTTTAACTGCACCTCTGTGGGGAGACTGCCTAAACCCACTCCCCAATTAATGTTTATCTAACCCCATCACTGTGTCCTCATTGCATTCCTGATGTGTGCCAAAGATGTGCCTGTGTGTGGTGTATATTTGAGATGTATTGAGAGAATAGTGAGATGGAAGTGGTGTGCTTGCTGCAGAACACAATGGCTCTCCTTCATACAGGCTACCTTCAAACCAGGCACCAGGGGTACCTGATGGGTGGGCATTGTGTTGCCACAATCTATTTGTTACTTTAAATTTCTATCTACATCATGAAATGCAGCTCTTTCCAATCGTCTTTTGTGGATAGCGGGTCACCTGGAGAGGTTGCAAATGGGAGTTGGTGGCATTTTTGGTGAAACCCAATTTGTGCAATAGATTGATGGTGGTCTGTGTATCCTGCAGGCGCCTCCGTCCTGTTGAACTCTTGATCAACCAATCGTCCAGATACGGGAAGATATGAAAGTTGTGTCTTCTCAAATGGGCTGCCACTACTGCTAGGCATTTGGTAAACACTCTTGGGGCTGTTGTCACCCCAAACTGCAGACCTATGAACTAGTAATGACGTCCACTTTCCATAAACCTGAGGCACCAGCGATGTGCCAGGTGAATCGGTATTTGAAAGTATGCGTCCTTCAGGTCGAGCGCCGTCATGAAGTCGAATTCTTGCAGCAATGGTATTACATCTTGCAGTGTCACCATGTGAAAGTGCTCTGACAGAACGTAATGATTGAGAGGGCATAGTATCAGCCTGAGGGTCCCCTCTTTTTTGGGTATTAAAAAGTATATGGAATATACCCCCTTGCTGTGGTGTCTGTGTGGCACAGGCTTTATAGCACATTTTTAACAGGACAGCTTTTACCTACTCTTTGAGAAGGTGAAAATGCTGAGGGTTATAGTTTTGCCTGCGTGGAGGAATGTTGGGGTGTTGGAGGGTAGTTCCAGGCAGTATTGATTGCGTGCGATGGATAGCACCCACTATCTGATGTTATTTCAGGCCACAAGCGGTGGAACTGCTGCAGCCTTCCCCGACGGGTGTTTTATGTCTGGGGGAATGTGTGGTGAGTCACTGTATGGAGGTGGAAGTTCACTTCCTGGGAGTTTCTCTTCCTCTGCCTCTCTGGTTACACCCCTTGAATACCCCTCTGTAGCAACCTTTACCACCTTGTTGGTGATGTTTGGTGCTGGTTTTAGTATGTCTAGTTGTTAGAGGTGGTGGTCTTGGTGGCGCCCTCGGCCCTGATGTCTACGAAAGGACTGCTGACATGGAGCAGAAGACTGCAGTTCAGTGTGACCCCATGGATTTTGCAGTTCTGTATCCTTTGTTATTTTGTCAACTGAGGAGTCTACCTCCGGGTCAAAGAGATGTTCCTCATCAAATGGGATGTTACAGAGGTGTTGTTGCACCTCAGCACAGCCAGGCATGCCTAGCAGAAGTATTGAGGAGGTTACTCCTCTTGCTGCGGTGTATGCACTGCCTAATGCACAACGCATAGTTGTGTTAGAGATCTGCCTACCTTCGGTGACCAACTCCACTCCTCTCTTTTGTACTGCTCAGGGAGATGTTGTAGCAACTCTTCAATGCCATCACAAGTGGCCCTGTTATATCGTGATAGCAAACCCACTGAATTGGTTATAAGCCAATGATTGTGTAGCCCCCTGCAACCAGTTTCCCTGTCGCATCTATGCGTTTGTTTCCTTATCAGGGGGACGTGCATCTCCAGTATTCTGGGAGGCTGCCCTCTTCCTTGAAGAGGTTACAACCAGGGAGTCAGCTGTTGGGTGTCCACTGATATAAAGTGGGTCATTAGGGAATGGCTTGTATTTCTATTCTAGGCGTGGGGTCTTTGAATAGCCCCGTGGAAACTTTCAGCATTGACCCTATCATTGGTAAATACTGAACAGAGCGTTCCTTCTTTGGAGTGTGTCTTGACTAAGAAGTCAGTTTCTTCCTCCATAGTATGCATTTGAACTTTATGGACTTTATACGTTTGAAGAAGGAGGCCAAAACTTTCCTCATGGGTAAATTCCTCGTCTAAGGCCGCCCTCAACCACCAAAATGTGCCCGACGAATCTAAGACTATCGCTTCTACCTCAGACCACCAATTCACCCCGCCGAGAAAATGTGGGGCTCTTGTTTTTACTGATTCTAACCATAACTGTAACCATAAACTTGTATCCCCTTTTTCCCCCATGTTCCCAGCACCCCTGCCCCTCGCCAGCCGTTTTGTATATTTTTGTATACTTCTGTACTTTAGACTTTTTGTTTGTTCACCCCTGTATACCGTGTAAAGCGCTCCGATACCCTCACGGGTCAAGTTCGCGCTCTATAAAACACTAAAAAAAAAATAAAAAAATGGTATTCAGCAGCACGCTGTATAACACTATGATGGGAAGAAGCATCATCAGGTGGTGATGCCTTAGCTAGGACTGGCACATAAATGTTTGGGTCTGGCAGTACTATATGGTATGCGTCCAAAGGGTCTGGGCTTTGCGGAGGGACTCCCTGTGAATCTGTGTCATGAGCAAAATGACTAGGGCTCCCTGTGCCTACATCGTCGGAATGTGCAGATGATGGTGACATTGGTTGTGGAGGTGGCGCAACGTCAAGTGGCATAGGACTAGTGGCCTTATGCTCCATGCACTTATTTGAAAGAGGCTGTGGTAGGCCAATATCCATCCTTTTCCATTTGTTGGCCCTCTTATGTAAATGTTCCTCTTTCAAGGAACTTTCTTTAACCATTAGTTCCTGCAGGTTTTCAAAGATATTTTCCTCCATATCTGCAGTGATTGTTTTACTTTTTCTGGGCACCAAGACTTCATCATTCTTCTTCCTCCAACGCTCTACCAGAGCATGGAATGTCACTGCCGTCTATGTCCGTGGTTTCTTTGGTGTTGACATATTGCTCTGCTCCGATGGTTTCTTCAGAGTCAATGTATGGCTTGCCTCCTATGGGGTATGCTGCATCGATCCCACACATTTGGTCGGCTCCGATAGCTTTGTCGACCCTGATGGAAGCCGTGGCCTCAAAGGTTTTGTCGGCTCCATATGCTGTGCAAGCATCTATGGCTTTGACGATGCAGAGTGCTGCTGCAGCTGTGAGGGCTGTGTAGCACCTCCATGTCTGTCCCTGTGGCCTCGAGTCAGATCGGGATCAAGCGCAGTCTTGTCCTTTCTCAGCTTCAAGGCACGCTCTCTGTGTTGGCCAGAACTCGAAGGCTGTTGTGCACCAAAGAGATGGTGGGAGGGCTGTAAAGGTAGTCTTTTGCTGTGTATGGTTGGCTGGGGAGTTTAGGTACTCACAGCCCTTGGCGTTGTCTTTGTCCTGGGTCCAGATGCTGTCTGATCTTCCATAGGTTCCACAGCCTGCATCATCGACTTGTCGCGGTTTTCCTCCACATGTTGACTGGAGTCCTCGGAAGCAACATAGTGCTGGCTGCACAAGAGGACACTGCCCTCTAGGGGAATGTCCTCTTTCTCTTAGTCACAGAACTCTAGCTGCTGCTCCTCATCTGCAGAGTAATCCACCTCTGCCGCCAACTCCATGTTATGAGCAAGAGTCGGTCGTGCCTGGGGTGTAGGGTTTTCTTATTCTTGAACAGGCTGCAGGCAGCACAGCCCTGCTTGTTGTGCTCTGGTGACAAGCAGAGATTGCAGACGTCGTTAGTCAGAGTAAAAAGTCTCTTTTTTTACCATCCTCCACCCGAAGCCACACATTCTCTGCAGAACTTGGAAGGTGTCCGTGTTAAAGCCAACTCCAACGGAATGTTCGCAATAACTTGAATCCAACAACTGACTATGAGGAGGCAGAGTTGGATTCTTCAAGCTGAAACCACTCCAAGTATTTTGCGCTTCCACGGACCATAAAGGCGTCCAAGATGCAGAGAGCTCCGGTGCAAGCCTTCCGAACCCAATGGCGGAAAAAGTCAATCTAACAATGGAAACGCTGGAATATGCACACTCTCTCTATGAGACTCAACGTCATATCAGTAATAAAAATACTTAGAGTAAAACAAATTGTAGAGTCCAGCCCCAACATTAAATGGCAGCAGTGTGCATAGCATGTGTATCTGCAGCCAGCACATGCTATGGATAGTGTTATGAAATAAGTAACTTGTTCTGAAGGATAACTCTTGCTGCAGGATCCAAACCTTACAAATAGATACCCAAACAGTAACTCCTAAAAGGCAGAGGGTTCGAGGAGTGGAATCACACAAGAAAGATCTGCATGGCTGAGTGGGCAAAATGTCCCTTGCTGCAGACTTGACTGACTGTCTTGGTAGTAGTGCTTAGAAAAAGTATAGACGTCAGAGCACCAGTAGTGTTGGTCTTGTACATGGTATTCCCTCATCCACTTTATGTAAACACTGAGGGCTCCCCTCCGATCAAGCTAGGGGAGTCTCTTTCCTTTCAAAGGATGTGGTGGAGAGAAGAAGACAGAAGGCCGACCACCACAAGGGCGAAACAAACTTTGGTAGAAAGGAAGCCTGGATTCACAGAATCAATTAGTCATGAAAAAAATAATGCTCAGAGGATACACAGACAGCACGTGTACAAGAAGTGACTGCGAGAAGAAAAAGCAACTGTGCATGGGTTTGAATAGTATGGACATGAGAATTGAAAAGAAGTTAAGGTCCCATTAATACACGATTGGCCTCAGAGGAAATGTGCATCAAACTTTTTAAGAAGTTCATCACAACAAGCGACTTGAATAAAAAAGGCTGGCCAGGCAAATATAAAAAGAGAGGGCTGACATATAGCCTTTAACTGTGTTCACCACAAAGCCTTGCTGGGCCAAAGACAAGACAAATACTTTACAAACCACTTACAGGGTGGGACATAGTAAATGCGAACCCGCATGACGCCACCTAACGGTGCGCATGAGAACTGCTGGAAAAAATTCTCTGGATCCACTCTAGCACCTTGGAGTTTTAACAAGGCGAGGAATCTGCGTTTATAAGTATCCATAAAAAAGATTGACAATACACTTTAAATCCACAGGTTCAGTGGCACATTGTTTTACTGTGCTGAAGTCAAAGGGGAATGTCTATTGATTTAGTAAAACACAGTGGGACCAACAAAAGTCACTGGATGACTGTGCATCATAGTTCATTTCTCTGCTTCATACAAAGGCACAGGTGAAGGTACGTGCTAGGAATTTATTCCTGAAAGCAACTGATGCATCCAGAACAAAACAGGTTCATAATCAGTAGGTGAGAGTCAATGGTTTGTATTATATGGTGTGGTTGTGCAACCTCAGTGTGTATGTAATACACTTAGAAGCCTTAGGTTTTGTTTGTCAAACCTTCAGCTCAACACCGGGTAGCTGTGGCACTGAGCAGCAAGGCTTACACAAAGGAAAATTGTAAAGCATTTAAACATCAACAAAACAATTGAAAAAGAAATCAACCTGAAATGAACAGCCAAAGAAGAGTTTCACCATCTTGATTTGTGGAGAAATAGGGACTTCTGGGTCAGGTTAATGCACAGTCCCCACAGGAAGTGAGCATATAGGGGGCATAGTCACCCCAGTGGCAGGTAGCCCATTTCCCTAAACAACCCTAAATTGATTATTTAGGGGTTCCCCAGACACCAGGTTCTCATTCGACTTCCTCAGAACTTAAGGACAAAGAAGAGACGACGACGCAAGAACCACTGAACTGGCACAGATATGGACACCAAACCCTGCCTTGCTGCTTGCTTCTTAACAACTGCAAAGACTCGACTCATCTTATGGCTGTTCATCCTCCCCAGCACTTGGAGGACTGTTCTGTCCTTCGACAACCAGCTAACATCTCCCTTGGAAAGGAGGAGCCATCCCCTTCTCCCACATCTGCAGGCACCGACCACATCTGCCCGGTTCACCGTGTTGTTGGCCATCGGGCCCACTAAGGTAGCAACACTTCAGTAGGAGGTCAGTCCAGCCTCTATGCTGAGTTTCAAGATGCTAGACTCTCCATTAGCCCCCCCTGCACCCATACCCTGAGTATTGCGGCACTTGCATCAGCAAATGCTTGCTCTCCCGGCCGCCGCCTTGGAAGCCTACCTGCCCGTCAAGGGACTTTAGGAGCAATGAGACCAACGACCAGAGTGGCCCTGCTGTCTTGTTTTTTCCTCCTCTGCCGGGTTACCGACAACTGTGGGAGTCTCAAACGCTAGTGGCCAGCCAAGCACCTCTGCTTTTGAGCCTCCCTGCCGAGGTTCACAACTTCTGACTGCGTCCCCTTGGTCTAGGGGTCCCCACGACCTGAGCCCCCCTTTGGGTTCAGCCAGACTTGTTCCCAAGCCCCCCACTACAGCCTCTTTGTTTTAGGTCCCCTTGAATTTGTTACTGTAGCACTCAAGGTTACCATCCCAACCAGCTCCTCCGCATCCGGACACATCAGGGCAGGTAAAGTGAATCTGCTGGTGGTACTCTGGATGCTGGCTCCCTAACACCTTAAGTCCCAAAGGGCACCCCTGAACTCAGACTGCAAATACGATTTTGCTAAATGAGTATTTCCTCCCATAGGTTAACATTGTAGCGTTCAAGGCTCATGCCGCAAAACGTTATTCGAGCTATTTTACTTCTTACTTCAAAAAACCTTCTGTCCAAAAGAACTTAAGTTATTCTAAAGATCTTAGTGTTTAAATTCATATAAAATCTACTTTATATTTATAAATTTGTCTCGGAATTCATATTGAGTGTGTGAACCATTTATTGACTGTGTGTGTACAACAAATGCATAACACTCCCATCTGATAAGCCTAAGCTGCTCAACCACACTACCACAAACAGTGTACTTGGGATTATTACAGTAAGCCCTGCAAACCAAATAAGGATCGTCTGGACTTTTTGCACGGTGTGCCATTACATTGGCATCACTACATAAAAAGCCAGCTTCCTACATAAACCTATTAATCTCCAAAAGCAATGTATCAAATCAGAATAGGTAGCTGTGTGGTGTCAGATGTCCTTAAAGCACAAGTTACTAACTTGTGTAACGATATATCTGTAAGAGACAGTAGTTAGTGACAGATTCCTTACCTTAGAATATCCCCAGGCGTCAGGCTGGATCCGGAAAGGTTTTGCGTAGCAGTACCCTTGCGCGTCGGTAGGCGGCGTCGTGCGGCTCCGCGTCCGTCGTCGGCGTCGTGATCGCCGGGATGACGTCGCAGGCAGTACTTAGACGCCGCCCCTGCGCGCTGACGTCAGTTCTGTACACGACTTTCCGCGCCAGGAACGCAGAGCCATGCAAGAAGCTGACATAGGTGTCTGAAAAATACTAGGGCCCTGAAAGGGATGTCCTTAACCCTAGAAATCAGTTCGCAGAACGGGGAGGATGGGTGGGCGGTAGGAATCTGTCACTAACTACTGTCTCTTACAGATATATCGTTACACAAGTTAGTAACTTGTGCATCTGAAAGAGACACGTTAGTGACAGATTCCTTACCTTAGAATAGATACCCCAGCAATACCAACCCCGGTGGTGGGTCTGCGAACAAAGATCAGACAAGGAAGTCCCGGAGGACAGAACGGCCAAAGAAGCCGTCCCTCCGGACCTGGCTGTCAAGGCAGTAATGCTTGGTAAACGTGTGCAGCGAGGCCCACGTAGCTGCCTGACATATCTTGCAGCGGAACACCGCGGCCTAAAGCCATGGTAGCAGCCGTTGCCCTGGTGGAATGGGCCCGAAGCCCAACAGGAGGCTCCTTCTTAGCCAAAGAATAGCAGGCTTTGATACACAAGGTGACCCAGCGGGAGATGGTTCTCTTGTGCACCGCCCGATCTTTTTTGGCGCCCACGTAGCCAACAAAGAGCTGGTCATCCACCCGGAAGTGTTGTGTGCGGTTGATATAAAAGGAAAGCGCACGTTTTGGGTCCAGACGGTGGAGCATCTCTTCCTCTCTGGAAGGATGCGGAAAGAAGGTGGGCAAAGTGATGGTCTGCCCAATATGGAAGGCAGTAACCACCTTTGGCAAGAAGGACGGACGCGTCCTAAGAACAACCTTGTCTGGATGGACAGACAGAAAGGGAGGTTTGCATGATAGAGCCTGGAGCTCACTCACCCGCCGAGCGGAGGTGATGGCCACCAGAAAGGCTGTCTTCAAAGTAAGAAGACGAAGAGGACAGTTATGTAGAGGCTCAAAGGGAGCGCACATTAAAAAGGTAAGAACCAAGTTTAAGTCCCACTGAGGCGTGACAAACGGAACAGGAGGGAAGAGGTGTGTAATGCCTTTTAGAAACCTGTTAACAACAGGGGACTTAAAAAGAGAGGGCTGATCAGGGAGCCTGAGGAAGGCCGAGATTGCACAAAGATAGCCCTTGATGGTACCCAGGGCAGAACCCTGTTGGGCCAGAGAAACAAGGAACAGAAGAACCTCGGAAAGAGGGGCAGAGAGGGGATTCACAGCCTTTGCTGTGCACCATGCCACAAACTTGTTCCACCTGCAGGCGTATACCACCTTAGTGGAGGGACGCCTGGCTGCCAGAATCACAAAACAAACTTCGGGAGGCAAGTCGAAAGGAATCAACTGCCGCCGCACAATCTCCACGCAAGCAGGTGTAGACTGGACAGGTTCGGGTGGAGGACCGTCCCCTGCTGCTGCGACAGAAGATCCTCCCGAAGAGGCAGACGGATCGGGGGATCGACGCTCATACTGAGTAGCTCGGGATACCAAACTCTTCGAGCCCAGTCCGGAGCCACAAGGATGACTTGGGCCCGGTCGCACCGAATCTTCTTCAACACTCTGGGTAGAAGTGATAGAAGCGGAAAAGCGTACAACAGACCGCAACTCCAATCGCGACGAAAAGCGTCGCCGAGCGAGTGCCGCCTTGGAAATTCCAACGCGCAGAACTGATGACATTGCGCGTTCTCTTCGGTGGCGAATAGATCTAACCAAGGCTCTCCCCACTGTAGAAAGAGTCCTTGCGCCACTTCCGAGTGAAGACGCCATTCGTGATCCATCATGCACCTGCGGCTGAGTTTGTCCGCCCTGGCGTTCAGGGAACCTGCCAGGTGTTGAACCATCAGGAATATGCCCTGATGTTCCAGCCATGTCCAGAGGCGCAGAGCCTCCTGACATAGGGTCCACGACCCCACCCCGCCTTGTTTGTTGCAGTACCACATGGCGGTGTTGTCTGTGAACAACTGCACTACCTTCCCTTTGACAGAGGGAAGGAATGCCTTGAGTGCAAGTCGGATCGCCCGGAGCTCCAGAAGGTTGATATGGAGCCGGGACTCCACCGGAGACCAGAGGCCTCTGATCTCCGCCTCTCCCATGTGACCGCCCCATCCCAGAAGGGACGCGTCTGTCACGACTGTGTGCTCTGGCTGGGGAAGGCAGAGGGATCTGCCCATGACCCATTGCCGGTTCGAGAGCCACCACTGCAACTGTTTTGCAGTCCCCTCCGAGATCTGGACGTGATGGGGCAGGTTGCCCTGGTGCTGCGCCCACTGGAACTTCAGGTCCCACTGCAGAGCCCGCATATGCCATCTGGCATGATTGACCAGCAGGATGCAGGAGGCCATGAGGCCCAGCAGCCTCAGGGTCATCCGTACCGAAACCCAGGATAGAGGCTGAAAGATCGGAATCATAGCCTGAATATCCCGGACTCGCCGTTCGGGAGGATAGGCCCGAAACTGCGTCGTGTCCAGAACTGCTCCGATGAAAAGGAGCTGTGGAGAAGGAATCAGGTGCGACTTCGGCACATTGATGGAGAACCCCAGCGAGTGCAGGAGTTCGGCCGTAGTCTGGAGGTGGGCGACGACTGCCTGGGACGAGCCCGCCTTCACAGCCAGTCATCTAGGTAGGGGAAAACTGGAACCCCTGCCCGGCGCAGATGAGCTGCGACCACCGCCATCACTTTCGTGAACACCCGAGGGGCACTTGTGAGGCCAAAGGGGAGCACAGTAAATTGAAAATGCTCGAGGCCCACTATGAACCGCAGGTAACGCCGGTGGGCCGGCAGGACGCGGATGTGGAAATAAGCGTCCTGCAAGTCCAACGCTACCATCCAGTCTCCAGGGTCTAGGGCAGTCAAGACCTGAGCTAAGGTGAGCATCTTAAACTTCTCCTTCCGGAGGAAGCGATTGACGTTCCGGAGGTCCAAGATAGGACGCATGTCCACCTTGTCCTTTTTGGGCACCAGAAAGTAGTGGGAGTAGCAACCACGTCCAACTTCTGGGGTCGGAACGTGCTCGATGGCCCTCTTGGCCAAGAGGGCCGCAACTTCCTTCTGAAGAAGCACCAAGTGATCCCCTGACATGCGGTGGAATTGAGGTGGCATGGCTGGGGGGGGTGGTCTCGAAGGGGAGGGAGTAGCCCCTTCGGACAATGTCCAAGACCCACCTGTCCGAGGTGATGGCACGCCAGTGGGGAAGGTGATGGCGGACCCTGCCCCCTACTGGCGTGCTGTGCACCTGAAAGGAAGGACTAGGAGGGCTTGGAGGCCGCGGACGGGGCGGGGTTGGTGGCCTGACCCGCCACGGCGGGAGCCACGTCCTCGGCCACGCGAAGACGCTTGCTGCGCAGGCCGGTGGCTGGGCAGCGGACGTGACTGGGCGCCCCTTCCGTGGCCACGAAAGGGGCGAAAAGCAGATGGCTGCGGAGGGCGTTCAGCAGAAAGGCCCAGGGACTTGGCCGTAGCCCGAGAGTCCTTAAAACGCTCCAGCGCATGGTCTGCCTTGTTCCCAAAAAGACCGACCCCATCAAAGGGCATGTCCATAAGAGTGTTCTGGACATCACGCAAGAAACCAGTGGTTCTCAGCCAGGCGTGACGGCGCAGCGCCACTGTCGTTGCAATTGATCTACCCAGCGAGTCGGCGGTATCAAGGCCACATCTAATGGTAAATTTAGCCGCATCTCTTCCTTGCGCAATGGCGCGGGAAAGCAGTGTCTGGACCTCCTCAGGACACTGGGGCAAAGCTTGCACCACCGAGTCCCACAGAGAGTGGGAATATCGGCCCAAAAGGCAAGCGGTGTTGACAGACCGCAAGCCAGCACTAGAGGAAGAAAAGACCTTCTTCCCAAATTGATCCAGGCGTTTGGATTCCCTATCCGGAGGAGCGGTAGGGAAGGCGGTTTGGGAAGCAGAGGCTTGGACAACCAAGCTCTCAGGAGTGGGGTGTTGGGAGAGGAACAGGGGGTCGCCCGGGGCGATGGTGTCGGGCCACGTTCCTATCCACAGGAGCCCCTGTGGCGGGCTTGGACCAGGTGCCCAAAAGAATGTCAGAAAGTGCGTCATTAAACGGCAGCAGTGGCTCCGAGGAGGTAGCCGCCGGCTGAAGCACTTCCGTCAGGAGGTTAGTCCTGACGGCCACTGTAGGCAATTGGAGGTGTAAGGCCCCAGCTGCTCTACGCAACACCGTTGCAAAGTTTGCTCCCTCCTCTGTTGCCACGGAATGAGGAGACAGCATGCCAGGGTCAGGGGAGGTGTCCAGCCCACTGGCATCCCCAAGTTCCTCAGCCCAGTCCTGTTCGTACTCACACTGCCGTGTGAGAGGGTCCTCCGACCCCTCCCAGTCCTCTTCGTCCTCCTCAGGTTCAAAATAAGGAGAAGGAGGGACACGCGGGACCCAAGGTCTCAACGGCGTCGGAGCCGGCGTCGAGCGACGCTGGTCCGGCGCCGTGTCCGGATCCGGAGAGAACCGGGGAACGACGCCGCCCGGAGCCCCGGGCGGCGTCGGAAACGGCACCGGAGACATCGGCGCCGGCGGAGGCGTAGTTAGGTCAACCGGCGTCGATGGGGGTTGCGGCAGCACCGGAACCGAGGCCGGGGCCGAAGCCGGGACCGAGGCTGGTGTGACAGGCGGCGCCGGGACCAGAGTCGTCGGCGGCGCCGGGGAAACCCCATCAGGGCCCGCGGGGCCCGAAGGCGCACCGGGGGGACCTTGAGGCCCGAAGAGGCGGGCCATGGCCGACAGGAATTCCTGTATCTCGGCCTGAGTCCCCCCCGAACCCGGGAAGGACGGGTAATGCGGGGGCGGCTCTACAGGCACTCCCGGAGCCGCGGGGACGGTGCAGACAGGAGCCTTAGCCGAGTCGCGAGACCGGCGAGGCGAAGTCGTTGAGGGATGACGCTTCTTAGACTTTTTATGCTTCGACTTACCGGAGGAGTGTGAAGACTTGGATCCCGCGACCGATGAGGACTCCGCGACCGGCCCCTCGCGTGACCGGGGCTTGGTGTGGCGCGGAGCCGACTGCCGGACCTCGAGGAGCTTTCGAGACAGCTCTCGCAAAGCCTTCGGGTGCAAGGCCCGGCAGTCGGGGCACGACTTCGTGTCGTGGTCGCGGCCGAGACAGTAGAGACACTCTAAATGCGGGTCTGTGATCGACATCATACGACCACAGACGTCGCAGGGCTTTAAGCCGGGCATCCCTACCGACACCTTCGGAGTCGATAGACTCGTGAGAAAAAACAGTGAAAAATCACCAAAAATATAGTCAAAAAATGACTAGGGCACTGCTCTTCCCGGATCTGCGCTTACTGACGCGGAAAAAGAAAAACTGACATCAGCGCGCAGGGGCGGCGTCTAAGTACTGCCCTCGACGTCATCCCGGCGATCACGACGCCGACGACGGACGCGGAGCCGCACGACGCCGCCTACCGACGCGCAAGGGTACTGCTACGCAAAAACTTTCCGGATCCAGCCTGACGCCTGGGGATATTCTAAGGTAAGGAATCTGTCACTAACGTGTCTCTTTCAGATAAATAAATACATTGGAAAATAAACTTTCACATACAGAGAAAAGAGTGAGCAATTTTAGTATTCTCATTTATAGGAGTGTTTACAAACTGAGTAAGTAAAAAAATTGGGTTACAGGGCTTCCTTTGAATGACTATTTCCAAAGCAGAACAAAGGCAGCACAAAAACAATGCTGGCGATGTTCTACACCATGCAGCCAATGAATGCCCTTTAACAACAATTACATTCATATTTAGTACTTGCATAGGAACAGGGTCAACACGAAGTACTTTTTCCAGTACATGACATCACCAACACATTGCTCCTTATAAACAGAAACAATACAGTATTCAAAATTACACAAATATTTAAGTAAATACTACTTTCTCTTAATAGATTGGTCGCAACATGCGTTTTAAAAGCATCCCCAGGTACAAAAACACCTTTGTGACTAAGTTTGCACCCCACTCACTCTATACAACAACTAACATTGACAAAATAACATTGACAAAAGATGAAACAAACAAAAAGAAAGAAGTACCTGAAACTTGAATGAGGCGTTATAGTGATGGTGGAACCATCAATAACTCCTCTCTCACTTATCGTCAGAACACCTCCAGGCTCCAGTAAAGCATTTAAGCGGTCCAAGACGGAGGCACTGCAAAAAATAAAAAAGGTGTATGTGCATAATTCAGGTATAAATTATTGAGACAATAATAAAGTGGAAACAATCAAAACAAAAAGGGGAAACATGGGAAATTTAGATCACATAACGACACTTCTCCAGTTCTGTAAATGCCATTCACATTCTTCTAACACAGGGTATCAAAATAGTCAGTTTTGTTCAGGAAAAACAGAAAAACACAGATAGGTAAACAGGGTCAAAACACTTGAGCTTCTTTCTAGTTAATGAACAAATTACTTTCCTTTGGCAATAACTTATCTGGTAGAGATCTATCTAGCCGCAGATTTCTTACCTTAGAATTATCCCCAGGAGTCAGACTGGATCCGAAATGTTTTCATAAGCAGTATCCGTGTGTGACATTAGGTGGCGTCGTTCAGCTCTGCGTGGCATCGTCTGCGCGCAGTGCCTATTTGGCAGACACCGCAGCACGCTAACAGCAGTTTCTTTTTGCGACTTTCCACAACAGGAGCGCAGACCCACAAAGAACACTGATCAATGGAAAGCCCTCTCCTTAGAAATCAGTTCGCGGGGCAGGAAGGATGGGTGGGTCAGTAAGGAATCTGCAGCTACCTAAGAGTCTCTGCTAGATAAGACGCTACCGAAGGTAAGTAACTTGTTCATCTGATAATGACTTCTAGCCACAGATTTATTACCTTAGAATAGATACCGAAGCAATAACTCCCTGAATGTGTCAGCGAAACAATTTCACACAATAAAGCCATGCAGGACTGAGCAGGCAAAGAGCCCATCCCAACTTGCCAGACTGTCCAGGCAGTAGTTTTTGTGAATGTGTGCAGAGAGACCCACATTGCTGCCTGGCAGATGTGCAGGACCGGGACTCAGTTTTGCTAACACATTGTTCACAGGCTTAGGTGGAATGAGCACGCAAGCCCTCAGGGGGTTGCTTCGTAGCCAACGCGTAGCAGATTTGAATGCAGAGCATGATCCATCGGGATATGGTCCGTTTACGCACAGTTTTTCCCCGTCTTTGCTCCTACATACCCCACAAAGAGATGGTCGTCCACCTGGAACTCTTTTGTGTGGTCAAGGTAGAATGACAATGTTCTTTTTGGGTCCAGTTGGTGGAGTCACTCCTCTTCCTTAGGGGGATGTAGCGGAGAATAAAAAGTAGGTAGGGTAATGGACTGGCCTACATGAAAAGCGAGTGACAACTTCCAGCAGGAAAGTGGCTCTAGTGCGAAGAACCAGCTTGTCTGGGAAGATGTTCAAGTATGGAGGCTTAGATGACAAAGCCTGAAGCTCACTGGACCTCTTCACAGATGTTATCGCCACTAGGAAGGCCATCTTGATGGGAAGGAGCCTTTAAGGACAGTTGTGCAGTGGCTCAAAGGGATCGCACAATAGAAAGCGGAGTACTAGATTAAGGTCCCACTGAAGCACGATGAAGGGGGAAGGTGAAAACATGCGTTGAAGACCTTTCAAAAACCTATGTACAACAGGAGATTTGAACAGGGATGGCTGATGTGCATCCACAGAAAAGCTGAGATGGCACAAATAAACTCCTTTAAGGTGCCAAACCAGAGCCCTCCTAGGCAAGAGAAAGAATAAAGAGAAGGACTTGAAAGAGAGGGGCAGAAAGAGAGTCAACTTCTCTCTGCACACCATGCCACAAACTTTGCATTGCAGATTTCGAGCAGAAGGTCGAAAGCTAGCAACTGTCGCCGCTCAATCTTCACTCATAAATGCAGAGCCTTGCCAGGTTTGGGTGGAGGACTCTCCCCTGCTGCTGCGACAGAAGATCCTCCCGAAGGGGCAGCCTGATCAGAGGACTAATGGCCAACCTCAACAGCACAGGATACCAAACTCACCGACCCCAGTCCGGAGCCACAAGAATGACTTTGGGCCGGTTGCTCCTGATCTTTTTGAGAACTCTGGGCAAGAGTGGTATGGACAGAAAGGTGTACAGGAGGCCTGAGTTCCACTCAAGGTGAAGAATCTTCAAGCGAGTGAGGCCTGAGAAAATCTAGCTCGCAAAACTGTAGACCTTCGCGTTCTCAGTGGTGGCCAACAGATCTAACCAGAGCTCTCCCCACCCTTGAAAAAGGCCTTGCACATCCTCAGTATAGAGACGCCATTCATGATCCGCTAGGCATCTTCGGATGAGGTCGTCTGCCCTGGAGTTCAGAGCGCCCACCAGTTGTTGAACCACCAGGGATATTCCCTGCTGATCCAGCCATGTTCAGAGCACAGGGTATGTTGACAAAGGGGCCGCAACCCCACCCCACCCAGTTTGTTGCAGTACCACATGGTGGTGTTGTCCGTGAACACCTGCACTAGCCTTCCCTTGATGGAGGGGAGAAAGGCTTTCAATGCCAGCCTGATTGCCCAGGGTTTCAGTAGAATTAAGTGGAGTCCGGTTTCCGCCAGAGACAACACACCTCTGATTTCCACCTCTCCTAGATGACCGCCTCATCCCCAGGAGTGATGCACCTGTCACTACTGTCAGAACTGTCAGGGGATAGGAGAGGGGTCTGCCGCTGACTCAATCGCGGTTTGCTAGTCACCACTGCAGATCCTTTGCAGTTCCCTCTGAGATTTGGACCATGTTGGAGAGATTCCCCTGATGTTGCGCCCACTGGAACTTCAGGTCCCACTGCAGAGCCCGTATATGCCAGTGGGCATGTGTCACAAGCAGGATGCAGAAGACCACGAGGACCAGCAACCTCAGAGTCAGTCTCACCGAAATCCAGGATAGAGGCTGAAACATTGGTATCATAGCCTGAATATCCCGGACTCGCCATTCAGGAGAATAGGCCTGAAGCACAAGTTACTAACTTGTGTAACGATATATCTGTAAGAGACAGTAGTTAGTGACAGATTCCTTACCTTAGAATATCCCCAGGCGTCAGGCTGGATCCGGAAAGTTTTGCGTAGCAGTACCCTTGCGCGTCGGTAGGCGGCGTCGTGCGGCTCCGCGTCCGTCGTCGGCGTCGTGATCGCCGGGATGACGTCGTGGGCAGTACTTAGGCGCCGCCCCTGCGCGCTGACGTCAGTTCTGTACACGACTTTCCGCGCCAGGAACGCAGAGCCATGCAAGAACCTGACATAGGTGTCTGAAAAATACTAGGGCCCTGAAAGGGATGTCCTTAACCCTAGCAATCAGTTCGCAGAACGGGGAGGATGGGTGGGGCGGTAAGGAATCTGTCACTAACTACTGTCTCTTACAGATATATCGTTACACAAGTTAGTAACTTGTGCATCTGAAAGAGACACGTTAGTGACAGATTCCTTACCTTAGAATAGATACCCCAGCAATACCAACCCCGGTGGTGGGTCTGCGAACAAAGATCAGACAAGGAAGTCCTGGAGGACAGAACGGCCAAAGAAGCCGTCCCTCCGGACCTGACTGTCAAGGCAGTAATGCTTTGTAAACGTGTGCAGCGAGGCCCACGTAGCTGCCTGACAGATAACCGGAAGCGGAACACCGCGGCCCAAGGCCGTGGTAGCAGCCGTTGCCCTGGTGGAATGGGCACGCAGCCCAACAGGAGGCTCCTTCTTAGCCAAAGAATAGCAGGTCTTGATGCACAAGGTAACCCAGCGGGAGATGGTCCTCTTGTGCACCGCCCGACCTTTTTTGGCGCCCACGTAGCCAACAAAGAGCTGGTCATCCACCCTGAAGTGTTTTGTGCGGTCGATATAGAAGGAGAGCGCACGTTTTGGGTCCAGACGGTGGAGCCTCTCTTCCTCTCTAGAAGGATGCGGAGGCGGAAAGAAGGTGGGCAAAGTGATGGTCTGCCCAATGTGGAAAGCAGTAACCACCTTTGGCAAGAAGGACGGACGCGTCCGAAGAACAACCTTGTCTGGATGAACAGACAGAAAGGGAGGTTTGCATGATAGAGCCTGGAGCTCACTCACCCGCCGAGCGGAGGTGATGGCCACCAGAAAGGCTGTCTTCAGAGTCAGAAGACGAAGAGGACAGTTATGCAGAGGCTCAAAGGGAGCGCACATTAAAAAGGTAAGAACCAAGTTTAAGTCCCACTGAGGCGTCACAAACGGAACAGGAGGGAAGAGGTGAGTAATGCCTTTTAAGAACCTGTTAACAACAGGGGACTTGAAAAGGGAGGGCTGATCAGGGAGCCTGAGGAAGGCCGAGATAGCACAAAGATAACCCTTGATGGTACCCAGGGCAGAACCCTGTTGGGCCAGAGAGAGAAGGAACAGAAGGACCTCAGAAAGAGGGGCAGAAAGGGGATTCACAGCCTTTGCTGTGCACCATGCCACAAATTTGTTCCACCTGCAGGCGTATACCACCTTAGTGGAGGGACGCCTGGCTGCCAGAATCACATCACAAACTTCGGGAGGCAAGTCGAAAGGAATCAACTGCCGCCGCTCAATCTCCACGCAAGCAGGTATAGACTGGACAGGTTCAGGTGGAGGACCGTCCCCTGCTGCTGCGACAGAAGATCCTCCCGAAGAGGCAGACGGATCGGGGGATCTACGCTCATACTGAGTAGCTCGGGATACCAAACTCTTCGAGCCCAGTCCGGAGCCACAAGAATGACTTGGGCCCGGTCGTGCCGAATCTTCTTCAACACTCTGGGTAGAAGTGGTATAGGCGGAAAGGCGTACAATAGACCGCAACTCCACTCGTGACGAAAAGCGTCGCCGAGCGAGTGCCGCCTTGGAAATTCCAACGCGCAGAACTGATGACATTGCGCGTTCTCTTCGGTGGCGAATAGATCTAACTAAGGCTCTCCCCACTGTAGAAAGAGTCCTTGCGCCACTTCCGAGTGAAGACGCCATTCGTGATCCATCATGCACCTGCGGCTGAGTTCGTCCGCCCTGGCGTTCAGGGAACCTGCCAGGTGTTGAACCATCAGGAACATGCCCTGATGTTCCAGCCATGTCCAGAGGCGCAGAACCTCCTGACAAAGGGTCCAAGACCCCACCCCGCCCTGTTTGTTGCAGTACCACATGGCGGTGGTGTTGTCTGTGAACACCTGCACTACCTGCCATTTGACAGAGGGAAGGAATGCCTTGAGTGCAAGTCGGATCGCCCGGAGCTCCAGAAGGTTGATATGGAGCCGGGACTCCGCCGGAGACCAGAGGCCTCTGATCTCCGCCTCTCCCATGTGACCGCCCCATCCCAGAAGGGACGCGTCCGTCACAACTGTATGCTCTGGCTGGGGAAGGGAGAGGGATCTGCCCATGACCCATTGCCGGTTCGAGAGCCACCACTGCAACTGTCTTGCAGTCCCCTCCGAGATCTGGACGTGATCGGACAGGTTGCCCTGGTGCTGCGCCCACTGGAACTTCAGGTCCCACTGCAGAGCCCGCATATGCCATCTGGCATGATTGACCAGCAGGATGCAGGAGGCCATGAGGCCCAGCAGCCTCAGGGTCATCCGTACCGAAACCCAGGATAAAGGCCGAAAGATCGGAATCATAGCCTGAATATCCCGGACTCGCCGTTCGGGAGGATAGGCCCGAAACTGCGTCGTGTCCAGAACTGCTCCGATGAAAAGGAGCTGTGGAGAAGGAATCAGATGCGACTTCGGCACATTGATGGAGAACCCCAGCGAGTGCAGGAGTTCGGCCGTAGTCTGGAGGTGGGAGACGACTGCCTGGGACGAGCCCGCCTTCAGCAGCCAGTCGTCGAGGTAGGGGAAGACTGAAACCCCTGCCCGGCGCAGAAGAGCTGCGACCACCGCCATCACTTTCGTGAACACCCGAGGGGCACTTGTAAGGCCAAAGGGGAGCACGGTGAACTGAAAATGCTCGGGGCCTACCGTGAACCGAAGGTAACGCCGTTGGGCCGGCAGGACGGGGATGTGGAAATACGCGTCCTGCAAGTCCAACGCTACCAACCAGTCTCCAGGGTCGAGGGCAGTCAAGACCTGAGCTAGGGTGAGCATCTTTAACTTCTCCTTCCGGAGGAAGCGATTGACGTTCCGGAGGTCCAAGATAGGACGCATGTCCTCCTTGTCCTTTTTGGGCACCAGAAAGTAGTGGGAGTAGCAACCACGCCCTACTTCTGGGGTCGGAACATGCTCGATGGCCCTCTTGGTCAAGAGGGCCGTGACTTCCTTCTGTAGAAGCACCAAGTGATCCCCTGACATGCGGTGGAATTGAGGTGGCATGGCTGGGGGGGTGGTCTCGAAGGGGAGGGAGTAGCCCCTTCGGACAATGTCCAAGACCCACCTGTCCGAGGTGATGGTGCGCCAGTGGGGAAGGTGATGGCGGACCCTGCCCCCTACTGGCGTGCCGTGCACCTGAAAGGAGGGACTAGGAGGGCTTGGAGGCCGCGGACGGGTTGGAGGTGGTGGCCTGACCCGCACGCTGGTTGCCCGATCTGCCACGGCGGAATCCACGTCCTCGGCCACGCGGACGCCTGCTGCGCGGGCCGGTGGCTGGGCTGCTGACGTGAAGGGGCGCCCCTACCGTGGCCACGATAGGGGCGAAAAGCAGAAGTCAGCGTAGGGCGTGTAGCAGAAAGGCCCAGGGACTTGGCAGTAGCCCGTGAGTCCTTAAAGCGCTCCAACGCATGGTCTGCTTTGGACCCAAAAAGACCGACTCCATCAAAGGGCATGTCCATGAGAGTATTCTGGACATCCCCTGAAAAACCAGTGGTTCTCAGCCAGGCGTGGCGTCGGAGCGCCACCGTCGTTGCAATAGACCTGCCCAGCGAGTCGGCGGTGTCAAGGCCACAACGGATAGTGTATTTGGCCACATCCCTTCCTTCCGCAATGGCGCGGGAAAGCAGTGCCTGGACCTCCTCAGGGCACTGGGGCAAAACATCCGCCACCGAATCCCACAGGGAGTGGGTATATCGGCCCAAAAGACAAGCGGTGTTAACAGACCGCAAGCCAGCACTGGAGGAAGAAAACCTTTCTTCCCAAACTGATCCAGGCGTTTGGATTCCCTATCCGGGGAGCGGTAGGGAAGGCGGTTTGGGAAGCGGAGGCTTGGACAACCAAGCTCTCAGGAGTGGGGTGGACAGAGAGAAACAGGGGGTCGCCCGGAGCTGGGCGATGGCGTCGTGACACGTTCCGATCCACAGGAGCCCGTGTTGGGCTTGGACCAGGCGCCCAAAAGAACGTCAGTGAGGGCGTCGTTAAACGGCAGCACAGTCTCCGCAGAGGAGGCTGCCGGCTGAAGCACCTCTGTCAAGATGTTAGGCTTGACCGTCAAAGTAGGGAGTTGGAGACGTAAGGCCCCAGCTGCCCTACGCAACACCGTACCAAAATTGGCTCCCTCCTCCGTAGCCACGGGAGGAGACAGCATGCCAGTGTCAGGGGAAGTATCCAGACCACTGGCCTCCCCTAGACTCTCCGTCCAATCCTCATCATACTGACAGTGTCGCGTCAGAGGGTCATCAGACCCCTCCCAGTCCAACTGGTCCTCCTCTGGTTCAAAATAAGGAGGAGGAGGGACAGTTGGGACCCAAGGTCCCATCGGCGCCGGAGCCGGCGTCGAGCGACGCCGCTCCGGGTCCATGTCCGGAGCCGGAAGGAACTGGGGAACGACGCCGCCCGGAGCCCAGGGCGGCATCGAGAACGGCACCGGAGACATCGGCGCCGGCGGAGGTGTCGTGAGGTCGACCGGCGTCGATGGGGGTTGTGGAGCCGGGATCGAGGCCGGGGCCGAAGCCGGAGCCGGGATCGAGGCTGGAGGCACGGGCGACGCCGGGGCCGGAGCCGTCGGCGACGCCGGCGCAACCCCATCAGGGCCCGCGGGGCCCGAAGGCGCACCGGAGGGGCCTGAAGGCCCGAAGAGGCGGGCCATGGCCGACAGGAATTCCTGTACCTTGGCCGGATCCGCCCCCGAACCCGGGAAGGGCGGGTATGGCGGGGGCGACTCCACAGGCAAGTCCGGGGCCGCGGGGACGGTGCCGGGAGGGGCCTCAGCCGAGTCGCGAGACCGGCGAGGCGAAGTCCTAGAGCGATGATGCTTTTTGGACTTCTTGTGCTTTGACTTACCGGACGAAGAAGACTTCGACGCCGACGACCGGTGTGCACTCCGCGAGCGACCCCTGGACCTCTCACGCGACCGGGGCCTCCGTGGAGCCGAATGCCGGGCCTCGAGGAGCTTTCGAGACCGCTCTCGCAAAGCTTTCGGGTTGAGGGCCTGGCATTCGGGACAAGACTCGGTGTCGTGGCCTCGGCCGAGGCAGAAGAGACACTCCCAATGCGGGTCGGTGACGGACATCATCCGCGCACAGGCGCCGCATCGCTTGAAGCCGGGCATCCCTACGACACCTTGAAGTATGGAAAAAACAGTGAAAAAATTCACCAAAAAGTATGGTCAAAAAGTGACCAGGGCACTGCTCTTCCCGGATCTGCGCTTGCTGGCGCGGAAAAAGAAGAACTGACGTCAGCGCGCAGGGGCGGCGCCTAAGTACTGCCCGCGACGTCATCCCGGCGATCACGACGCCGACGACGGACGCGGAGCCGCACGACGCCGCCTACCGACGCGCAAGGGTACTGCTACGCAAAACTTTCCGGATCCAGCCTGACGCCTGGGGATATTCTAAGGTAAGGAATCTGTCACTAACGTGTCTCTTTCAGATACTGCACTGTGTCCAGAGCATCTCCGATAAAAGGGAGCATCTGAGAGGGAGTCAGGTGTGACTTCGGAACGTTGACAGTAAACCCCAGTCAGTGCAGGAGGTCCGCCGTAGTCTGGAGGTGGAAGACTGCCTGAGACAAGCCCGCCTTTAACAGCCAGTCATCGAGATAGAGGAAGACTGGCACCCCTGATCTCCGCGGATGAGCTGCAGCTACCACCATCACCTTGGTGAACACCAGAGGGGCGCTGGTAAGGCCAAAACTGAGCACGGCGAACTAAAGGGGCTCATGGGCTACCTTGAAACCACAGGTAACGTCTGGGGGCAGGCAGGACAGGCATGTGAAAATATGCATCCTGCAAGTCCAACACTACCATCCAGTCTCCAGGGTAAAGGGCAGACAGGACTTGAGTGAGTGTGAGTATTTTGAATTTCTCTTTTTTGAGGAAGTAATTGAGAGGGTGCAGGTCTAGCATAGGACGAAGGTCTCTGTCCATTTTGGGTAACAGAAAGTAGCGGGAGTAACAACCATGACCTACTTCTGGTGTCAGCACCTTCTCTATGGCTCCCTTGGCCAAGAGAGCCGCCACTTCCTGGCAGAGTAAGGAGAGATGGTCCTCTGTCAGCCTGTTGCAAATGGGTGGAGGGGTAGTCACGAATGGAGGAAGAAGCCCCTTCGGACAATTGGAGAACCCAGCAGTCTGATGTTATCGACCTCCAGAGGTGCAGGAGATGGTGTATCCTGCATCCCAGTGGTTGCTCATGAAGGTTGGAGGGCGAGGTTTGGAGGCTGTGGCTGCCAGGAGGGTGTTGGACTGGCCCGACCTCTGGCTGCCCGGCCCACAGAGGCTGGGGCGCTTGCATTTCATGGTAGCTAGGACGGAAAGGACGTGGCTCTAAGCTCCTTCTGTAGCCATAAAAGGAGAGAGAGATGTACACATGTTGTGGGGCTGTCACAAATTACAGGCATATTGGCGAGCAGTAAGTGAGCTACTGCACACGTGCACAGGCTGCAGCATACCCTTTGAATGGCCCACTTACTTATTACATTACTTCCACAGAACCCCGGCCTCAAAAGTTTCATCTCGGTTCCTCGACTTGGGTATGGTGGTAGCTAAGCGGCTTATAACTAAGAGGTGGAAGGCGCAGGACCCGCCGCATATACGGGCATGGAGATACTCGCTCCTAGCATGGGCCAAAGCAGAGGGAATTGCCATCCTGCGGGAGGAAACGTTGGGGCTGCGGAAAGTACCTATAGCGACGCAGTGGGAGGGACTGCTCCAGGCCTTAAGGCAAGCAGAGGGGGATAGCCTTGGGGGACCAACAGAGAACGAGGGAGACGCCCTTGTAGTGAGTGACGGATAGCCTGTCTGTAGATTCCTGGCACGCAATGAGTGCACACATACACCATCTGACATTGGACACGGACATCGCCGTAGCCAATGGGTGGAGATTGCTGTTGAGATGCTGCCATGGGCCGGAGTGATGATGTAGAAGAGGGAGGGGGGAGCAGGGTGAGGGATGCTCACACAAATGTTGTTCTATGCTGCTGCTTTTACTGGTTCTGAGTTTTGTTTGTTCTTACCTATAACATCTGTTTAATTGATTATGCTGATTGATCTTAAAAGACTCTGTACAACATACTAACGGAGCCAAACCACTATTGAACGGTGACCTTTTGCTTCGAATGGAACGGACTAACTGCGGAGCCTCAACTGGTTTTTGAACCCATTATGTCATCAACATAGCTTATGTTTAATATTTGCTCCAACTGAAATGTCTCTTCGATTGTTGGATGGTTCGGTATATGGTCAGTCTTCCACAATGTAATTTGTCTTTCATGAAGAGTTAAAACAAAATTAATAACAATAAAAACAGATTTAAACATAAAAGGAGTGAGAGACTGTGGTTGGTGGAGTGATGGAATAGCCCAAGGACTTGGTCATATGTCTGCTATCCTTGTAGCAATCCAGCCCGAGTCGGCCTGGACGCTGAAGAGACGGGAGCCATCAGAAAGCATGTCCATAAGCGAGGCTTAGACATCTCCTGAGAAGCCAGTCGTTCTCAGCCAGGCGTGGTGTCGTTAGGCCACCGACCAACAAACCGCTCTGCCTAGCAAGTCGGTCGTATCCAGCCCACATCTGATTGTGAACTTGCCTGCATCTCTGCTGTCTACCATAGCTTGGGAGCGTATGGCCCTGGCCTTCTCCGGGACCATAGGCAACACCTGCGCAACCAAATCCCACAGTGCATGGGCAGGCTGTTGGAAGATTCTTGCCTAAGGTGTCCAGCCTCTTGGATTCCCCATCCAGTGGGGTGGTAGGTAACGTGCCAGGGTAACCGCAGGAAGTGGAGGCTTGACCCACCAAGCTCTCCAGGGAGGGGTGTTGCATGAGGAGATTGGGGTTCCCTGGGGCAGGGCAGGGCTTTGACGCAGGCAATTGTCCTGTTCAGAGGACCCCCTGTGTTGGGCTTGAACAAGGTCCCAAGCAAGACGTCTGTAAGGGCTTCAGTAAAAGGCAGAAGCGGTTCTGAGGGGGTCAATCTCGGCTCAAGAACTTTTGTCACGACGTTAGTCTTGACTGCCACTGAGGGCAAGCAAAGGTCCAGGACCTCGGCCGATCTTCTTACCTCCATAGTGAAAGAAGCACCCTTCTCCATAGCCACGGCAGGAGGAGAGAGCGTGCCAGTACCTGGAGAGGTTTCCAGTCCACTCACACCCACCAATTCCTCACACCAGTCCATGTTGGGGTCTAGGGGATAGTATTCCTCAGGGTCTAGTGGCCCATTCCATCCCTCCACAAGTCCTAGCCCTTAAGAATAGGGCTGAGGCTCGGAAGGCAAGGCTCCAATCAGCGCCAGAATCAACGTTGTGCAACCGCCTCTGGCTCCATGTCAGAGTTGGGGATGAGAATGTGCGTGGCGCCACTTGAGTGCCGGCGGTGCAAGAAGCGTCGACATCAGGACCGGCGTCGGGGATGGTTGAAATGGTACGACAGGCACCGGTACAAATCCATCCATGGAACAAAGGGGCACGACTGGTGCCTATGGCCGAACTAGTCGTCGGGGAACCAGTAGGGGCCTTACTGAACCCACAGGGGCTGAAGGTGCGTTAGCGGGGACGGTCCACCCAAATATGAGGTGCATGGCCTCATAAAATTAGCGGAATTAGGCAGGTTTGTTCCGGCTCCTGAAAACTCTGGTAGACATGGAGCCTGCTAAGGGGCAGGCTCAACCATGGAGCCAGGCCTTAAACTAGTCCAATGACTTTCACAAATGGGGTGAAGTCAAACACCTCTTCGACTTCTTGCGTTTCTTCTTATTGCGGGACTTGCCCAACGGCCTGATGTAGGAAACCGGGTTTCTGTTGCAGTAACCCCCTGTTGGACTTGGCCCTGCTTGCAGGGTCATCCCGAAACTTTTTGCCTTTCCCCCTAGTTTTTTTTTTGCTGGATGTGTGTGAATGAATGCTGCGCAATGGTGTGCATAGGCTTGTTTTCACCATTGAAGAAAATGTCACTTTTAAAATGTCACCCTGTCTGTGCGCTTGTGCCTGCCTGAAGTGGGTTGCAGGTCTAGTGTTCGAGGTGACCAAGGCTGACTCCGCCCCCTGGGGTGTGTCCGTCGCACACACCCCCAGCTTTTGGAGGGAAGCCTGGCAGACAAGGTGCCCTACACCTCCCCCAAAACCAGTTGGGGCTGGTTTCCCCAGAGAGCCTTCTAGAAGGTTCTGGGCCTTTCTGGTAGGTGGGGGGAGGAGGGCATATATAGGGGGGCTGTGCCTCCATGAGACAGACGGTGCGTGGATTTTGATTGAGAGGGGACACCCTGCCAGGAGGTACCGCCGCAAGGGCCTGTGTGCTGGCCCCTGTGCCCATCTAACCCCCTCTGTTGTCCACCGGACTAGTGAGAGCCCATTACTGGAGTGAAGACTGCTGTGCCAGGAGGAGTGCCACGTTACGGGGGGTTGACTGTTCCTAGGAACTGCGGTCCTGTCTTGATGAGTGCCACCTGCCTGCTGATCTTGCCCAGTACTGCCTGCCTGCTCTCCTGCCCTAGCGCCTCGTGAGCGCTATGAATTGCTGGCCTGCACTTCAAGGAGGTGAGGAGCGTGGGCGCTACTTTCTTGTGTGGGACTGCATGCCCCTGGGCCCTAGCGCCTCGTGAGCGCTACACTTGGAGTGCCAGGAGAAGAGGAGCGCTATATTTCTACCCCTTTGGCGGAAGAAGAGTGCACGTTTTGCAGCGCGCTGTGGAGCAGTTTGGGGGAGGGAATCCCAGCGTGGGGATTCCCCCGTGTTGCCTGCAAGCGGGAGCCCACCCCGCGTGGGTGCCGCATTTTTGCCGCAGTTATGCTTATTTTTACCACGGGTGCCCACTCCGTGTTTTTGCGGCGCTTTTCATGCTGATTTAAACAGTGGGAGCCCACCCCGCATCTTCAAGTATCGTTGAAATCAGCGGGTGCCCACCCCGCGTTTCGCCTGCCTTTGAAAACAGCGGGTGCCCACCCCGCATTATGCGCCCTGCTAATTATGTGAATTGAGCGGGTGCCTACCCCGCGTTTGGCTCCTTAACAGCGGGAGCCCACCCCGCATCGCAGCCGCACCGTGAAAGTGCACAAGGGGATCACGGCCGCCGGCCCGAGTCCCGGCGCACCCGAAGCGGGTGCCGAGGATCACCGCCACCGGCCCGGGAGGCTCAGGAGCGCCGCGCGGGCTTCCCCGTCACGTCAGGGGAGCCGCACTGCGATTGGCGCCGGCTGGAGCGCCACCAGGAACTCCCGCACTGCCACAGGGGAAGCGGGAAGTCCGGAGCCTGTGGGCTCCGCATCGAAGTCCCGGGTCCCAGGAGGGGGCCCGGGTGAAGCCAGAAGAAGTGCTGCGTTGGTGGGGCTCCCACGAGAGAGGGGAGCCCCGCGTGCTGAGCCTGTCGCAGGAGACGGAGAGGCGGGTCCCCCCGAGGCACACTGTCGGTGCCTGGGTCCGGCGCAGAGGTTGCCAGAAGAGCCCTCGACGAGCCGGTGAGTCTGCCGGCTGCCGCAACAGGGAAGAGCCGATTCCACAAGAGGAGCCCGGTGAGTGGGGCTCAGTCATCCCGTGGTTGGGGGGGGGTGTGTCGGGGCACATTGCCGGTGCCCGCCCTGGTGCCAGTATTATTTTGGGGGCCGCTGCAACGTTGGGCCATTGCTGTGACTACCGGGGCCCAGAGGGAACTCCAACGCGGCCATAGTGGTCTTCCCACCCCACCCAGCTGCCTCGGTTGACAGTGGGCAGCGGCAACATTGTGGGGCACTCTTAATTGCAGAGTCCAGAAGAGGGACACCAACGGACTCGTGCTGACCTTCGTGTGCATGACTGCCCCGCCAGACAGTGGGTAATTGCACCGTTCTGGGGCATTTTTGATTGCTTAGTGGGTAGAGTCCCAGAGTATGGGGCTCCCCAGGCGCCAAGGACTAACCTGTAGCAGTGGGCCTGTGTATTTTGAATGCCAGATTGTGCCTCTGTTCTGGGGGGGTGCCCTGCGAATGTTGTAGATGTCAATCAGGGCTGATGTTATGCATAATATGTGTTGCACTTCAGGCGCAGGTGCCTACTGCAAGGCCTCATGTGTTCCGCCCCCTATTGGCTTCCTAATGTGTTTCCTGCCATGGATGCCTCCATGCTCCCGTGGTTGTGCCCACTGCCAGTGTTGTTGAGGCCCATGATGGTGCCTAATGCATAATGTGATTTATGCTCCTGAGAATCCCTCACGTCAGGTTAGGATGTTCTAGAGGTCACCAGGTTGGCCCGGCTGATTCTGTGGTTATGCCCAATGTGACCTTTGCTAGTATGATGCCTAATGTACTTATATGCCTAACAGTTGATGCTCACCTGTTTATACCTAATGCTATGATGGTTATGCATATCGCAGTTATCCGCCTGACCTAAGGTAGTCCTATGAGGTTCCCGGTTCCTGCCGGAATACGTTTTTATGACGTAGGTCTAATGAGGTCTATGCCCACAGGTTTATGCCCAAGGATAATGCTTTTATGTTTATGGCAATGTTGCTAATACTAGGCATAATGGACTTATGCTAATGTTGTTGTTGCTAATGAGATGCGCCCACTGCTGATGGTGTTGGCATTATGTGTCTATGCCATACAATGTTGTGTGCATTCAACGGCTAATGTTTTTGCAGATGATGCCTACTGCAGATGTCTATGCCTAATGTTCTCTGCTTACTGCGAGGATGCAAAGTTTCCTACTCTGCCAGTAGGTATTGGCTGCTACGCATTACTTGCGGATAGTCTTACATTTATGCTCTGTACCTTATGATGATTCTGGCAGCGGCCCGATTGGCCCTGCCTTGTAAATAGTCCCCCTGTGAATTGCTACCCAGTGCCGGCTGGCACAGTAGACCTGTACCTGTGATTGCATTCTGTGTTTTACCTAATACACAAGTTATTTGTCATGCAACCTGGTGCACAAGTTACTAACTTGTGTAACGATATATCTGTAAGAGACAGTAGTTAGTGACCGATTCCTTACCTTAGAATATCCCCAGGCGTCAGGCTGGATCCGGAAAGTTTTGCGTAGCAGTACCCCTGCGCGTCGGTAGGCGGCGTAGTGCGGCTCCACGTCCGTCGTCGGCGTCGTGATCGCCGGGATGACGTCGCGGCCAGTACTTAGACGCCGCCCATGCGCGCTGGCGTCAGTTCTGTACACGACTTTCCGCGAAAGAAACGCAGAGCCATGCAAGAAACTGACACTGGTGTCTGAAAACTAGGGCCCTGAAAGGGATGACCTTAACCCTAGAAATCAGTTCGCAGAACGGGGAGGATGGGTGGGGCGGTAAGGAATCTGTCACTAACTACTGTCTCTTACAGATATATCGTTACACAAGTTAGTAACTTGTGCATCTGAAAGAGACACGTTAGTGACAGATTCCTTACCTTAGAATAGATACCCCAGCAATACCAACCCCAGTGGTGGGTCTGCGAACAAAGATCAGACGAGGAAGTCTCGGAGAACAGAACGGCTAAAGAAGCCGTCTCTCCGGACTTGGCTGTCAAGGCAGTAATGCTTGGTAAACGTGTGCAGCGAGGCCCACGTAGCTGCCTGATAAATGTCCTGCAATGGGACACCACGTCCCAAAGCCGTGGTGGCGGCTGTCGCCCTGGTGGAATGGGCACGTAGCCCAACAGGGGGCTCCTTCTTAGCCAAAGACTAGCAGGCTTTGAAACACAAGACAACCCAGCGGGAGATGGTCCGCTTGTGTACCGCCTGACCATTTTTGGCGCCCATGTAGCCAACAAAGAGCTGGTCATCCACCCGGAACTGTTGTGTGCGGTTCAGATAGAAAGAAATCGCACGTTTTGGGTGGAGCCTCTCTTCCTCTCTGGAAGGATGCGGAGGCGGAAAGAAGGTGGGCAAAGTGATGGTCTGCCCAATGTGGAAGGCAGTAACCACCTTTGGCAAGAAGGACAGACGCGTCCTAAGAACAACCTTGTCTGGATGGACAGACAGAAAGGGGGGCTTGCAAGAAAGAGCCTGGAGCTCACTCACCCGCCGAGCGGAGGTGATAGCCACCAGAAAGGCTGTCTTCAGAGTGAAGACGAAGAGGACAGTTATGGAGAGGCTCAAAGGGAGCGCACATTAAAAAGGTAAGAACCAAGTTCAAGTCCCACTGAGGCATCACAAACGGAACAGGAGGGAAAAGGTGTGTAATGCCTTTAAGAAACCGGTTAACAGGGGACTTGAAAAGGGAGGGCTGATCAGGAAGCCTGAGAAAGGCCGGGATTGCACAAAGGTAGCCCTTGATGGTACCCAGGGCAGAACCCTGTTGGGCCAGAGAAAGAAGGAACAGAAGAACCTCAGAAAGGGGATTCACAGCCTTTGCTTTGCACCATGCCACAAACTTGTTCCACCTGCAGGCGTATACCACCTTAGTGGAGGGACGCGCCTGGCTGCCAGAAACACATCACAAACTTCGGGAGGCAAGTCGAAAGGAATCAACTGCCGCCGCTCAATCTCCATGCAAGGAGGTGGAGACTGGACAGGTTCGGGTGGAGGACCGTCCCCTGCTGCTGCGACAGAAGATCCTCCCGAAGAGGCAGACGGATCGGGGGATCGATGCTCATACTGAGTAGCTCGGGATACCAAACTCTTCGAGCCCAGTCCGGAGCCACAAGAATGACTTGGGCCCGGTCGCGCCGAATCTTCTTCAACACTCTGGGTAGAAGTGGTATAGGCGGAAAGGCGTACAACAGACCGCAACTCCACTCGCGACGAAAAGCGTCGCCGAGCGAGGGCCACCTTGGAAATTACAACGCGCAGAACTGCTGACATTGCGCGTTCTCTTCGGTGGCAAATAGATCTAACCAAGGCTCTCCCCATTGTAGAAAGAGTCCTTGCGCCACCTCCGAGTGAAGATGCCATTCGTGATCCATCATGCACCTGCGGCTGAGTTCGTCCACCCTGGCGTTCAGGGAACCTGCCCGGTGTTGAACCATCAGGGATATGCCCTGATGTTCGAGCCATGTCCAGAGACGCAGAGCCTCCCGACATAGGGTCCACGACCCCACCCCGCCTTGTTTGTTGCAGTAGCACATGGCGGTGGTGTTGTCTGTGAACACCTGCACTACCTTCCCTTTGACTGAGGGAAGGAATGCCTTCAGTGCAAGTCGGATCGCCCGGAGCTCCAGAAGGTTGATATGGAGCTGGGACTCCGCCGGAGACCAGAGGCCTCTGATCTCCGCCTCTCCCATGTGACCACCCCATCCCAGAAGGGACGCATCCGTCACAACTGTGTGCTCTGGCTGGGGAAGGGAGAGGGATCTGCCCGTGACCCATTGCCGGTTCGAGAGCCACCACTGCAACTGTCGTGCAGTTCCCTCCGAGATCTGGACGTAATCGGACAGGTTCCCCTGATGCTGCGCCCACTGGAACTTCAGGTCCCACTGCAGAGCCCGCATATGCCATCTGGCATGATCGACCAGCAGGAGGCCATGAGGCCCAGCAGCCTCAGGGTCATCCGTACCGAAACCCAGGATAGAGGCTGAAAGATCGGAATCATAGCCTGAATATCCTGGACTCGCCGTTTGGGAGGATAGGCCCGAAACTGCGTTGTGTCCAGAACTGCTCCGATGAAAAGGAGCTGTGGAGAAGGAAGCAGGTGCGACTTCGGCACGTTGATGGAGAACCCCAGCGAGTGCAGGAGTTCGGCCGTAGTCTGGAGGTGGGAGACGACTGCCTGGGACGAGCCCGCCTTCAGCAACCAGTCGTCGAGGTAGGGGAAGACTGGAACCCCTGCCCGGCGCAGATGAGCTGCGACCACCGCCATCACTTTCGTGAACACCCGAGGGGCGCTGGTAAGGCCAAAGGGAAGCACGGTGAACTGAAAGTGCTCTAGGCCTACCGTGAACCGTAGATAACGCCAGTGGGCCGGCAGGACGGGGATGTGAAAATATGCGTCCTGCAAGTCCAACGCTACCATCCCGTCTCCAGGGTCGAGGGCAGTCAAGACCTTAGCTAGGGTGAGCATCTTGAACTTCTCCTTCCGGAGGAAGCGATTGACGTTCCGGAGGTCCAAGATAGGACGCATGTCCTCCTTGTCCTTTTGGGCACCAGAAAGTAGTGGGAATAACAACCACACCCTACTTCTGGGGTCGGAACGTGCTCGATGGCCCCTTGGCCAAGAGGGCCGCAACTTCCTTTCGAAGAAGTACCAAATGGTCCCCCGACATGCGGTGGTGCTGAGGTGGCATGGCTGGGGGTAGTCTCGAAGGGGAGGAGTAGCCCCTTCGGACAATGTCCAAAACCCACCGGTCCGATGTGATGGTGCGCCAGTGGGGAAGGTGATGGCGGACCCTGCCCCCCACTGGCGTGCTGTGGACCTGAAAGGATGGACTAGGAGGGTTTGGAGGCCGCGGACGGGGTGGAGGTTGTGGCTTGACTCGCACGCTGGTGACCCGACCCGCCTCGGCGGGAGCCACGTCCTCGGCCACGCGAAGGCGCTTGCTGCGCGGGCCGGTGGCTGGGCAATGGACGTGACTGGGCGCCCCTTCCGTGGCCACAAAAGGGGCGAAAAGCAGACTGCACCGGAGGGCGCGAGGCGGAGAGGCCCAAAGACTTGGCCGTAGCCCGCGAGTCCTTAAAGCGCTCCAGCGCGATGTCTGCCTTATTGCCAAAAACGCGGATACCATCGAAGGGCATGTCCATAAGGGTGTTTTGGACATCACCCGAGAAACCAGTGGTCCTCAGCCAGGCGTGACAGCGCAGCGCCACTGTCGTAGCAAGCGATCTGCCCAGTGAGTCAGCGGTGTCAAGGCCACATCGGATTGTGAACTTAGCCGCGTCCCTCCCGTCTGCAATAACACGGGAGAGCAGTGTCTGGACCTCCTCAGGACACTTAGGCAGCACCTGCGCCACCGAATCCCACAGAGAGTGGGAATAACGGCCCAAAAGGCAAGTGGTGTTCACGGACCGCAAGCCAGCACTGGAGGAAGAGAAAATATTCTTCACAAATTGTTCCAGTTTTTTGGATTCCCTGTCCGGCGGAGCCGCAGGGAAGGCGCTCTGAGAGGTAGAGGCTTGGACAACCAAGCTCTCGGGGGTGGGGTGTTGGGAGAGGAACAAGGGGTCACCCGGGCCCGGGCGATGGCGTCTGGCTACGTTCCTATCCACAGGAGCCCCTGTGGTGGGCCTGGACCAGGTGCCCAAAAGAACGTCAAAGTGCGTCGTTGAACGGCAGCAGTGGCTCCGAAGAGGTAGCTGCCGGCTGAAGCACTTCCGTCAGGAGGTTAGTCCTGACAGCCACTGTAGGAAGCTCGAGGCGCAAGGCCGCGGCCGCCCTACGCAACACCGTTGCATAACTTGCTCCCTCCTCCGTAGCCACGGAAGGAGGAGACAGCATGCCAAGGTCTGGAGAGGTGTCCAGGCCACTGGCATCACCCAGTTCCTCAGCCCAGTCCTGATAAGGCTCACATTGAGCTGTGAGAGGGTCTTCCGAGCCCTCCCACTCCTCCTCGTCCTCCAAAACAGGTCAAAAGTATGGAGGGCGGACATGAGGGAAGAAAAGTCCCATCTGCGTCGGAATCAGCGTCGGGCGACGTCGATCCGGCTCCGTGTCCGGTTCCGGGGAGAACCTGGGGACGGCGCCGTTAATGGTACAGGGGAGGTCGGCGCCGGTGGACGTGTTTTTAGGTCAACCGGCGTCGACCGGGATCCAGGCCTGGATCCGTGGGGGTCCTGCAGCGCCGGGGCCGCCGGAGACACAGGGGCCGGAGCCGCCGGTGGTCCCGAAGGAGGACTCCCACTTGGGCCGCGGGGCCTGAAGGCGCACCGGAGTAACACTTAGGCCCGAAGATGCGATCCATGGCCGACAAGAAGTGTTGGATGTCGGCCGGAGTCGACGTCTGACCCGGAACAGGCGGGTAGGCCGGCGTTGACTGTTCGGGAACCCCCGGAGCCGCGGGGGCGGTACCAACTGGACCCTCAGCCGAGTCGAGAGACCGGAGAGGGGAGGTCTTAGAGAGACGCTTCTTAGACCTCTTGTGCTTCGCCTTACCTGAAGACGAAGACTTCGACCCCGACGAATGACGACGGCTCCACGACCGGCCCCTCGACCTCTCCCGGGACCTCGATCGGCGTGGAGCCGAGTGCCGGGCCTCAAGAAGCTTTCGAGACAGCTCTTGCAAAGCCTTCGGAGCGAGGGACCGACACTCGGGCACGACTTGGGGTCGTGGCCGCGCCCCAGGCAGAAGAGACACTCTCGGTGCGGATCTGTAATCGACATCATGCGATTACATACCTCGCATGGCTTGAAGCCGGGCATCCCTACTGACACCTTGGAGTCGAAACGACTCGAAAACTTGGACAAAAAGACTCAAAAAATACTCAGTCAAAAAATGACTGGGGCACTGCTCAATCCGGATCTGCGCTTACTGGCGCGGAAAAAGAAAGAACTGACGCCAGCGCGCATGGCGGCGTTTAAGTACTGGCCGCGACGTCATCCCGGCGATCACGACGACGGACGCGGAGCCGCACAACGCCGCCTACCGACACGCAGGGGTACTGCTACGCAAAACTTTCCGGATCCAGCCGGACGCCTGGGGATATTCTAAGGTAAGGAATCTGTCACTAACGTGTCTCTTTCAGATGTGGAGTCTCTTTTTGTACTGTGCCTAGTGTGTCGCTTGGGAGTGGCTGCGCGGATGCTTTACACAATGCTCCTGGTTTAGCCTACCTGCTCCGCACCATGCTACCCCGTTTCTAACACCCCCCCCACTTTTTGCCAGACTACTGACGCACTTTGACTTGATGTGCCCTGGGTCCCTGCCAATCAGGTTCCCAGGGCCTGTGTTCTTTCCCCAAAAGCACAAGTTACTAACTTGTGTAACGATATATCTGTAAGAGACAGTAGTTAGTGACAGATTCCTTACCTTAGAATATCCCCAGGCGTCAGGCTGGATCCGGAAAGTTTTGCGTAGCAGTACCCCTGCGTGTCGGTAGGCGGCGTTGTGCGGCTCCGCGTCCATCGTCGGCGTCGAGATTGCCGGGATGACATCGCGGCCAGTAGTTAGATGCCGCCCCTGCGCGCTGACGTCAGTTCTGTACACGACTTTCCGCGCCAGGAACGCAGAGCCATGCAAGAAGCTGACATTGGTGTCTGAAAAATACTAGGGCCCTGAAAGGGATGTCCTTAACCCTAGAAATCAGTTCGCAGAACGGGAGGATGGTGGGCGGTAAGGAATCTGTCACTAACTACTGTCTCTTACAGATGTATCGTTATACAAGTTAGTAACTTGTGCATCTGAAAGAGACACGTTAGTGACAGATTCCTTACCTTAGAATAGATACCCCAGCAATACCAACCCCGGTGGTGGGTCTGCGAAGAGATTCAGACGAAGAAGTCCCGGAGGACAGAGCGGCCAAAGAAGCCTTCCCTCCGGACCTGGCTGTCAAGGCAGTAATGCTTGGTAAACGTGTGCAGCGAGGCCCACATAGCTGCCTGACATATATCCTGTAGCGGAACACCGCGGCCTAAAGCCGTGGTAGCAGCTGTCGCCCTGGTAGAATGGGCACGTAGCCCAACAGGGGGCTCCTTCTTAGCCAATGAATAGCAGGCTTTGATACACAAGATTACCCAGCGGGAGATGGTCCTCTTGTGTACCGCCCGACCTTTTTTGGCACCCACGTAGCCAACAAAGAGCTGGTCATCCACCCGGAACTGTTGTGTGCGGTTAAGGGAAAAGGAAAGCGCACGTTTTGGGTCCAGACGGTGGAGCCTCTCTTCCTCTCTGGAAGGATGCGGAGGCGGAAAGAAGGTGGGCAAAGTGATAGTCTACCCAATGTGGAAGGCAGTAACCACCTTTGGCAAGAAGGACGGACGTGTCCTAAGAACAACCTTGTCTGGATGGACAGACAGAAAGGGGGGTTTGCACGAAAGAGCCTGGAGCTCACTCACCCGCCGAGCGGAGGTGATGGCCACCAGAAAGGCTGTCTTCAGAGTGAGAAGACGAAGAGGACAGTTATGTAGAGGCTCAAAGGGAGCGCACATTAAAAGGTAAGAACCAAGTTCAAGTCCCACTGAGGCATCACAAACGGAACAGGAGGGAAGAGGTGTGTAATGCCTTTAAGAAACCTGTTAACAACAGGGGACTTGAAAAGGAGGGCTGATCAGGAAGCCTGAGGAAGGCCGAGATTGCACAAAGATAGCCCTTGATGGTACCCAGGGCAGAACCCTGTTGGGCCAGAGAAAGAAGGAACAGAAGAACCTCAGAAAGAGGGGCAGAAAGGGGATTCACAGCCTTTGCTGTGCACCATGCCACAAACTTGTTCCACCTGCAGGCGTATACCACCTTAGTGGAGGGACGCCTGGCTGCCAGAATCACATCACAAACTTCGGGAGGCAAGTCGAAAGGAATCAACTGCCGCCGCTCAATCTCCACGCAAGGAGGTGGAGACTGGACAGGTTCGGGTGGAGGACTGTCCCCTGCTGCTGCGACAGAAGATCCTCCCGAAGAGGCAGACGGATCGGGGGATCGACGCTCATACTGAGTAGCTCGGGATACCAAACTCTTCGAGCCCAGTCCGGCGCCACAAGAATGACTTGGGCCCGGTCGCGCCGAATCTTCTTCAACACTCTGGGTAGAAGTGGTATAGGCGGAAAGGCGTACAACAGACCGCAACTCCACTAGCGACGATTAGCGTCGGCGAGCGAGTGCCGCCATGGAAATTCCAACGCGCAGAACTGATGACATTGCGCGTTCTCTTCGGTGGCGAATAGATCTAACCAAGGCTCTCCCCACTGTAGTAAGAGTCCTTGCGCCACTTCCGAGTGAAGACGCCATTCGTGATCCATCATGCACCTGCGGCTGAGTTCGTCCGCCCTGGCGTTCAGGGAACCTGCCAGGTGTTGAACCATCAGGAAGACGCCCTGATGTTCCAGCCATGTCCAGAGGCGCAGAGCCTCCTGACAGTGTCCACGACCCCACCCCGCCTTGTTTGTTGCAGTACCACATGGCGGTGGTGTTGTCTGAACACCTGCACTACCTTCCCTTTGACAGAGGGAAGGAATGCCTTGAGTGCAAGTCGGATCGCCCGGAAATCCAGAAGGTTGATATGGAGCCGGGACTCCGCCGGAGACCAGAGGCCTCTGATCTCCGCCTCTCCCATGTGACCACCCCATCCCAGAAGGGACGCGTCCGTCACAACTGTGTGTTCTGGCTGGGGAAGGGAGAGGGATCTGCCCATGAGCCACCACTGCAACGGTCTTGCAGTCCCCTCCGAGATCTGGACGTAATCGGACAGGTTCCCCTGATGCTGCGCCCACTGGAACTTCAGGTCCCACTGCAGAGCCCGCATATGCCATCTGGCATGATCGACCAGCAGGATGCAGGAGGCCAGGAGGCCCAGCAGCCTCAGGGTCATCCGTAACGAAACCCAGGATAGAGGCTGAAAGATCGGAATCATAGCCTGAATATCCCGGACTCGCCGTTCGGGAGGATAGGCCCGAAACTGCGTTGTGTCCAGAACTGCTCCGATGAAAAGGAGCTGTGGAGAAGGAATCAGGTGCGACTTCGGCACGTTGTTGGAGAACCCCAGCGAGTGCAGGAGTTCGGCCGCAGTCTGGAGGTGGGAGACGACTGCCTGGGACGAGCCCGCCTTCAGCAACCAGTCGTCAAGGTAGGGGAAGACTGGAACCCCTGCCCGGCGCAGATGAGCTGCGACCACCGCCATCACTTTCGTGAACACCCGTGGGGCGCTGGTAAGGCCAAAGGGGAGCACGGTGAACTGAAAATGCTCGAGGCCTACCGTGAACCGCAGGTAACGCCGGTGGGCCGGCAGGACGGGGATGTGAAAATATGCGTCCTGCAAGTCCAACGCTACCATCCAGTCTCTGGGGTCGAGGGCAGTCAAGACCTGAGCTAGGGTGAGCATCTTGAACTTCTCCTTCCGGAGAAAGCGATTGACGTTCCGGAGGTCCAAGATAGGACGCATGTCCTCCTTGTCCTTTTTGGGCACCAGAAAGTAGTGGGAGTAACAACCACGCCCTACTTCTGGAGTCGGAACGCGCTCGATGGCCCTCTTGGCCAAGAGGGGCGCAACTTCCTTTTGAAGAAGTACCAAATGATCCCCCGACATGCGGTGGCATTGAGGTGGCATGGCTGGGGCGATAGTCTCGAACGGGAGGGAGTAGCCCCTCCGGACAATGTCCAAGACCCACTTGTCCGAGGTGATGGCACGCCAGTGGTGAAGGTGATGGTGAACCCTGCCCCCTACTGGCGTGCTGTGGACCTGAAAGGATGGACTAGGAGGGCTTGGAGGCCGCAGACGGGGCAGAGGTGGTGGCCTGACCCGCACGCTGGTTACCCGACCCGCCGGGAGCCACGCCCAAGCGAAGACGCTTGCTGCGGAGCCGGTGGCTGGGCAGCGGACGTGACTGGGCGCCCCTTCCGGGCGAAAAGTAGACTGTTTCGGAGGACGCACAGCAGAAAGGCCCAGGGACTTGGCTGTAGCCCGAGAGTCCTTAAAGTGCTCCAGCGCATTGTCTGCCTTGTTGCCGAAAAGGCCGACATCATCAAAGGGCATGTACATAAGTGTGTTCTGGACATCGCCCGAGAAACCAGTGGTCCTCAGCCAGGCGTGACGGCGCAGCGCCACTGTCGTCGCAAGCGATCTGCCTAGCGAGTCAGCGGTATCTAGGCCTCATCGGATAGTATATTTTGCGGCATCTCTTCCTTCCGCAATGGTGCGGGAAAGCAGTGCCTGGGCCTCCTCCGGACACTGGGGCAGGACCTGCGCCACCGAATCCCACAAGGAGTGGGTATATATGCCCAAAAGGCAAGTGGTGTTGACGGACCGCAAGCCAGCACTGGTGGAAGAAAAAACCTTCTTCCCAAATTGGTCCAGTTTTTTGGATTGCCTATCCGGGGGAGCGGTAGGGAAGGCGCTTTGGGAGGCAGAGGCTTGAACAACCAAGCTCTCAGGGGTGGGGTGTTGGGAAAGGAACAGGGGGTCGCCCGGAGCAGGGCGATGGCGTCGGGCTACGTTCCTATCCACAGGAGCCCCTGTGGTGGGCTTGGACCAGGTGCCCAAAAGAACGTCAGAAAGTGCTTCGTTGAACGGCAGCAGTGGCTCCGCAGAGGTAGCCGCCGGCTGAAGCACTTCCGTCAGGAGGTTAGTCCTGACAGCCACTGTAGGTAACTGGAGGTGCAGGACCTCAGCTGCCCTACGCAACACCGTAGCAAAGTTTGCTCCCTCCTCCGTTGCCACGGAAGGAGGAGACAGCATGCTAATGTCTGGAGAGGTGTCCAGACCACTGGCCTCCCCAAGTTCCTCAGCCCAGTCCTGATCATACTCACATTGGGCAGTGAGAGGGTCCTCAGACCCCTCCCAGTTGTCTTCGTCCTCCAAATCAGGATCAATGTAAGGAGGAGGGACATGTGGGACCCAAGGTCTCAGCGGCGCCGGAGCCAGCGTCGATAGACGTCGGTCCGGCGCTGAGTCCGGATCCGGAGAGAACCGGGGGACGACGTCGCCCGGAGCCCCGGGCGGCGTCGTAAACGGCACCGGTGAGATCGACGCAGGTGGAGGTGTCGTTAGGTCAACGGGCGTCGACCGGGGTTGTGGCAGCATGGGGACCGGGGCTGGTGTTGCTGGCGACGCCAGGACCGGAGTCGCCGGCGGCGCCGTTGGAACCTTATTAGGGCCCGCGGGGCCCGAAGGCGCACCGGGGAAACCTTGAGGCCCGAAGAGGCAGGCCATGGCCGACAGGAACTCCTGTATTTCGGCCGGAGTCGCCCCCGAACCCAGGAAGTGCGGGTAATGCGGCGGCGGCTCCACAGGCAATCCCGGCGCCGCGGGGACGGTGCCGACGGGACCCTGAGCTGAGTCGCGCGACCGGCCAGGGGAAGTCGTCGAGCGATGACGCTTTTTCGACTTCTTGTGCTTCGACTTACCGGAGGAGTGCGAAGACTTTGACCCCGAAGAACGATGAGGACTCCGCGACCGGCCCCTCGACCTCTCTCGTGACCGGGGCTTGTATTGGCGCGGAGCCGACTGCCGGACCTCGAGGAGCTTTCGAGACCGCTCTCGCAAAGCCTTCGGATGCAAGGCCCGACAGTCAGGGCACGACTTGGAGTCGTGGTCGCGCCCGAGGCAGTAGAGACAATCCTGATGCGGGTCCGTGATCGACATCATTCGACCACAGGCGTCGCATGGCTTGAAGCCAGGCATCCCTACCGACACCGTAGGAGTCGAACGACTCGAGAAAACAGTGACAAAAAATACAGTCAAAAAATGACTGTGGCACTGCTCTCTCCGGATCTGCGCTTACTGGCGCGGAAAAAGAAAGAACTGACGTCAGCGCGCAGGGGCGGCGTCTAAGTACTGTCCGCGACGTCATCCCGGCGATCTCGACGGCAGACGCGCAAGGGTACTGCTACGCAAAACTTTCCGGATCCAGCCTGACGATATTCTAAGGTAAGGAATCTGTCAGTAACGTGTCTCTTTCAGGTACCATGGGCACTGTGGCCAGAGGGCTGCAGTACTTATTGTGCTACCCTTAGAGGCCCTGTGTTCGTGTGGGGTGTCTGTCTGTGCGCCATGCCTACAACCCACTGCCCTGGCATAGATCAGACACCCTCTAGCTGGGTGCACTATACCACTGATGAGGGTACAGGTGCATGAGCCCTATACCCCTACAGTGTCCAAGTCAATTCTTAGACATTGTAAGTGCAGTGCTGCCATTACGAGTATATGGTGCTGGGAGTTTGTCTTTACGAACTCCACAGTACCATAATGGCTGCACTGAAAACTGAGAAGTTTGGTATCAAACTTCACATTAAACCCACACTGATGCCAGTGTGGGATTTAATGAAAAAGGCACTCAGAGGGCATCTTAGAGATGCCCCCTGAAAAACAACCAGCCTCTGCTGGTTTCCCTCACTGGTACACACCAGCCTGCCACCACGAGACATGTTTCTGGACCCCTGGGGTGGGAGCCTTCGCTCCCCGAGCCCAGAAACAAAGCCTTTCCTGGGAGGAGGTGGTCACACTTCCCCCAGGCCACAAAGAGCCATCTGTGGCAGGGGAGCTTCAAAGGCCTTGCAGCCTTTGTAATGAGACCCCCCCAGCCTCTCCTGCTATCAGGAGCAGGACCCCTTCCTGTCTCCCCTCCTTTTCGGCTGGAAGACAGGCGGGAAACATTAGCCAGCCCAGAAGGTGTGCCCACCTCTGCCAACCCCACCCCTCAGGTGGGGGAGGCTAGGTGAAGCCCACTCTTCAGTGCCCGCCATCTGGCAGAGGGCAGGCACTCCCCAATCAGGATTAGGGATTGTGCTCACTACCCCACGTGGGGTGAGCACACCAAGGGTGTAGTCACCCTAAGGTCCGTAGCCCGTTGGCTACTGACCCAGACCCCTAAAACGCCCCTAAATACAGTATTCAGGGGGCAGCCCTGAACCAACAAGGCAGACAAGAAACCAGAACAAGAAAAGAATAAGGACCAAACAGCCTTGCCGAACCTAACAAGGAGGACTCCTATTGACTTGGCCCCAGCCCTACTGGCCTGTTCCCACCTCGAACCTGCTGAAGTGAAAAGGCGGTGTGTCCTGAAGCCAGCAGCCTCAAGAACCCCGAGGACCTGCCCTGCCTACAAAAGAGAAGACACTGTCTCCTGTGAACACCGGATTTGTTCACCCACATACTCCAGGTCCGGCAAATTCCACACCACTCTGCACCCAACGCCCACGGCCCGAGTGGACCAACACCAATAGGTGGTCTCCCCGGCAATCCTGGCCCGAGATCCGGTGACCCCTGACCTGCCTCCAGCCGACGCCTGCAGCCTCAAACCGGAAGGTCCCCCCAACCGAGACCAGGAGCTGGTAAGAAGACCCTAAAAGGCACCCCTGCACCCGATGCCCCACGGGCTTGGGTGGCCCAACCGAGGGTGCCTAACCAACCCCCAGCATCCCAACTTACCTCTCCAAGTGGTGGTCGCACCCAGAAGACCTTCGTCCCCGAGCCTGCAGTGTGTTTTCAAACCGGAGACTCCCCATTGAAAGCTACAGGGCGCCCGACGCCAAAACAGCACTCTGCACCCGGCCGCTACAGTGCCGCTGAGGGTGTAACAAGAGTGCATCCTTGACCCTGGGGGACCCCTGAGTCTACCCCCAGAATACCAACTCCCACAACCGAATACTTACCTTTGAACCAATAACCCTATTTTCCTCCATAGGATAACATTGACTGTTTTTCTATGAAAAGTTTTTAAGTGTGGAGTTGGAAAATCTAAGAAACCCTTTAAAACTGTAACTAAGTAACAAAAACGCTTTTACTTACCTGTTTACAGGAAATGTCCCAGTGCAGTATCCAGGTATACTGCACTGTGTAAGAAAAGTAATCTGTAAAGTAATCTACTTGACATTCTAATAAAAAGCCAATACAAAGTATATGTACAGTATATCAAAAGCATTGCATTACTAGTAGCTCTACTGTAATCAAATCAAAGTGCATATACAATTGAATTCAAACTGTTTACAAACTGCATTACTACTGTAAAGTATTTATTGCTTACTTGCTTACCTGTGCCAGGCTTGCTTGATTCTAGAAAATAAAATAACTAAAAGAATATTTTTATACAAAACCAATTGGTATGAAGTTCAGTCTTTGAGTGCATGATATCATTTGCTGATTGAGTGTGTACAACAAATGCTTAACACTACCTTCTGATACAGCCTTACTGCTCGACCACACTACCACAAATAGAGAATAAGGGGCTATCTACTTTTACCTCTGCCTACCTTTGGGGTTCCACTGGACTCTGTGCACACTATACCTCACTTTGGTATAGTATATACAGAGCCAGCTTCCTACACCTGACAACTTTGATTGTAACGAAGATTGATGGATCCGTGACCGATACTGGGACCTTCATCTCGACCGGTATTGAGACAGTTGCGGCGTCACATATCAAGCGGCAAAGAACTTGATGGACCGCTCCCTCAAGGCTTGGGTTGCATGGTACAGCAGTCGATGCAGGTCTTCGTGTCAATGTCTTGCTCCAGGCACCAGAGGCAAACAAGATGCGGGTACGTCTCCAGTCAGTGACCGGCGCCGCAGGGCTTGAAGCGAGCTTTCCCAGTGGACGTCCATGCTACACTACGAAAAAGAACTAAAAAAACTTTGACAAATGACAAAAAAATGTTAGTCAAAAAAGGACTGGAGTAGCTCTCTCCAAGTCTCCGCTGACTGGCAATAAAAGAATGGACGTCAGCATGCTGGGGTGGCACCTACATAGTCCCCAGGCAAACCCCTTCAGGCCCAGATGACGATGAGGCCACACGGAGCCAAAAGACACCACCTACCGGTACGCAGGGGTACTACTCACAAAAAAGTTTCAGAACCATTCTGACGCCTGGGGTTAATTCTAAGGAAAGGAATCTGTGGCTGCACATGTATCAGATAGAAGCATCAACTAATCCTTTCTCCACAACCCTTCTTGGGTAATTCAAACCATTTTAGATTTTACTTTGAGTTTTGCCTTTGGAACTGATCTTTCACTTTTGCTCAAACAAGAAACTGGCATTTGAGAGGCTACCGATGAGGCAATTGCTTACATACAAAAACTAATTCCAAAAAGAAAAAAACAAGCATTACTCCTTGCCCTGGTGTGCATAATTGCACTAATTTAATGTTGAATAGGACATGCCAACCCTTTCTCTCATGTCTGAGAGCTTATTCACTCAAAAGTTCTATGAAATTCTCTATTAATGACCATGAAATTACTTATGAACGCATAGGAGTTATAACTAACAAGCAGCACTGTTATAGCAATGCTGTAAATCCATTGCATAAGTGCATGTCATTATCAGCAGTGCACAGATAATGCCTTCTGTACACAAGTGATCCTTGCATGCCCCAAACATAAGTAAGATCAGGGACTGCAAGGCCACTTCAATGGTTATGTCTTCGTCTGCTGCTCCTGACCCTCCGCACCAACTCAGCGCCCATGAGACCCTCAAGAGTGATTAGCTTGCGCTCTACAAATCCTATTTTCATTACATGAGTAAAACAAGATTCTCAGCCCACCATTTACAGATTGGCAAATAAGTTTAAACTGCTAGCCCAATGTTGCCATGTAAAGCAATGGCAAAGCCAGACTTCCCCCTGGTATATATGTACGTCACCCCTATGGCAGGCCTAGCGAGTCCTGGGGCAGGGTGCAATGTATCTCATGGGCAGGACATGTATTTTACATGTTCTGACTGTAAAATCAGTAAACTGTTTTTTACCGGCAGTCGGACTGGGCTAGGATCAGCAAGTAAATGGGAGGCAGAAGAGCAGCCCTGATGTGGCTGGGGCCTCAGGCACCTTCTCAATGAGGTAGCGAAGGGGCTGCCATTGAGCAGGTCCTGTTGGGGGTGGGGTCAGGAGGTGGGGACAGAAAAATGGCAGGAAGCTGCTGTGGCGTGCGGGCAGGACCTGACGCCAAAAGTGCCCAAATAAGGAACAAAGGAAGTTAAAGAGAATAAAGAGATTCAAACTGCAGAAATTGAAAGGAAAAAAAAGAAATGAACCAACACGGTAGCAGCAGCACTTGAATGGGCGGCAGGAGAGCGACCCTGATGCAGCTATGGGCACCCACGTTGGCATAACCAGTGCATAAATCCCTGGAGGGACCCTTCAAGTTACATTCCCAGGGTACCATTTACGAGGGGCTTAAGGTAAGCCAGCTCAGTCAATTGGGTAAAAGCCAATTCAGCACTTCAGTTTAAAGATCAGGTAAAAGGCTCTGAGATCTGGTTAGCAGGCCTCAGTACACTCAGTCGAAAAACCAGCAGCATCAGTCCAAAAACTTGGCGATGACAATACAAAAAAGGCATTTCCTTAGACGAATCAAACAAAGAGCTGATCAACTACCCATGAACTAACAATATAGAAGCTAAAGACACTACGTGAATCCATCTACTATAGTCTCTCCTCCTCAGAAGGAAGTGGCGCACCAGTTTGTCAAGAAAAAGAGCAGAATACTGAGGCTGGACTCAAAATGCTTGCAGATCACAGACGCAATGCAGAGTGTGACTGCAATGAGGAACACAGTCTTCTAAGTCAAAAGACTAAGTGCAGCTGTGAAGAGGCTCAAAGTGAGCCTAGGAGGAACCTTAAGCCAAAATAAAGGTCCTGTCATGATTAAGGGAGCTTGGGAAAATATATGTGGTAGCCCTTTTAAAAAAAATGTATCACACACAACTTTTGATCAGGTAAACAAAAAAAGCCAAAAGGCCAAATTATTAACTGTAACCTGTAACTACAGGCCATAGACCTCAAGAATGGAAAAAAACAGAGAAACGTGTCTGTAAAGGGCAAACTTGGTGGGGCTAGCCACCAATAGAATAGGAAGCAGGGATGCAGGGCTCACGGCTATGCTCCGCCATCCAGGCGCATCCTAAGCGGCATGCACTGATCTCGCCCCTACTACGATAGCAGTGGTGTGCCGCACTACGCCCTGCAAGCTGCCGAGCCATTAAAAGCGAGATCTGGTGGATTTCAGCTAGGAAAAGTACAAAAACGCCTAAGAGCGACAGGAGGCTGCTACCTCCAAGATGGCGGCGTCCAGGAAGCCGTAACCAGACTTGATAGCCTGCAGCTAAGCCTGTCGGCTCCATAGCAGTGCTGCGGCTGTGTTCCCCCATGGAAGCGAGGGCTACCTGCAACTGAGCCCGCCTGCTTTGGAGCAGTGCTGCAGCTATGTTCCTCCCTGGAGGCGGTGATGGCCGAGCTGCATGAGCGCTAGAGGGGCGAGCCACACCCCCACCTCGCGGAACCCAGAGAGACCTGTTATCGCGGCAGGAAGAGCCCCGGATGGTGAGCCCCTGCAGTGGTGGCGAGTGAGGCGGCCCAAGACTATCCAATCCCCTTCCTGAGGCGCTGCAGGCCGCAAGCATGGCACTGCCTGAGATGGCCCACCCAACTCCTGCCTTCCCAGAGGGGTCCAGCTTCCTCAGAAGGCTGCTAGTGCGTGGGGGTCCGGAGCCAGACTTGTTGCCGCAGCAAGGGGGAGGGGGGGGTGCAAATTACTACAGACCCCCATCATCTAGGACAATGACGCATATATGATCCATTGAGGGGAGCTGAGCGTTAAGACAAGAATACCGCTCTCACACATCCCTATAGCCATAACTGGCCCCCTCTTGAACTGTGGCAGTACTAAAAGGGGCATCCCAGCAGAAGAGGGAGGACAGTTCTACACCTGCGCAGAGGACCCCTGAGAAGCACTACCCAAAGCTTACTTTGGACTCTGAAAACTGTGCTGGCAGCCATCGCCACTTCTAGACGGGCCGACCTATAGCTGGCCCTGCGTTGCCGAATATTCAATTCATGTTTCGCTGACCCCCGTTTGGGGCCTGGCAGTCAAGTAATTAAGGGTCCACGATGCTGGCAGAGCACCTGGGCTGTATCTGTGCCTAGAGGTCCAGGACTGCCACCGGCAGAGCTGCGCCTCCCTGAACGGATCTGGCACACACACCATACCCATACCCAGGGAACGGAACACAATAGTTAAATACACTGCAAAACGGAATACCAGCGTTCCCTCCCAGCTATAAGATCATCCTCCAGCGGCACAGGCAGCAGTCGGGTGAGCTCCTGCAGGGGGGAGCACAGCGGAGCAATTCTGGCTACCATTCTGCAGTCAACTGCGGTGTCCTGAGAAGCACTTGCACTCAAAATCGACACCATGGTCACAGATTTGGGACTGCTTAGAGACGACCAAAGACAGCTGGCAGAAAGGTTCATCACTACTGAACAAACATTAGAAGTACCTATTATGCAGGGAAAAACGTTAAACGTGGAAATCAAGGTAAAGACACTTTAACTAAGGGCGAGAACAGAGAAAGACGAAATAGCCTCTGCATAATTGGCCTGCCTGAGCGCATCAATGGACCTGGAACTGATATGTCTGACTTCTTGGAGGAATGGCTCTGCACCAAGGTAGCCCCCAAGAGCCTCCCCCCATTCTGTGCTCTTGAGCGCGCCCATCTGGTGCCCTCACGACACCTGCTGCCTGGTGAGGGTTCCAGACAGTGTGTCAAAAGTACTGCACTTCAAAGACCGAGATCACATCTTCACTCAGGCACGAATGAAGGGAGATATCTTAGTGCAGATTCAGAAAATCATGAATATCCCTGACTTTACCAGATAAGTGCAGCAGCAAAAGGCCGCGTTCATGGAAGCAAAAAAGAAACTCCGAAAACTGGGCATCACATATGCAATGTTGTTCCCCGCCCGGCTCCGTGTGACATATGACAACTCTGTGCAGTTCTTTATCTCCCTGCCCCAGCTCTGGAACTGGATCGAGCAGCTACCTCAGAGGGATGATGGCTCGGCGAGCAGCAGCCATCAGAGCACCGATAGAGCCCAGAAACAAAATTGTCAAAACCGATAGAATTGCGATCCCATCTCCCTCTCAGTTTCTGCAGGAACGGCGGAGGACTGTGGAGGAGGTGGCTTTCATAAGCAGGGCAGGATCAGCCCCTCCATCGGACTTGGGTGACGAAGAACCAGATGATTCGAACTCAGACTCCTCCCGCAACTCTGAGGCCTTCTTCCCAAAGAACACCCCTGGCACAGCAGATGAATTTATCTAAAGGATCTGCATAAGAAAATACAAGATAATCTATATTAAAACTGGACATACTTGGGTAACCTATCAATGTTGTAATGATGATTCCGAACGAATGCAAGATCGGTCAATATATATCCCTTTTTTGCTTACTACCTGGATGGCAAAAAGCAAGGCTGGGAGGTACCCACCCAAAGCCGCCCAACAGCTCTAAGTTGTACATATGAAAAGTGCACAGATGCTATTTTATTGCTTGCCAGTTTGAATGGGGGTAAATGCACTTCTTGTTCTGGGATCGGGGAGTTGGGGTGTTAATGTTGATTTGTTAAGGGGATTGAGAGTTTCTGCTGCCTCTATCTGTGGCATTGTGTCCTCTACACGGTGGGTTGGTACCCCACAAACTCCCAAGAGCCGGGAACTACAGGAAATGACTCCTGTATTCTACTTTATTGCTCCCACATGGCAGCCCCCTTAACGCACAAGTTACTAACTTGTGTATCGATATATCTGTAAGAGACAGTAGTTAGTGACAGATTCCTTACCTTAGAATATCCCCAGGCGTCAGCCTGGATACGGAAAGTTTTGCGTAGCAGTACCCCTGCGCGTCGGTAGGCGGCGTCGTGCGGCTCCGCGTCCGTCGGCGGCGTGATCGCCGGGATGACGTCGCGGCCAGTACTTAAACGCCGCCATGCGCGCTGGCGCCAGTTCTGTACACGACTTTCCGCGCCAGAAACGCAGAGCCATGCAAGAAACTGACATTGGTGTCTGAAAACTAGGGCCCTGAAAGGGATGTCCTTAACCCTAGAAATCAGTTCGCAGAACGGGGAGGATGGGTGGGCGGTAGGAATCTGTCACTAACTACTGTCTCTTACAGATACATCGTTACACAAGTTAGTAACTTGTGCATCTGAAATAGACACGTTAGTGACAGATTCCTTACCTTAGAATAGATACCCCAGCAATACCAACCCCGGTGGTGGGTCTGCGAACAAAGATCAGACAAGGAAGTCCTGGAGGACAGAACGGCCAAAGAAGCCGTCCCTCCGGACCTGACTGTCAAGGCAGTAATGCTTGGTAAACGTGTGCAGCGAGGCCCACGTAGCTGCCTGACAAATGTCCTGCAATGGGACACCACGTCCCAAAGCCGTGGTGGCGGCAGTCGCCCTGGTGGAATGGGCACGTAGCCCAACAGGGGGCTCCTTCTTAGCCAAAGAATAGCAGGCCTTGATACACAAGACGACCCAGCGGGAGATGGTCCGCTTGTGTACCGCCCGACCTTTTTTGGCGCCCACGTAGCCAACAAAGAGCTGGTCATCCACCCGGAAGTGTTTTGTGCGGTCGATATAGAAGGAGAGCGCATGTTTTGGGTCCAGACGGTGGAGCCTCTCTTCCTCTCTGGAAGGATGCGGAGGCGGAAAGAAGGTGGGCAAAGTGATGGTCTGCCCAATGTGGAAGGCAGTAACCACCTTTGGCAAGAAGGACGGACGCGTCCTAAGAACAACCTTGTCTGGATGGACAGACAGAAAGGGAGGTTTGTATGATAGAGCCTGGAGCTCACTCACCCGCCGAGCGGAGGTGATGGCCACTCAGAAAGGCTGTCTTCAGAGTCAGAAGACGAAGAGGACAGTTATGTAGAGGCTCAAAGGGAGCGCACATTAAAAAGGTAAGAACCAAGTTCAAGTCCCACTGAGGCATCACAAAGGGAAGAGGTGTGTAATGCCTTTTAAGAACCTGTTAACAACAGGGGACTTGAAAAGGGAGGGCTGATCAGGGAGCCTGAGGAAGGCCGAGATAGCACAGAGATAACCCTTGATGGTACCCAGGGCAGAACCCTGTTGGGCCAGAGAAAGAAGGAACAGAAGAACCTCAGAAAGAGGGGCAGAGAGGGGCAGAGAGGGGATTCACAGCCTTTGCAGTGCACCATGCCTCAAACTTGTTCCACCTGCAGGCGTATACCACCTTAGTGGAGGGACGCCTGGCTGCCAGAATCACATCACAAACTTCGGGAGGCAAGTCGAAAGGAATCAACTGCCGCCGCTCAATCTCCACGCAAGCAGGTGTAGACTGGACAGGTTCGGGTGGAGGACCGTCCCCTGCTGCTGCGACAGAAGATCCTCCCGAAGAGGCAGACGGATCGGGGGATCGACGCTCATACTGAGTAGCTCGGGATACCAAACTCTTCGAGCCCAATCCGGAGCCACAAGGATGACTTGGGCCCGGTCGCGCCGAATCTTCTTCAACACTCTGGGTAGAAGTGGTATAGGCGGAAAGGCGTACAACAGACCGCAACTCCACTCGCGACGAAAAGCGTCGCCGAGCGAGTGCCGCCTTGGAAAGTCCAACGCGCAGAACTGCTGATATTGCGCGTTCTCTTCGGTGGCGAATAGATCTAACCAAGGCTCTCCCCACTGTAGAAAGAGTCCTTGCGCCACTTCCGAGTGAAGACGCCATTCGTGATCCATCATGCACCTGCGGCTGAGTTTGTCCACCCTGGCGTTCAGGGAACCTGCCAGGTGTTGAACCATCAGGAATATGCCCTGATGTTCCAGCCATGTCCAGAGGCGCAGAGCCTCCTGACAGAGGGTCCACGACCCCACCCCGCCTTGTTTGTTGCAGTACCACATGGCGGTGGTGTTGTCTGTGAACACCTGCACTACCTTCCCTTTGACAAAGGGAAGGAATGCCTTGAGTGCAAGTCGGATCGCCCGGAGCTCCAGAAGGTTGATATGGAGCCGGGACTCCGCCGGAGACCAGAGGCCTCTGATCTCCGCCTCTCCCATGTGACCGCCCCATCCCAGAAGGGACGCGTCCGTCACAACTGTGTGCTCTGGCTGGGGAAGGGAGAGGGATCTACCCATGACCCATTGCCGGTTCGAGAGCCACCACTGCAACTGTTTTGCAGTCCCCTCCAAGATCTGGACGTGATCGGACAGGTTGCCCTGGTGCTGCGCCCACTGGAACTTCAGGTCCCACTGCAGAGCCCGCATATGCCATCTGGCATGATCGACCAGCAGGATGCAGGAGGCCATGAGGCCCAGCAGCCTCAGGGTCATCCGTACCGAAACCCAGGATAAAGGCTGAAAGATCGGAATCATAGCCTGAATATCCCGGACTCGCCGTTCGGGAGGATAGGCTCGAAACTGCGTCGTGTCCAGAACTGCTCCGATGAAAAGGAGCTGTGGAGAAGTAATCAGATGCGACTTCAGCACATTGATGGAGAACCCCAGCGAGTGCAGGAGTTCGGCCATAGTCTGGAGGTGGGAGACGACTGCCTGGGACGAGCCCACCTTCAGCAGCCAGTCGTCGAGGTAGGGGAAGACTGGAACCCCTGCCCGGCGCAGATGAGCTGCGACCACCGCCATCACTTTCGTGAACACCCGAGGGGCACTGGTAAGGCCAAAGGGGAGTACGGTGAACTGAAAATGCTCGAGGCCTACCGTGAACCGCAGGTAACGCCGATGGGCCGGCAGGACGGGGATGTGGAAATAAGCTTCCTGTAAGTCCAACGCTACCAACCAGTCTCCAGGGTCGAGGGCAGTCAAGACCTGAGCTAGGGTGAGCATCTTGAACTTCTCCTTCCGGAGGAAGCGATTGACGTTCCGGAGGTCCAAGATAGGACGCATGTCCTCCTTGTCCTTCTTGGGCACCAGAAAGTAGTGGGAGTAGCAACCACGTCCTACTTCTGGGGTCGGAACATGCTCGATGGCCCTCTTGGCCAAGAAGGCCGTGACTTCCTTCTGCAGAAGCACCAAGTGATCCCCTGACATGCGGTGGAATTGAGGTGGCATGGCTGGGGGGGTGGTCTCGAAGGGGAGGGAGTAGCCCCTTCGGACAATGTCCAAGACCCACCTGTCCGAGGTGATGGCACGCCAGTGGTGAAGGTGATGGCGGACCCTGCCCCCTACTGGCGTGCTGTGCACCTTAAAGGAAGGACTAGGAGGGCTTGGAGGCCGCGGACGGGGCGGGGTTGGTGGCCTGACCCGCACGTTGGTTGCCTGACCCGCCACGGCGGGAGCCACGTCCTCGGCCACGCGAAGACGCTTGCTGCGCGGGCCGGTGGCTGGGCAGTGGACGTGACTGGGCGCCCCTTCCGTGGCCACGAAAGGGGTGAAAAGCAGAGGTTAGCGGAGGGCGCACAGCAGAAAGGCCCAGGGACTTGGCAGTAGCCCGTGAGTCCTTAAAACGCTCCAGCGCATGGTCTGCTTTGGTACCAAAAAGACCGACTCCTTCAAAGGGCATGTCCATGAGTGTGTTTTGGAGTTCACCCGAGAAACCAGTTGTCCTCAGCCAGGCGTGGCGACGCAGCGCCACCGTCTTTGCAAGCGATCTGCCCAGCGAGTCGGCGGTATCAAGGCCACAACGGATGGTGTACTTTGCCGCATCCCTTCCTTCCGCAATGGTGCGGGAAAGCAGTGTCTGGACCTCCTCAGGACACTGGGGCAAAACGAGCGCCACCGAATCCCACAGAGAGTGGGAGTATCGGCCCAAAAGGCAAGCGGTGTTGACGGACCGCAAGCCAGCACTGGAGGAAGAAAAGGCCTTCTTCCCAAATTGATCCAGGCGTTTGGATTCCCTATCCGGAGGGGCGGTAGGGAAGGCGGTTTGGGAGGCAGAGGCTTGGACAACCAAGCTCTCAGGGATGGGATGTTGAGAGAGAAACAAGGGGTCGCCCGGAGCAGGGCGATGGCGTCGGGCCACGTTTCTATCCACAGGAGCCCCTGTGGCGGGCTTGGACCAGGTGCCCAAAAGAACGTCAGAAAGTGCATCATTAAACGGCAGCAATGGCTCCGAGGAGGTAGCTGCCGGCTGAAGCACTTCCGTCAGGAGGTTAGTCCTGACAGCCACTGTAGGCAATTGGAGGTGTAAGGCTCCAGCTGCTCTACGCAACACCGTTGCGAAATTTGCTCCCTCCTCCGTAGCCACGGAAGGAGGAGACAGCATGCCAGTGTCAGGGGAAGTGTCCAGACCACTGGCATCCCCAAGTTCCTCTGCCCAGTCCTGATCATAGTCACACTGCTGTGTGAGAGGGTCATCCGACCCCTCCCAGCTCTCCTGGTCCTCCTCCGGTTGAAAATAAGGAGGAGGAGGGACGTCCGGGACCCAAGGTCTCATTGGCGACGGAGCCGGCGTCGAGCGACGTCGGTCCGACGCCGTGTCCGGATCCGGAGATAAGTGGGGAACGATGCCGCACGGAGCCCCGGGCGGCGTCAGTAACGGCACCAGGGACATCGGTGTCGGCGGAGGCGTGGTTAGGTCAACCGGCGTCGATGGGGGTTGCGGTACCACCGGAGCCGGGATCGAGGCCGGGGCCGAAGCCGGGGCCGGGAGCGAGGCTGGTGGGACAGGCGGCGCCGGGACCGGAGTCGTCGGCGGCGCCGGGGCAATCCCATTAGGGCCCGCTGGGCCCGAAGGCGCACCAGAGGGGCCTTGAGGCCCGAAGAGGCGGGCCATGGCCGACAGGAATTCCTGTATCTCGGCCGGAGTCACCCCCGAACCCGGGAAGGACGGGTAATGCGGGGGCGGCTCCACAGGCACATCCGGAGCCGCGGGGACGGTGCCAACAGGGGCCTCAGCCGAGTCGCGAGACCGGCGAGGCGAAGTTTTAGAGCGATGGTGCTTCTTAGACTTTTTGTGCTTCGACTTACCCGAGGAGTGCGAAGACTTGGACTCCGATGACCGGCGAGGACTCCGATGACCGGCGAGGACTCCGATGACCGGCGAGGACTCCGATGACCGGCCCCTCGACCTCTCGCGTGACCGGGGCTTGGCGCGGAGCCGACTGACGGACCTCGAGGAGCTTTCGAGACCGCTCTCGCAAAGCCTTCGGGTGCAAGGCCCGGCAGTCGGAACACGACTTCGTGTCGTGGTCGCGGCCGAGACAGTAGAGACACTCTAAGTGCGGGTCTGTGATCGACATCATTCGACCACAGGCGTCGCATGGCTTGAAGCCGGGCATCCCTACCGACACCGTGGAGCCGAGCTGACTCGAAGAAAACAGTGAAAAATCACCAAAATGTTAGTCAAAAAATGACTAGGGCACTGCTCTTCCCGGATCTGCGCTTACTGGCGCGGAAAAAAGAAGAACTGACGTCAGCGCGCAGGGGCGGCGTCTAAGTACTGCCGCAACGTCATCCCGGCGGTCCCGACGCCGAAGACGGACGCGGAGCCGCACGACGCCGCCTACCGACGCACAAGGGTACTGCTACGCAAAAACTTTCCGGATCCAGCCTGACGCCTGGGGATATTCTAAGGTAAGGAATCTGTCACTAACGTGTCTCTTTCAGATATGGAAGGCAGCTAAAAGCCCTCAGGTACATAAATGGAGGGAGGTCCTTACTCACTGAGTAACCTATGAAGGTGCTGTAGTGTTAGAGGAGGTGAGGAGGGGGCGCAGCATGATTGATAAAGCAAGAGCATGGGATGTACTAGTTGAGCCAGAAAATTCCTGCAATTGATTCCCCTCAGATGTCTTTACTTTCTGAACCTGACCAAGGGGAAACCTTCACTTAATCTTTTCTATACAGTGTGGTGGGAGGAGTTGGAAAATGCCCACTCTGGGGTACCATAGATATCAGCATATTACTGTACAGGAGGTACAAATGACACTATGTCTTTGACACTGATAAGAGGCAAGGAAAGGGGTGGGGTGGGGGGTAAGTTGGTGTGTAGGCCGATGTTAGGACTGTGATTAGAGCGGGTTGACTGCATTTAGGTGACATATGCAATCTGCCATACTAAATAGAGGCTACGTTCAATTGTGAACCACTTTACTTGCATCTGACTGGCACAATACTTGATTTGTAACCATGCTCCTGACCCGCACTGCACAGGTTACTGTTGATAAAACCCAATACAATTTTGTTTAAAATAAAAAAGGGCAAACTTTATCCCCTGCAACACTAGGCAACAAATTTAGCTAAGCAGCCCAAGTAAATGTACTTGGTGCTAGGCAGCCAGAACGACTACTACTTCTGACAGATGGTTAAAAACTCAGTTGGTTTTGCTCAACCTTGCCACATGAGAGTGTAGATTATTATGTTTTTACTGTAGCACTCTGCCCTGCTGTTGCGATAACATGCCCTTCTAAAAATGAAGTTTATGTGGTGGGCAGAGGCAAGCAGTTTGGAATACCAAACTCCCGAAATCCCAATTTAGCGCAACTAAATAAGCTACGCTTGGTAATACCCGATTTTCTCCTGGACCCATGAGGGCAGCGGTGCAAATGCACATGAGAGCGAAATACCATCTAAGGTGGAACATGTCATCTGGAGAACAACTAGGAGGAAATTCTGGAGCACAGAAAGAACACTATTTTTAGAGGTAGCAAGAAAGTGTACCGAGATAATGTCCTACTGAGTGAAAATACTGTGTTTCCTCTGGAACATCCACTGGCAATTGTTCTGGGCCACAATCCAGTCCATCATTTTGCCCACCATGCCACCTCAGACAGGAACTACATATATGCCCCTTTGACCTGCTACAAATGGAATAGTCCAGTCAGAGCAGTGCAGCAAGGTCATCTTGGATTAGAAACACAAGCAACCTCAGTCTGGTTTTGGTCTATTTAGGCCTCCTAAGTAGGGTACAGGTTAAGTTCTATAGCACAGCAGGCACTGGACCCACGTCTCGACATACCTTTCGCACCCAGTCACTTGGCACAGGACTGAGTCATCTCAGAAAAGAGCAACTCACTTAGCAGCAACAAAAAAGGTTTTGACCAGAACACCATAATAGTATCACTACAGGCCTCATTAAAGGACAACAAGGGTTCCAAAGGTGGTGGTCCAAGCAGCAGGATCTCCATCAGGAAAGTAGCATTTGTTTTCTGAGGAAAGCCGAAATATCTAGGCATTCTCACCTGTGAGGGTCCCAAAGGAGGATTTCAGTTCTGAATCAAGCCCCTAAGGAGGATTTCAGGTTGGATTCCAGTGAGGAATCCAAGATTTTGATGTTTTGAAGCTCAAGATATATCCGCTTCAGTATAATGATAGGGAAGCAAACAGCCTGCCTCATCATCATGTAGAAGGCGCTTAATGCAGTGTAGAGTCAAACATGGGCTCTATCCTCAGGCAGTTCTGTTGGTGATTAAGAGGAACTGGAGGGGAGCCTTACTTAACCTGAGGATGATATTTTATTTTAATGGTATACAGTGGCATATGACGAGCCCTTGCCAAAGACTGTTCCAGGTCCAAGATCAAAGCCAGAGTCAGTACCAGTGGCACTAGAGCTGTAGAGGTGGCACCAAAAGAGGAGCAATCCGAGGAAACTAGGGTAAAAGATTTGAGGCAAGGCCTGGAGCCAGGGTGGGCTGACTTTGCCAGCGCATAGTCAGCACCTGAGTTGGACCTGCTGGCAGAAGGTCTATTAGATGCCACAAAGGATCTGTGGGGCCAGCAATCTTGTCAAAGGGATCTTAAAAAGTTGCAGCACCGCTTATTGGAGGGCCACAATATGCTGCATGTTAGACTATGGCCAGGGAACTAAGGGCACATCGGCTTCAGATATGGTACTGGTTACAAGAAAGAGCGAAGTCAGTCAGGTTTTTTTTTTTTTTAAAGCAACTATGTAATCAACCAAGAGTAGGAGTGGGAGCATCTGAAAGTCAAAGTGCTTTGTTTAATTTTGCTGAATTTCCTTGTCCTTTGACCTCAACATGGAACTAATTGAATATGATGCACATGAACACGAGATACCATGTGTCTTAGAGACATCTTGGCTTCCCGCTCATTGATAGCCTTTTGCATACATCGGGGAGCATGTTGAAGTGCTTCGAGTAATATGTGGTGCAGAGGCAACACGGATAGCTGTTGTGCAGGTTTGTGACATGGCAGAAGTCCTCTCGTTTTGGTAGGTAGGGGGTAGAGGGGTGGGCTGGGGGCGGACGGAGAAGGGTACATCGCTGCAACCTGCCAAAAAACGTTGAAGGAAACACTTTGTTGAAAGGAAGGAAATCTGTAGGAGCAGAGCTACAGATCCACGTCAAAAGCTGCGGAAAAAGATTATCTGACGTCAGAGCACAGGCATAACATCTATATACAGTTTTGTGTTGTCATGACAGTAGACGAGCTGGACCAATGGTGCTATCTACTGGTGTGCAGAAGATACTGCTATGTTTCCGGACTCACACTGACATCTGGAAGATTTACAAGGTGAAGAATATGCAGCTAGAACTATCCATCAGAAAAGGAAATTCTATTTGCCAAATTAACAATACAATGTTTTTCTGAAAACACCACTGTAGTAGCCCTATTTTAAAACCCCAAAATAAAGGGAAAATGTAGCCTCTACTATGCTGGGCAAGCACTGTGCTAATTAGATAATTCATCTTTAAGGTACTCCAAATGGTGCCAAACATTCACATCACACAGTACAGAATTAGTGAGGCAATTTGTTTTGAAGGAAATAAAGTGGAAGAATTGTTACTTTTATCAGCTTCTTTGCCAAAGCCAATGGAAACCGGAACGCAGGAGGGTTTTTTTTAAATTCAGAAATAACTATAATAAAGAACTAGGATCATGGGAAAGAAACTTTTAATTCACTATCATGGCATTCTCTCAGATATCCTTAAAAAGTAAATTATGCTCAATCCGAGGCAGGGTTCCAAGGATGATGTGAAACAGGTAAATAGATTACTGAGAAAATAATTTCTACAATGAGGCGTGACCTACTAGAGTATCATTTCTGAAGTCAGAGTTAACGCAGTAATCCTCAGCAAATCTGTGCATCAATCTCTAGGATGAGGCTTTACAAATATCTGGAATTAGCACATTCTGCAGCAGAACAGCAGTAGCTACTTTGTCATGTGAAGAATGTTCCTTAAGCTTACCGGGACAGCATTTGATAGCTTTTTTTCTAGCACATAATTATACAAAAAGAACAACTTACTACCGGTAACACTCTTTCTGGTAGGTACTCTAACCGTAGACTACTCACCTAAGAACATTCCAGAGGCACCAGACTGGGTCCGGAATGCTTTTGCTAGCAATGCTCCTGCTAGCAAAAGGTGGCACAGTGTGACTTCACGTTCACTCCACACCACCCCAAACATGACCGAGAGGAAACAGATAAGTGCCACTCCTGCAAGCTGACAGTTTCAGCTACATGTTTGTCTCTTTTTACTACCCCAGACACAGTGCGTGAATAACCGATAGCAGCAGTGTGCAGATTCCTAACTTAGGACTTTTTTAGATGGTAAAAAGAAGCCACTCCACAGAATGGGGAGGTGGGAGGACAGTGTGGAGTCTGTGGTTACCATATCCACCAGAAATCTGATGGATACGTCCAACCACAGATTACTCACCCTAGAATAGATACCATGGCAGCACTTGCCAAAGGTGGATGGTCTGTGGAGAAGGTCCTGCAGAACAGAGTAGGGAAATGTCCTTCCTATTGAACCTGCCTGTCAAGGCAATAGTGCTTCATGAACGTATGCACTGGCATCCATGAGGAAGCCTGGCAGATTTCAGGAACAAGCACACCATAAGCCAATGCAGTGGTAACAGCCTTGGACATGGTGGAATTGGCTCTCAGACTTATTGGCCAGTGCGTAGCAAATCCTAACAGAGGATTGTCCAGCTCAACAGAGTCCTTTTCTGCAAATCCTTCACTTACTCTGCATCGGAGAACACCACAAACAGCTGATCGTCCACAAGGAGTTCCTTGGAATGATCAATGTATCAGCTTAAAGCCTTCCTCCTTCGATGGGTGAGGGGGGAGCCCAAAAAGTGCAGATATATGGATTGCGCAGCGTGAAAGCGAGTCCCGACTTTAGGCAAGAATGCCACCGAGTCATTAACACCAACGTGCACGGGAAAAAAGGAGACTATGGCGGGGGCACTGAAAGTGGCGTAAGTTCAGTCATGTGACAAGCTGACAAACTTAATGGAGAAGATAGTCTTTATAGTCAGGAGAAAAACTATGCATCGGATCAAAGGGTGTTCACAAAAAGACCAAGTACAATTCCCACCATGGCATCACAAATTCGTTGGGGGGCATGGGAGTGCAAGCCTTTAATAAATATCACAACACATGATTTAAAAAGTAGAAATGCCGAAAGGGATGAAAATTTATGGGTCAAAGACAAAATGAACAATAAAAAAAATCCTACAGCTTGCCTTGTAAAGTGTCAACCCAGAGGATACCACACCAGCCCACAAATTTGTTCCAGTATGCAGCTTAAGTGGACTTTGTAAAAACAAGGTTTAGTTGTTGACGATGACATCCACCACATGCGGCAGCAAATCAAAAGCAGTCAACTGCCACCGCTCAATCTCCAAGCATGGAGGTGTAGACTACATAGGTTCAGATAAAGGTCCATTCTCTGTTGCTGAGACAAGAGATGTTCTAAGTGGCAGTCTGATCAGAGGTCAGGTGCTCATGACCAGACACTGCGGCACCACACTGCTGGATTAATCCGGAGCCACTAGAATGAGTTGGGCTGGTCATTCTTGCCTTTTTCAGTACCTGGTGCAGGAGAGGTAGAGGCGGAAAGGTGTACAGGAGTCCAGAGAAGAAGGGGGTGGGGAGATTGGGAGGAACTCTGTCCCTGAAGGCTGGGATGCTTCCTGCCGGACCAACAGCCCCTCCTTGCTGTATGAGCAGTGGGGTTGGCACTGTCAATATATTAGGCCGCTGGAATATCCCCTAAAAGGAAAAATAATGTTATGGTGATAGCCAAACTGGTTGCCAGACTGGCCCAGAGAACATGGCACAGCTCAACTTTCTTTAAAACATTTAAGGGCCAAGTCTTTCTCTTCGTCAAACAGGTGGGAGCAGTCGAAAGGCATGTCTTAAGGACACCTGGACATCCCAGGAGTCCATGGACCTCACCAATGCGTGCTGCCAAAGCACCAGGCTAGTGACCACATACTTGCCTAGGCAAATGCAGTGTCCAAACCAGAGCAGGAGACAAACTTGGCTGTATCCCAATCATCTTGAATGGTTTGGACTAGTGAAGGTTGCAGGACTTCTGGGACCGTAGGTAAGGTCTCACTTACCATGTCAAAAAGTGCGCAAGTATAACGCCCAAGTAGGCAGCTCACAGTTACAGATGGATAATGTTGCTGAGAAGACCATACGCCTGCCTAAAATTGCCCAAAGTATCCACTTGTTTCGACACCCTATCAGGGGGAAAAGTTGAAAAGCATCAGTGTTTACCTTACTGGTGGACGCCTATGCCACCAAGTTCTCAGGGTCGCATGCTGGATCAAGAAATTGGGTCGCCTGGAGCAGATGTGTGACAGGTGACCTGTCGGTTGATTGAGGGGCCAGAGCACGGCTTAGCTCAAGTGCTCAAAAGAATTTCAGAAAGGGGCTCATTTAAAGGTAAAACAGGTTCAGTCGGTGCCTGGCCAGGCTGTAGATCCTCTGCAAGGACATTCGTTTTAACCTCCAAAGTGGAGAGCTGAAGGTCAAGAAACTCAGGATCCCTTTTAATTACTGTGGTGAAGAACGTACTCTCTTCTATTGGGTAAGGAGTCTAGTCCACTGGCCTCCTGTAACCAGTGCTTTAAATGGAAAAAACTAAGTGCAGGTACTCACCAAATTGAGATGTGGACTAGGGGCGGGGCTTGGGGTGGGGCTAGGGGGCGGAGCTATGGGCAGCGCAAAGGGATCCGGCCAGGGGCACCCATTTAAGCATTCATGCACGCAGACAGGGCATTCAGTACATGTATTTTAGAAACGCTTACATTCGCTGCTGCCCACATTACTAAACATTGATTCCCACGTGCTGTGCTACAGCATCACTATCGCCACCTTCCTCCTCAGTCTAGTTGCAAACAAGTGCTGCTGTATCCTGCTATGCCAGCAGGAAGCCTTCTCTTCGATTTCCCGAGAGTAACGAAATATGCCTGTTAGCAGGCCCTGCTCACACACGTACAGTTCTATGGACTCCACAGAGCCTAAGTGGACGCTGTGTTAATAATCACAGTGTGAGTCGGGCCCCTCCCAAACTTCCTGCCAGCTCTGAATGAATGCCTTCTGAAGGCCACTCAATGAGCACATTGTAAGGCGAGATTAGCACTCGATCAGAGTGTTTCACGTAAACGGGCCCACTCTTTGTCAGCTGCGGTGCGCTTCTTTTTGAAAATGCCAATTTCACTGAGCTTGGCTCACATCCCCATGAGTACCGGTACTCTCTTTGGACAAAGAGAAGTTCCGGTACTCAAGCGCCGAAAATGTAGAAGTGCCGGTACTCCGTACCGGTGAGTACCGGCCCATATAAAGCACTGCCTGTAACTCCATGCACCAGTCGTCTGTATTATATTGAGGGGCATTTACTTCCCCATCCCCTTCATTGTCATCTCCATGTGGCTTACTCTGATCAGAGTTCCAGCCAAAAAAGATTGAGCAATGTTCAGTTCTCCAGGACTTTCTGGTGTGAACTTGGTTCGCAGACCCACCTCGGGGTTGGTATTGCGGGGGTATCTATTCTAAGGTGAGGAATCCATAACTAATTGTCTTTCAGATGAACAAGTTACTTACCTTCGGTAACAATATATCTGTAAGAGACATAGATTAGTTATGGATATCTCACCACCCACCCATCCTCCCCGTTCTGCGAGCTGACTTCTAGGGTAAGGGACTTCCCTTCAGGGCCCTAGTTTTGTGCACCAGTGGTCAGTGTCTTGCCTGGCTCTGCGCTTCTGGCGTGGAATGTCGTGTAAAGAACTGACTACAGCGCACAGGGGCGGCGTCTAAGTAAATACCGCGACGTCATTCCGGCGACCACGACGACGAAGGCTGAGTCGACCGACGCCACCTACCACGCGCAGGGGTACTGCTGAAGAAAAATTCTGGGGGTAATTCTAAGGTGAGAAATCCATAACTAATTGTCTCTTTCAGATGAGTAAATTACAATAACACAAATAATAGCTTTCCAAGATCATAATTTTATGAAAGCAAACTTTGTCATTGCTCTTCAACGCACAGGAAGGTTACTTGTTTTACATTTTGACATACCTACAGAAGTTGACATTGTCCATGAGAAGCCAGTCCCCGGATTGCAAGGCCTGGACTAGCATTCCATCCACCCACTCAAAAGTACCAAGGTTTCGGCCGCCGGAAGACTGATGGAGTTGGTCTTTAAAAGTCTGAAAAGTGGTAGCCAAACTGGCAAACTCTGAAACAAGACAACTGGATGTTAACATATGTTCAACCAATAGAACAACATAAATGCAAACTGGAATTTCTCTACGTTTTCACAAACAGTTATCAGACCAAAAGATTAAGTGAATACTGACTAACTATTTCATGAACACTTCACATCTCTAGATAAGGACTAATTGGGGTAGGGTGCTTTTCACTCATCAACCATTGAGAATTATGTGCAGTTGCGCATAATCCTTTTAAGCAACTGTAAGGCATATGTAACTTACCGTGTAAGCATCTATTCGTAGTGTGTAGTGCCGTAGATACATATGTTTAGCATTAATCTGCCATCTAGTGTTGGGCTCTTACGATTACAAGTTGTTTTTCTTCCAAGAAGTCTTCGAGTAACGAGGTATAGTGAATCGTCCTCCATTGTGCAATGCGCATGTTCCTCGGCTCTTTTGTTTGGCTCATCGGGTGAGTGTTATAAAGAAGGAGCAATAAAGTGACAGAATAAAGAGAACATGCATATAAATTTGAGTGTGCCAAGTAGGTTTTAAATAGCTTGAAGTAATCCGACTGAAAGCTTCCGGGGAGGCGGGTGGGTGCATACGACTCTACGGCACTACACGCTACGAATAGATGCTTGCAGGTAAGAAACATATTCCATTCGTAACGTGTTTAGCATCGAATGGAAGGCAGTGCTCCCTTTTGCGGGGCTGGCGATCAGTTGTATTACGTGTTTGAAATAATGTTTTAAGTACAGCTTGACCCACTCTTGCTTGTTGACTGGTGAGTACATCAACACAATAGTGTTTAGTAGATGTATGTCCTATCCTCGGCCTTTGACACCGTCAAACACGACACCTTGATAGATCTCCTGAAACACAGAATGGGTCTATCAGGAGTTGTTCTAAATTGGTTCACCTCCTTCCTCCAAGATAGATCACAAAGATTCAAGGTCAATCAATCATTATCCAAGACCGTACCAGTCACTCTAGGAGTACCACAGGGATCATCCCTTTCACATACACTTTTCAACCTTTTCATGGAGCCACTCACCGAGCTTCTCAGCACATCGAATGTACATTACCACATGTACGCGGATGACACACAACTCTACATAAAGATCCACTCACTTGAGGACATCAAATCTCTCAATTCAACGCTTCAAAAAACGCAGACCTGGCTGGCCGAAAACCATCTGAAACTGAACACTCTCAAAACTGAATTCCTCTTAATCGCTCCCCCCAACCGATCGACCACCATCCTCGATTGGATGAACCTCCTAACAGCACTCAAAGGTCAAGCTCGCATTATCGACTCAGCAAAATCACTGGGAGTGACCCTAGATAGAAACTTAAACATGCGGAAACACATCAGCGCCTCTACAAAAGGAGCAAATTTTCAGATGAACACCTTGAGAAAAATGAAACTCTTCCTGCCCCCAAATGACTTCAAGCATGCAGTTCAAGCTCTAGTAATCCCCAGAGTGGAATATGGGAGTGTCACTCTCTGCAGCCTTCCCAGATCGACAACGACCCCTTTAAAAGCTTCAATCAACGCTGCTGCTAGACTCATCACTGGCTCCAAAAGAAACAGTCACATCTCCCCCGACCTTCAAGCCCTCAACTGGCTACCGTTCGAGGCTAGAATTCATCTGAAAATCGCTTGTAGGACACACAAGGCACTACATCACAAAACTCAGAGTTATCTAGCTTAGAAATTAGTGATATCATGTGGCAATGGATCCACCAGGAGCTCCAGCAATCTTCTACTGAAACCACAACGTTTTCTCAAGAAGAAAACTTACAACCGGACCTTCTCAGGAATGGCTCCCAGGATTTGAAATGCTTTGCCCCCAGAAACGAGACAGAATCCCTCCTCTGTATTCTTCAAAAAAGAAGTGAAAGCTATTCTCATGGCTAAATTTACTTGATCTATTTTTCTTGTACATATTACCTGTACTATACCTGCTAATCTGTGTTAATAATATTTTTGTATTAGTCTTACCTACATTTTTTCTATGCCTGTATTTGTTTACTTACATCGACCTTGTAAAGTGCTCGGATACCCGTAAGGGTCTTGTTCGCGCTATACAAAACTTTAAAATAAAAATAAATAAAATGTGGGTTATTCCAAGTAGCGGCTTTACAAATATTCTGTATAGGGATATTTCCTAAAAAAGCCATAGTGGCTCCTTGTTTACGTGTGGAATGAGGTTGTGGTGGTTTAAGCACCCTTTTGGCTTTTTCATAGCATGTCCGAATGCATCTGACTATCCATCTAGCAATTCCTGCTACGGATATTTGTGCCCCTTGATGTGGTTTGCTAAAAGCAACAAAGAGCTGCTGTGCTTTTCTAAATGCTTTTGTTCTGTCAATGTAAAACATGATAGCCCTTTTAACATCCAATGTATGCAGTACTCGTACTGTGAGGTCAGCTTGCGGTTGAAATGTTTGTATGAACTTTCTCACGCTTTCTGTACTTAGATCAGCTTTGGCTGTAACTGAATTGAGAGTTGCTCCTAGGAAAGGTTGAATTTGCAATGGCTGCATGGATAAACTCTGGTTTGTTCAGAAGAGTGATAACCTGCTGAGTGTGTTGAAGGCACTGTTGGTAAGTTGGGCCTTTGATGATCAATCGTCTAGATCGGGGAAACATGTATTACGTCCCTTCTGAGATGAGCCGCCACTACTGCAAAGCACTTTGTGACAAAGGCAGTGTGCTGGATGAATGGGGATATGGAAGTATGCAAACTTGAGGTCTAATCCGGTCATGAAATCTCCTTGCTGTAACAGTTATATCACCTCTTGTACAGTGACGATGTTAAAGTGTTATGAGGAGATGTACCTGTCATGTGTCCTGAGATCTAGGATAGGCCTTAATGTTTTGTCCTTTTTGGGAATGAGAAAATAAAGGGAGTATACTCCGTGTCCCTGATGTTCTAAGGGTACTATTTCTGTTGCTCCTTTTTGAAGGAGAGAAAGAACCTCTTCCTGTAAAAGCCTAAGATATTATTTTGGCATTTTGTGTGGTTTTGGTGGAATTGTCGTGGAGTTTGTTTGAGTTCTAAACAATACCCATCTTTGATTATGGATAACACCCATTGGTTTGTGGTGATATGTTGCCATTGTGAATAAAAGTTTTGTAACCTTCCTCTGACTAGTGTTATGAGGTTGGGGGGAGGTGTAGGTGGTCACTGTTTTGTAAGGGTAAAGTTTTTGGTAGTGGTTGCCAGCCTATATCTCTATTTCTATAACTTGTTTTATAAAAAGATCCGCTGGTAAATTGGCTTGAACAGGAACCATGCTGCATGCACAAGTTACTAACTTGTGTAACGATATATCTGTAAGAGACAGTAGTTAGTGGCAGATTCCTTACCTTAGAATATCCCCAGGCGTCAGGCTGGATCCGGAAAGTTTTTGCGTAGCAGTACCCTTGCGCGTCGGTAGGCGGCGTCGTGCGGCTCCGCGTCCGTCGTCGGCATCGCCGGGATGACGTCGCGGGCAGTACTTAGGCGCCGCCCCTGCGCGCTGACGTCAGTTCTGTACAGGAACGCAGAGCCATGCAAGAAGCTGACATAGGTGTCTGAAAAATACTAGGGCCCTGAAAGGGATGTCCTTAACCCTAGAAATCAGTTCGCAGAACGGGGAGGATGGGTGGGCGGTAGGAATCTGTCACTAACTACTGTCTCTTACAGATATATCGTTACACAAGTTAGTAACTTGTGCATCTGAAAGAGACACGTTAGTGACAGATTCCTTACCTTAGAATAGATACCCCAGCAATACCAACCCCGGTGGTGGGTCTGCGAACAAAGATCAGACAAGGAAGTCCTGGAGGACAGAACGGCCAAAGAAGCCGTCCCTCCGGACCTGACTGTCAAGGCAGTAATGCTTTGTAAACGTGTGCAGCGAGGCCCACGTAGCTGCCTGACAGATAACCGGCAGCGGAACACCGCGGCCCAAGGCCGTGGTAGCAGCCGATGCCCTGGTGGAATGGGCACGCAGCCCAACAGGAGGCTCCTTCTTAGCCAAAGAATAGCAGGTCTTGATGCACAAGGTAACCCAGCGGGAGATGGTCCTCTTGTTCACCGCCCGACCTTTTTTGGCGCCCACGTAGCCAACAAAGAGCTGGTCATCCACCCGGAAGTGTTTTGTGCGGTCAATATAGAAGGAGAGCGCACGTTTTGGGTCCAGACGGTGGAGCCTCTCTTCCTCTCTGGAAGGATGCGGAGGCGGAAAGAAGGTGGGCAAAATGATGGTCTGCCCAATGTGGAAAGCAGTAACCACCTTTGGCAAGAAGGACGGACGCGTCCGAAGAACAACCTTGTCTGGATGAACAGACAGAAAGGGAGGTTTGCAAGATAGAGCCTGGAGCTCACTCACCCGCCGAGCGGAGGTGATGGCCACCAGAAAGGCTGTCTTCAGAGTGAGAAGACGAAGAGGACAGTTATGTAGAGGCTCAAAGGGAGCGCACATTAAAAAGGTAAGAACCAAGTTCAAGTCCCACTGAGGCATCACAAACGGAACAGGAGGGAAGAGGTGAGTAATGCCTTTTAAGAACCGGTTAACAACAGGGGACTTGAAAAGGGAGGGCTGATCAGGGAGCCTGAGGAAGGCCGAGATAGCACAAAGATAACCCTTGATGGTACCCAGGGCAGAACCCTGTTGGGCCAGAGAGAGAAGGAACAGAAGGACCTCAGAAAGAGGGGCAGAAAGGGGATTCACAGCCTTTGCTGTGCACCATGCCACAAATTTGGTCCACCTGCAGGCGTATACCACCTTAGTGGAGGGACGCCTGGCTGCCAGAATCACATCACAAACTTCGGGAGGCAAGTCGAAAGGAATCAACTGCCGCCGCTCAATCTCCACGCAAGCAGGTGTAGACTGGACAGGTTCGGGTGGAGGACCGTCCCCTGCTGCTGCGACAGAAGATCCTCCCGAAGAGGCAGACGGATCGGGGGATCTACGCTCATATTGAGTAGCTCGGGATACCAAACTCTTCGAGCCCAGTCCGGAGCCACAAGAATGACTTGGGCCCGGTCGTGCCGAATCTTCTTCAACACTCTGGGTAGAAGTGGTATAGGCGGAAAGGCGTACAACAGACCGCAACTCCACTCGCGACGAAAAGCGTCGCCGAGCGAGTGCCGCCTTGGAAATTCCAACGCGCAGAACTGATGACATTGCGCGTTCTCTTCGGTGGCGAATAGATCTAACCAAGGCTCTCCCCACTGTAGAAAGAGTCCTTGCGCCACTTCCGAGTGAAGACGCCATTCCTGATCCATCATGCACCTGCGGCTGAGTTCGTCCGCCCTGGCGTTCAGGGAACCTGCCAGGTGTTGAACCATCAGGAACATGCCCTGATGTTCCAGCCATGTCCAGAGGCGCAGAGCCTCCTGACAAAGGGTCCACGACCCCACCCCGCCTTGTTTGTTGCAGTACCACATGGCGGTGGTGTTGTCTGTGAACACCTGCACTACCTTCCCTTTGATAGAGGGAAGGAATGCCTTGAGTGCAAGTCGGATCGCCCGGAGCTCCAGAAGGTTGATATGGAGCCGGAGACCAGAGGCCTCTGATCTCCGCCTCTCCCATGTGACCGCCCCATCCCAGAAGGGACGCGTCCGTCACAACTGTGTGCTCTGGCTGGGGAAGGGAGAGGGATCTGCCCATGACCCATTGCCGGTTCGAGAGCCACCACTGCAACTGTTTTGCAGTCCCCTCCGAGATCTGGACGTGATCGGACAGGTTGCCCTGGTGCTGCGCCCACTGGAACTTCAGGTCCCACTGCAGAGCCCGCATATGCCATCTGGCATGATTGACCAGCAGGATGCAGGAGGCCATGAGGCCCAGCAGCCTCAGGGTCATCCGTACCGAAACCCAGGATAAAGGCTGAAAGATCGGAATCATAGCCTGAATATCCCGGACTCGCCGTTCGGAAGGATAGGCCCGAAACTGCGTCGTGTCCAGAACTGCTCCGATGAAAAGGAGCTGTGGAGAAGGAATCAGATGCGACTTCGGCACATTGATGGAGAACCCCAGCGAGTGCAGGAGTTCGGCCGTAGTCTGGAGGTGGGAGACGACTGCCTGGGACGAGCCCGCCTTCAGCAGCCAGTCGTCGAGGTAGGGGAAGACTGAAACCCCTGCCGGCGCAGATGAGCTGCGACCACCGCCAACACTTTCGTGAACACCCGAGGGGCAATGGTAAGGCCAAAGGGGAGCACGGTGAACTGAAAATGCTCGGGGCCTACCGTGAACCGAAGGTAACGCCGGTGGGCCGGCAGGACGGGGATGTGGAAATATGCGTCCTGCAAGTCCAACGCTACCAACCAGTCTCCAGGGTCGAGGGCAGTCAAGACCTGAGCTAGGGTGAGCATCTTGAACTTCTCCTTCCGGAGGAAGCGATTGACGTTCCGGAGGTCCAAGATAGGACGCATGTCCTCCTTGTCCTTTTTGGGCACCAGGAAGTAGTGGGAGTAGCAACCACGCCCTACTTCTGGGGTCGGAGCATGCTCGATGGCCCTCTTGGCCAAGAGGGCCGTGACTTCCTTCTGTAGAAGCACCAAGTGATCCCCTGACATGCGGTGGAATTGAGGTGGCATGGCTGGGGGGGTGGACTCGAAGGGGAGGGAGTAGCCCCTTCGGACAATGTCCAAGACCCACCTGTCCGAGGTGATGGTACGCCAGTGGGGAAGGTGATGGCGGACCCTGCCCCTACTGGCGTGCTGTGCACCTGAAAGGAGGGACTAGGAGGGTTTGGAGGCCGCGGACGGGTTGGAGGTGGTGGCCTGACCCGCACGCTGGTTGCCCGATCCGCCACGGCGGAATCCACGTCCTCGGCCACGCGAAGACGCCTGCTGCGCGGGCCGGTGGCTGGGCTGCTGACGTGAAGGGGCGCCCCTACCGTGGCCACGATAGGGGCGAAAAGCAGAAGTCAGCGGAGGGCGTGTAGCAGAAAGGCCCAGGGACTTGGCAGTAGCCCGTGAGTCCTTAAAGCGCTCCAACGCATGGTCTGCTTTGGACCCAAAAGACCGACTCCATCAAAGGGCATGTCCATGAGAGTATTCTGGACATCCCCTGAAAAACCAGTGGTTCTCAGCCAGGCGTGGCGTCGCAGCGCCACCGTCGTTGCAATAGACCTGCCCAGCGAGTCGGCGGTATCAAGGCCACATCGAATCGTGTATTTGGCCGCATCCCTTCCTTCCACAATGGCGTGGGAAAGCAGTGTCTGGACCTCCTCAGAACACTGGGGCAAAACAGTCGCCACCGAATCCCACAGGGAGTGGGTATATCGGCCCAAAAGACAAGCGGTATTGATGGACCGCAAGCCAGCACTGGAGGAAGAAAAACCTTTCTTCCCAAATTGATCCAGGCGTTTGGATTCCCTATCCGGAGGGGCGGTAGGGAAGGCGGTTTGGGAAGCGGAGGCTTGGACAACCAAGCTCTCAGGAGTGGGGTGGACAGAGAGAAACAGTGGGTCGCCCGGAGCTGGGCGATGGCGTCGGGACACGTTCCTATCCACAGGAGCCCCTGTGTTGGGCTTGGACCAGGCGCCCAAAAGAACGTCAGTGAGGGCGTCGTTAAACGGCAGCACAGTCTCCGTAGAGGAGGCTGCCGGATGAAGCACCTCTGTCAAGAGATTAGTCTTGACCACCACAGTAGGGAGTTGGAGATGTAAGGCTCCAGCCGCCCTACGCAACACCGTTGCAAAATTGGCTCCCCCTCCGTAGCCACGGGAGGAGACAGCATGCCAGTGTCAGGGGAAGTATCTAGACCACTGGCATCCCCTAGACCCTCTGTCCAGTCCTCATCGTACTGACACTGTAGTGCCAGAGGGTCATCAGACCCCTCCCAGTCCTCCTGGTCCTCCTCTGGTTCAAAATAAGGGGGAGGAGGGACATTTGGGACCCAAGGTCTCATCGGCGCCGGAACCGGCGTCGAGCGACGTCGTTCCGGGTCCATGTCCGGAGCCGGAAGGAACTGGGGGACGACGCCGCCTGGAGCCCCAGGCGGCGTCGAGAACGGCACCGGAGACATCGGCGCCGGCGGAGGTGTCGTTAGGTCGACCGGCGTCGATGGGGGTTGCGGAGCCGGGATCGAGGCCGGGGCCGAAGCCGGAGCCGGGATCGAGGCTGGAGGCACGGGCGACGCCGGGGCCGGAGCCGACGCCGGAGCAACCCTATCAGGGCCCGCGGGGCCCGAAGGCGCACCGGAGGGGCCTGGAGGCCCGAAGAGGCGGGCCATGGCCGACAGGAATTCCTGTACTTGGGCCGGATCCGCCCCCGAACCCGGGAAGGACTGGTATTGCGGGGGCGACTCCACAGGCATGTCCGGGGCCGCGGGAGCGGGGACGGTGCCGGGAGGGGCCTCAGCCGAGTCGCGAGACCGGCGAGGCGAAGTCCTAGAGCGACGATGCTTTTTGGACTTTTTATGTTTGGACTTACCGGACGAAGAAGACTTCGATGCCGACGACCGGTGTGGACTCCGCGATCGACCCCTGGACCGCTCACGCGACCGGGGCTTGCGCGGAGCCGAATGCCGGGCCTCCAGGAGCTTTCGAGACCGCTCTCGCAAAGCTTTCGGGTTGAGGGCCCGGCAGTCGGAACAAGACTGTCTCGTGGCCTCGGCCGAGGCAGAAGAGACACTCCCGATGCGGGTCTGTGATGGACATCATCCGAGCACAGGCGCCGCAACGTTTAAACCCGGGCATCCCTACGACACCTTGAAGTCGATGAAAGAAAAACAGTGAAAAATTCACCAAAAAAGATTGGTCAAAAAATGACCAGGGCACTGCTCTTCCCGGATCTGCGCTTGCTGGCGCGGAAAAAGAAGAACTGACGTCAGCGCGCAGGGGCGGCGCCTAAGTACTGCCCGCGACGTCATCCCGGCGATCACGACGCCGACGACGGACGCGGAGCCGCACGACGCCGCCTACCGACGCGCAAGGGTACTGCTATGCAAAAACTTTCCGGATCCAGCCTGACGCCTGGGGATATTCTAAGGTAAGGAATCTGTCACTAACGTGTCTCTTTCAGATATTACAATTGCCTGAGTCAGAGGAGGAGTCTCCCCTGTTTGCACCCCTGTATAGGTCCCTACGAAAGGAACCACGGTGTTGATAGGTTTGTAGGGCTCCCATCGCTTTAGCGGTTTGTGTCTTTTTTGAGCTTTTTTAGTCTTTTATCACTTGTGGCCCGAATAGATTTTGCCCATCAAAAGGTAAATTAAGCAGGTGCTGCTGTACACCCGGTTTGAAGCCGGGTACTCTAAGCCATGCATGGCGCCTGATGAGGATACTGGTATTAACGCACAAGTTACTAACTTGTGTAACGATATATCTGTAAGAGACAGTAGTTAGTGACAGATTCCTTACCTTAGAATATCCCCAGGCGTCAGGCTGGATCCGGAAAGTTTTTGCGTAGCAGTACCCTTGCGCGTCGGCAGGCGTCGTCGTGCGGCTCCGCGTCCGTCGTCGGCGATGTGATCGCCGGGATGACGTCGCGGGCAGTACTTAGACGCCGCCCCTGCGCGCTGACGTCAGTTCTGTACACTACTTTCCGCGCCAGGAACGCAGAGCCATGCAAGAAGCTGACATAGGTGTCTGAAAAATACTAGGGCCCTGAAAGGGATGTCCTTAACCCTAGAAATCAGTTCGCAGAACGGGGAGGATGGGTGGGGCGGTAAGGAATCTGTCACTAACTACTGTCTCTTACAGATATATCGTTACACAAGTTAGTAACTTGTGCATCTGAAAGAGACACGTTAGTGACAGATTCCTTACCTTAGAATAGATACCCCAGCAATACCAACCCCGGTGGTGGGTCTGCGAACAAAGATCAGACAAGGAAGTCCCGGAGGACAGAACGGCCAAAGAAGCCGTCCCTCCGGACCTGACTGTCAAGGCAGTAATGCTTTGTAAACGTGTGCAGCGAGGCCCACGTAGCTGCCTGACAGATATCCTGCAGCGGAACACCGGGGCCCAAAGCCGTGGTAGCAGCCGTTGCCCTGGTGGAATGGGCACGCAGCCCAACAGGAGGCTCCTTCTTAGCCAAAGAATAGCAGGCTTTGATACACAAGGTTACCCAGCGGGAGATGGTTCTCTTGTGCACCGCCTGACCTTTTTTGGCGCCCACGTAGCCAACAAAGAGCTGGTCATCCACCTGGAAGTGTTGTGTGCGGTTGATGTAAAAGGAAAGCGCACGTTTTGGGTCCAGACGGTGGAGCCTCTCTTCCTCTCTGGAAGGATGCGGAGGCGGAAAGAAGGTGGGCAAAGTGATGGTCTGCCCAATGTGGAAGGCAGTAACCACCTTTGGCAAGAAGGACGGACGCGTCCGAAGAACAACCTTGTCTGGATGGACAGACAGAAAGGGAGGTTTACATGATAGAGCCCGGAGCTCACTCACCCTCCGAGCGGAGGTTATGTCCACCAGAAAGGCTGTCTTCAGAGTCAGAAGACGAAGAGGACAGTTATGTAGGTGGCTCAAAGGGAGCGCACATAAGAAAGGTAAGAACCAAGTTCAAGTCCCACTGAGGCATCACAAACGGAACAGGAGGGAAGAGGTGTGTAATGCCTTTTAGAAACCTGTTAACAGGGGACTTGAAAAGGGAGGGCTGATCAGGAAGCCTGAGGAAGGCCGAGATGGCACAAAGATAGCCCTTGATGGTACCCAGGGCAGAACCCTGTTGGGCCAGGGAAAGAAGGAACAGAAGAACCTCAGAAAACGGGCAGAAAGGGGATTCACAGCCTTTGCTGTGCACCATGCCACAAACTTGTTCCACCTGCAGGCGTATACCACCTTAGTGGAGGGACGCCTGGCTGCCAGAATCACATCACAAACTTCGGGAGGCAAGTCGAAAGGAATCAACTGCCGCCGCTCAATCTCCACGCAAGCAGGTGGAGGCTGGACAGGTTCGGGTGGAGGACCGTCCCCTGCTGCTGCGACAGAAGATCCTCCCGAAGAGGCAGACGGATCGGGGGATCTACGCTCATACGGAGTAGCTCGGGATACCAAACTCTTCGAGCCCAGTCCGGAGCCACAAGAATGACTTGGGCCCGGTCGTGCCGAATCTTCTTCAACACTCTGGGTAGAAGTGGTATAGGCGGAAAGGCGTACAACAGACCGCAACTCCACTCGCGACGAAAAGCGTCGCCGAGCGAGTGCCGCCTTGGAAATTCCAACGCGCAGAACTGATGACATTGCGCGTTCTCTTCGGTGGCGAATAGATCTAACCAAGGCTCTCCCCACTGTAGAAAGAGTCCTTGCGCCACTTCCGAGTGAAGACGCCATTCTTGATCCATCATGCACCTGCGGCTGAGTTCGTCCGCCCTGGCGTTCAGGGAACCTGCCAGGTGTTGAACCATCAGGAACATGTCCTGATGTTCCAGCCATGTCCAGAGGCGCAGAGCCTACTGACAAAGGGTCCACGACCCCACCCCGCCTTGTTTGTTGCAATACCACATGGCGGTGGTGTTGTCTGAACACCTGCACTACCTTCCCTTTGACAGAGGGAAGGAATGCCTTGAGTGCAAGTCGGATCGCCCGGAGCTCCAGAAAGTTGATATGGAGCCGGGACTCCGCCGGAGACCAGAGGCCTCTGATCTCCGCCTCTCCCATGTGACCGCCCCATCCCAGAAGGAACGCGTCCATCACAACTGTGTGCTCTGGCTGGGGAAGGGAGAGGGATCTGCCCATGACCCATTGCCGGTTCGAGAGCCACCACTGCAACTGTTTTGCAGTCCCCTCCGAGATCTAGACGTGATCGGACAGGTTGCCCTGGTGCTGCGCCCACTGGAACTTCAGGTCCCACTGCAGAGCCCGCATATGCCATCTGGCATGAGTGACCAGCAGGATGCAGGAGGCCATGAGGCCCAGCAGCCTCAGGGTCATCCGTACCGAAACGCAGGATAACGGCTGAAAGATCGGAATCATAGCCTGAATATCCCGGACTCGCCGTTCGGGAGGATAGGCCCGAAACTGCGTCGTGTCCAGAACTGCTCCGATAAAAAGGAGCTGTGGAGAAGGAATCAGATGCGACTTTGGCCCATTGATGGAGAACCCCAGCGAGTGCAGGAGTTCGGCCGTAGTCTGGAGGTGGGAGACGACTGCCTGGGACGAGCCCGCCTTCACAGCCAGTCATCTAGGTAGGGGAAGACTGGAACCCCTGCCCGGCGCAGATGAGCTGCGACCACCGCCATCACTTTCGTGAACACCCGAGGGGCACTTGTAAGGCCAAAGGGGAGCACGGTGAACTGAAAATGCTGGAGGCCTACCGTGAACCGCAGGTAACGCCGGTGGGCCGGCAGGACGGGGATGTGAAAATAAGCGTCCTGCAAGTCCAACGCTACCAACCAGTCTCCAGGGTCGAGGGCAGTCAAGACCTGAGCTAGGGTGAGCATCTTGAACTTCTCCTTCCGGAGGAAGCGATTGACGTTCCGGAGGTCCAAGATAGGACGCATGTCCTCCTTGTCCTTTTTGGGCACCAGGAAGTAGTGGGAGTAGCAACCACGTCCTACTTCTGGGGTCGGAACATGCTCGATGGCCCTCTTGGCCAAGAGGGCCGTGACTTCCTTCTGCAGAAGTAACAAGTGATCCCCTGACATGCGGTGGAATTGAGGTGGCATGGCTGGGGGGGTGGTCTCGAAGGGAAGGGAGTAGCCCCTTCGGACAATGTCCAAGACCCACCTGTCCGAGGTGATGGGACGCCAGTGGTGAAGGTGATGGCGGACCCTGCCCCCTACTGGTGTGCTGTGCACCGGAAAGGAGGGACTAGGAGGGCTTGGAGGCCGCGGACGGGTTGGAGGTGGTGGCCTGACCCGCTCGCTGGTTGCCCGAACCGCCACGGCGGTATCCACGTCCTCGGCCACGCGAAGACGCTTGCTGCGTGGGCCGGTGGCTGGGCAGCTGACGTGACTGGGCGCCCCTTCCGTGGCCACGAAAGGGGCGAAAAGTAGAGGTGAGCGGAGGGCGTACAACAGAAAGGCCCAGGGACTTGGCAGTAGCCTGTGAGTCCTTAAACAGCTCCAGCGCATGGTCTGCCTTTGAACCAAAAAGACCGACTCCATCAAAGGGCATGTCCATGAGTGTATTCTGGACATCACCCGAGAAACCAGTTGTGCTCAGCCAGGCGTGGCGACGTAGCGCCACCGTGGTCGCAAGCGATCTGCCCAGCGAGTCGACGGTATCAAGGCCACAACGGATGGTGTATTTAGCCGCATCTCGCCCTTCCGCAATGGCGCGGGTAAGCAGTGTCTGGACCTCCTCAGAACACTGCGGCAAAACAGCCGCCACTGAATCCCACAGGGAGTGGGTATATCGGCCCAAAAGGCAAGCGGTGTTGACGGACCGCAAGCCAGCACTGGAGGAAGAAAAAGCCTTCTTCCCAAATTGGTCCAGGCGTTTGGATTCCCTATCCGGAGGGGCGGTAGGGAAGGCGGTTTGGGAGGCAGAGGCTTGGACAACCAAGCTCTCGGGGGTGGGATGTTGGAGAGAGAAACAAGGGGTCGCCCGGAGCAGGGCGATGGCGTCGGGCCACGTTCCTATCCACAGGAGCCCCTGTGGTGGGTTTGGACCAGGCACCCAAAAGAACGTCAGTGAGTGCATCATTAAACGGCAGCACAGTCTCCGAGGAGGAAGCCGCCGGCTGAAGCACTTCTGTCAGGAGGTTAGTCCTGACGGCCACAGTAGGCAACTGGAGATGTAAGGCTCCAGCTGCTCTACGCAACACCGTTGCAAAATTAGCTCCCTCCTCCGTAGCCACGGAAGGAGACAGCATGCCAGTGTCAGGGGAGGTGTCTAGACCACTGGCATCCCCAAGTTCCTCAGCCCCGTCCGGATCATACTCACACTGTTGTGTGAGAGGGTCCTCAGACCCCTCCCAGCTCTCCTGGTCCTCCTCTTGTTCAAAATATGGAGGAGGAGGGACATTTGGGACCCAAGGTCTCATCGGCGCCGGAGCCGGCGTCGAGCGACGTCGGTCCGGCTCCATGTCCGGAGCCGGAGAGAACCGGGGAACGACGCCGTCTGGAGCCCCGGAAGGCGTCAGGAACGGCACCGGGGACGTCGGCGGAGGCGTGGTTAGGTCAACCGGCGTCGATGGGGGTTGCAGTACCACCGGAGCCGGGATCGAGGCCGGGGCCGGAGCCGGGATGAAGGCTGGTGGGACAGGCGGCGCCAGGACCGGAGTCGACGGCGGCGCCGGGGCAACCCCATCAGGGCCCGCGGGGCCCGAAGGCACACCGGAGGGGCCTGAAGGCCCGAAGAGGCGGGCAATGGCCGACAGGAATTCCTGTATTTCGGCCGGAGTCGCCCCCGAACCCGGAAAGGACGGGTAATGCGGGGGCGGCTCTACAGGCATGTCCGGGGCCGCGGGGGCGGTGCAGACTGGGGCCTCAGCCGAGTCGCGAGATCGGCGAGGCGAAGTCTTAGAGCGATGACTCTTCTTAGACTTCTTGTGCTTCGACTTACCCGAGGAGCGCGAAGACTTGGACTCCGACGACCGGCGGGGACTCCGCGACCGGCCCCTCGACCTCTCCCGGGACCGGGACTTGGTGCGGCGCGGAGCCGACTGCCGGACCTCGAGTAGCTTTCGAGACCGCTCTCGCAAAGCCTTCGGATGAAGTTTCCGGCAGTCAGGGCACGACTTCGTTTCGTGGTCTCGGCCGAGACAGAAGAGACACTCGAGATGCGGGTCCGTGATCGACATCATGCGACCACAGGCTCCGCATGGCTTGAAGCCGGGCATCCCTACTGACACCTAGGAGTCGAGAAGACTCGAAAAGAAACAGTGAAAAAATTCACCAAAAATGTAGTCAAAAATTGACTAGGGCACTGCTCTTCCCGGATCTGCGCTTACTGGCGCGGAAAAAGAAGAACTGACCTCAGCGCGCAGGGGCGGCGCCTAAGTACTGCCCGCGACGTCATCCCGGCGATCACGACGCCGACGACGGGCGCGGAGCCGCACGACGCCGCCTACCGACGCGCAAGGGTACTGCTACGCAAAAACTTTCCGGATCCAGCCTGACGCCTGGGGATATTCTAAGGTAAGGAATCTGTCACTAACGTGTCTCTTTCAGATTTTGTGTGCGCTTTTGTCTGCGGAGTCTATGGCACATTGTATAGTGGCATTAGATACAGCCCTGCCCTCTTCTACCATTTGTGTTGCACGTTGTTGCTATTGGTCAGGGAGGTGTTGCAGTAGTTGCTGCATTTCATCCCATGTGGCCCAATTATATTGGGAGAGTAGACCCACAGAATTTGCGAAACGTATGTGGTTGGCCGCTTGTGCTGCAACCTGTTTTCCTGCAACATCATATTTCCTACTCTCCTTATCTGTAGGAGGTGCATCCACTGTGCCTTGTGAATTTGCCCTCTTTCTGTCAGTGTACACTAGTGAATCTGGTGCGACTTGGCCCTTGATATACCCAGGGTCCAGTGGACATGCCGTATTTTTTTGTTTCAATGTGATAGGGGACTACCCTAGATTTCACCGGCTGCTTAAATATGCCCTGTGTTTATAATATACCTCTGCATAGGGAGCGATTTCGCCATCCTTTGTGATCCCTTACATGTTTCCACCAGGAAATCCTTTTCCTATGGGATAGTGTGTACGCTTACTTTGTGGTTTGTAGCAGCCCTACTGATGATCTCATGATAAGTTGATGTATCATCTGGTGATGGTTTGGATGGGTAGATACTAGGGTCTGTATAATCCAATGGATGAGGCAGTATTGGGATCTCCCTGTGGGTATGTGAAGAAAGGTATATTGTACTCTTCATGTTGATGGTCACCCTGAAGTGATTTATTTGGTGATGGTAAAGGTTGCTCAGAAGGCAAGTGTTCCAGAGAGAGTTGTGCACTGGCCCTGAAGGCAGAAGAGGTGAAGTTGGAATAGGAGATGTAGGAATAGGAGGAGGAGTTGCAGAGGGAAGGAAACAAATGGGGCTTGTACCTCTGTCCTTCCTCTTTTTATTTGGATGATGGGTTGGTTGAGACTCAGCAATGTCCTCCTCAAACGACTTCCTCCTTTTTGGAAGTGTGAGGGAAACAGGTGGTGGTCATTTTGTGCATAGCTTCCCAGTATATGGGTGTACAAAGAGTCTTTTGTCCCTTGTCCAGCTTGTCTTGCAAGCTTTCAAGAATGGGCTTCAATTGTTTTCGCTGTGATTCTGTACTACTTTTAGTAGTTTTCAACATGGAAGGCGTTGAAGAGTCGTTCTTATTGGGTGCAGTCTTTTGCATTTCTGTTTTTGATGCAGACGGCTTATGTGTTGGTTTTGATGCCGAAGGTTTTGAAGCCGAACCATCTTTCGGTTCCAAGACCTTTTTTGGGATCAGAGGTGCGTTGCTTCGGCTCCGAGTGCTTGCCTGACTTCGGTTGTGCTGATGTAGTCTGTTTCGGTGCAGGCACCAAAACAAACTTTAACGCTTTATATTATTCAATGCTAGTTGAAGGCTTTCCAGGCGTAGTGGTTTTTTGTTTGTGTGCCTGTTGATGGAGACCTCCATGGCACGAAGGCAGTGTGGCTTCGAAAGCCGGTGTGGGTGGTTTGGTAGGCTTTTGCCAAGGTACTCACGTGCCTCTGTATGGAGTTGGGCTCGGAGTCCGGACTGTCCCCGCTGCTAGCCGCAGTACCTGCACGTCTGGTGGCGCAGTCTGTGCCTCCGAGTCTTCCGGTTCTTAAGTGGGGTCTGGCGACTGGTCTCCAAAGATATCTGGTGCATTTTCCATGCGAAGCATATTTGGGAGGCCCAACAACACTCCATTTGCCATTGGAGACCGGAACGCTAAACAGCCTCACAGGTCTCTTTATGCTCCGGTGACAAACATAGGTTGTAAACTTCATGTTGGTCTTACCTGGCATATTTTGCATGGCAATTAAGGCAAAAACTGAAGGGTGTGTTTTCCATCCCTTGTGGACGTAATCTTGTAGAATGGAGACGAAGAAGCTGTAGAACAGCGGGCCTGAGCCCAGGCAGGTGCTGTGAAGTGATCGATAGCACCAGCTGCTGTCGTTCAGATCTGAAATGTGTCAGTCTAAAGCGGAAAAAACCGAGCGTCTGAAAAGGCCTCAGTGAGGATTAAAGGTTTGGCCCCATGAAACAAAGGTGCAAACAAAAACTCCATCTGTAGGATGGTATTATCATTCAAGAGATAACAGACTTAAGAGGAACACCTGAAAAGACCCAAAAGGTAAAGAGTTGGTTAAACAAATGTGTTCAAAACATTTTACATGCTTTTACTCCCTGCTGCGGAAAACAATTACTAGACATTTTTATTTTTAAATGGAGAGAGAGGTAGAAGAGCATACTTCTGGGTACACTCACAAAAGTAAGTTTTTTTTGTTTTTATTTTAAAAAGCACTGCTCATTAGGAGCAAATGATTATGCTTCAGCAAGATCCATCCTTCAATGCCATTGCTGGGATGGGCATGTCCTTTGGATGGTACATAGACATGCAGACCGGTCCAAAGTTAGCCAACTGCAAGTGAATCTGGTAGCTTGACTTTCTTTTGGCCCCAGCACACACAAAATCTGCCGTACATGCTGAAGCTCAGGATCAAAATTGATTGAGACCGAGCCTAGCTCTGAGGTTAAATGGGGAGTGAAAGAAGTGAACTCTTTTGCCGACTAGACTACTGACTGTCCCTGGGACCTGCACAGCGAGTGTGTGTGGCAGCACACTTTTTGCCTCACTAGAGAGGAACATGCCTTTTGCCTGCTCTCAGGACAGAGCATGATGTCTACTGGCCCACTCGTCTGAAGTTCCACTTGTGTTATGCGCAGACCGTGCAATGACATCCCAAACAGTGGATGTGTGTTGTCTGAATTTCTTAGCTGGAGTGTATAGCCCCAGACAGAGCAGTGTGGAGGGATGCTGACAGAACGGCCCTTAAAAATTCAATGCAGATTCAATGTTACCAATTTGCAAGGGATTGCTGATTAATCCTTCCTGAGCACTGGTATTTGGGTGTTAGTAAAGGAATGAAGGCGAGTCAGCAGATTCAGCTGTTAGTGGGAGAGAAGTTTTTAGACAAGGCCTGAAGCCTTTTTGTCTTCCCTTGAGTGGCCCAACCAGGAAGGCTGATAACCCGGTGAAAAGCTACACACACATTGTTCTTGTGATATGGGTACTCCTGCTTGGACTCAAACATCACAAGGAGAAGCAGCACAGGTGGAAAGTCAAAAGGAAAAGATACCCAGAAAAGCCACCTTGCCCAATGGACTGTGCCAGAGCAGACCTGCATGAGCCTCAGGTGCTACTGACTCCCCCGTTCAACCAAAAACATTTTTCTTCATTGAGGAGATTCACCTGAGCACCGCCCTTGCCACTGCCACAGAGGAAGCCGAAGGAACTGCGCAGTGTCTACCTTCATCATGCACAACGGTTGCATATCAGTGCCTGGTTAAAGGGAACAGATTCCCCACTGGCAGTGCTGGATCTGTGTGTCCTTTGCTAAGACACTGCCAGCTAATATGAAGAGTAGGAGGTAGGGCTACAGAGACAAGCCATGGGGAATGGGAGCACAGCTGCTTTGTTTGCCAAAGCACCACCTGCATACATGTAGTTGGATGATCGGAGTGCGCATCAAAGATCAGGTAACGCTTAACACCTGAGAACATTGATTGTGAACTTACTAACCAGAACTGCTTGTCGAGTCTTTTCTACATAGGAGAAATGCCTAGTCAAGAGTATGGACTTACCAACAGATCTCCGACTGCAAGGAAGCTGCTCCATTCTAGCCATAGTGAGTCTTCACCTGCTCTCAAAATCAAACTATTTCCACTCTACTGTGTAGTAAACCCCATTGACTCTATAGTGATCATTCCAGTAGTGCTGCCCAACCTTCTTTATGTACCTTATTATGTTTTGGGTGTGAATAACGTTCTCCCCTTTCCATAAAGAAAAACACTGGGATGGACATTCACTTCCTGGGACATCAGTGGGTGCTCTACCTAACAGGTTCCAAAAGACACTGTGAAGATGAATATCAAAGCCACAGGGAACAAAAACTCATCAGCAATGGGGCCACCTATTTAAAGTACTCATCAGAACTGAATACCCACCATTCACCAGGATTTCCCTAAAATAAGCAAGTAGAGTACAAAAGACGGGTCAATGATGGCAGATTTGGAAAGAAAGAGTATGCGATGTTACTATTTCAATGTTAGGTTATCAATGGTTACAATGTAGGTGTCACAAACTATATATGCAGAGGATGAATTAAGAAGCCTGGCAAGGATGCATACAACCTTCCATCAGGCGTGATTAAGAAAGCAGAAGAGTCAAAGAGCAAGAATATGGCATTTGGGGCAAATGTTTAGGCGAATGTTAGAAGAGAAAAGAACCTTAAATAGACAGTTTGCCCTAACAAAAAGGATAAGCACTATCTGAGGGATCAGGGCATCAATGTAGCCCCTGGGAAATATTTTTGAAAGAGGTCTTAGTTTAAAGTGCCAATAAAGCAGAGTTAAAGTGATGTCGTGCAAGTCATACTATTTCGTAGACAATGATTAAAATTCAGACATAATGTTAAGGGAGTGAACAGCGCAAAAAAATAGAATGCAACTGTTAAATGAAATTAGAGAACATTTAAAAGTGGTAGGCCTGCAAGAAACACTTAAAAAAGGGCAGGCACAAAGATTTAATAAGTAGAGCAATATTTCACCTCAGACCAGATGGGAAAGAGAATGAGCAGGCATCATAAAGATATCAGTGCCATCCCTGTGCGCTAAAGACATAATTGAAGTAAAGGAATGGCATTACATCATAATAAAGTGAAAGTTATAGGAACACATTGACAATCTTCTTACTTAATGTACCAACGGTGGGTTAGTTGTAATCCCTTCATCCTACAGATAAGGAATACTACATTCCAATTCTCTGTCTGGATTTTCACAAGCATAGATAGCAAAAAATTTTACCCTATAAGAATCTTTTTATAATGTGTAGTGCTGTAGATTCACAAACTCTGCACCCATACCAACATATTCCTCCAACACCAGAGTCTTCTGACAGGTCAGTGCATCTCTACTCAGACCCAGGCATACCCCATGGGGAGGATGACAGATATGACTAGCCTTCTGGGACAGGGATGATTTTAATGTCAACGCCGATCTGGAGCCATTCTCAACTAAGCCATCCTGGCCAGATGATACGACTGCATATTATACCTTCTTTCAGAGGACGCCCTTCACCATAAAGCTGTCATGCATGTCCTACAGGAGGAGGACATTGTTCCAACCACATCTTGGTAAACCTCGAAAAGACATGGAACACTAATCAGGGGACAAATACTAAATCATGGAAGCTTTCCTGTATGATGCTAAAAGACAGGGAGATAAAACATGAGGAGCTCTTAAAACAGGTGTGGCTAAGAATACACATGGAGATGAAATCTCCCTAATCTGGTAGTGAATCTGGATTTAAAGGGTACCCTAAACTACCAGCAAACATTTTAATGAACAGAACTGAAATAACACAGATACTGACAGAATAAAGTTTTAAAAAGTTGATATAGTTAACAAGTTGAATGTTTGATTAGTCCAAAAATCAAACAGTAGATAGCTGAAAACTAGTGGAACAAGCATTGGCATAGCCAATAGGTCTCGCCTTTGGGACCTTATAAGTGTTTAGCTATGCAACAATTGTGCTGTAGGGTAGTAGTAGGGGGGTAGTGGGGTAGTAGGGGTATTAGTGGGGTAGTGGGGAAGTGGGGTAGTAGAGGGGTAGTGGGGTAGTAGAGGGGTAGTAGAGGGGTAGTAGTAGAGGGGTAGTGGGATAGTAGAGGGGTAGTAGGGTAGTGGAGTAGTAGAGGGGTAGTAGTGGGGTAGGGTAGAGGGGTAGTAGAGGTGTAGTGGGGTAGTAGGATAGTAGGGGGTAGTGGGGTAGTAGAGGGTGGGGTAGTAGGGTAGTGGGGTAGTAGGATAGTAGGGGGGTAGTGGGGTAGTAGGGGTATTAGTGGGGTAGTGGGGAAGAAGGGTAGTGGGGTAGTAGAGGGGTAGTAGTAGAGGGGTAGTGGGGCAGTAGAGGGGTAGTAGTAGAGGGGTAATAGAGGGGTAGTGGGATAGTGGAGGGGTAGTAGGGTAGTGGAGTAGTAGAGGGGTAGTGGGGTAGTAGTGGGGTAGGATAGAGGGGTAGTAGAGGTGTAGTGGGGTAGTAGTGGGGTAGGGTAGAGGGGTAGTAGAGGTGTAGTGGGGTAGTAGGATAGTAGGGGGTAGTGGGGTAGTAGAGGGTGGGGTAGTAGGGTAGTGGGGTAGTAGGATAGTAGGGGGGTAGTGGGGTAGTAGGGGAGTAGGGTAGTGGGGTAGTAGGGTAGTGGGGTAGAGAGTGTGGAGGTATAGAAGGGACAGAATGTGAGAATGGGGTACAAACAGCATGTCGAGGTGAGAGCGCTTCAGTACGCATGAAGTTTCTGCCTAAAAAAAGTGCGTGTTGTTGCAGTTAGCTCGATTGTGCGGGTGAGAAATAAGCACATTAAGTTTCGGGGTACAAACAGCATGACGAGGTGAGAGCGCTTCATTACGCATGAAGTTTCTGCCTAAAAGAAGTGCGTGTTGTTGCAGTCCGCTCGATTGTGCGGCTGACAAATAAACGCATGAAGTTTCAGCATAAACGGATGAAGTTTGTGCCTAAGGGTCCTTTTATGAGGGGAACAACTTCTGCTGATATCGAGATGAGGGGGGCGTGTGGTGCATAGTAAGTGATAGAGGTGAGAGTGGGGGGAGAGTGTGGAGGTATAGAAGGGACAGAAGGTGAGAATGGGGTACAACAGCATGACGAGGTGAGCGCTTCATTACGCATGAAGTTTCTGTCGAAAAGAAGTGCGTGTTGTTGCAGTTAGTTCGATTGTGCTGGTGACAAATAAACGCATAAAGTTTCGGGGTACAAACAGCATGACGAGGTGAGAGCGGTTCAGTATGCATGAAGTTTCCGCCTAAAAAAAGTGCGTGTTGTTGCAGTTAGCTCGATTGTGCGTGTGACAAAAAATAAACGCATAAAGTTTCGGGGTACAAACAGCATGACGTGGTGAGAGCGGTTCAGTACGCATGAAGTTTCCGCCTAAAAAAAGTGCGTGTTGTTGCAGTTAGCTCGATTGTGCGTGTGACAAAAAATAAACGCATAAAGTTTCGGGGTACAAACAGCATGACGAGGTGAGAGCGGTTCAGTACGCATGAAGTTTCTGCCTAAAAAAAGTGCATGTTGTTGCAGTTAGCTCGATTGTGCGGGTGACAAAAACGATTGTGCGGGTGACAAAAAATAAACGCCTAAAGTTTCTGCATAAACGCATTAAGTTTCTGCCTAAAAGAAGTGCGCGAAAAAATCAGAGTCCGGCCTCAGCGAAGTGCAGTGCGTTTCTATAGTAACACAGTGGTGGCAGATGGAAGTCAGGCAGTAAAAGTCATGCCGATGCACGTGCACGCGCGCGTAACCGCAAGCTGGTGGCCGCCAGTAGCACTTCCAACAAGCACGGAATCGAAACGGAAGAGCGGGGGCGAGCGAGCGCGGCAGCCTGCTCAGCTGACCAGACGCTCGTGCGTCATGGCCTTTTGCCGGCATGTGTTTACAATTATCGCGCCCGCGTCTGGGCACGATAATTGGAAACACGTTTGCCGCGCGTACCCATCTCAAAAAGGCCAGCCACGACGCACAAGCGTTTTTTGGACTGCTTTCCAAACTCACTTACTAAAAGTCTTCGCCTCTAAGCAGCGCTTGCGCGCTACTCGAGGCTCGACCTAAAAAGGGACAAAGAGAAAGCCTTTGGAGATTACTATTGATGGCAATATACCTCTGAAAAACTACAAAGTCGGACTGAATATTTACACAAATATGAATTATGTCCGATAGCCAAGCAAAAAATGACTGAAGCAGAGGTTATTGCCATCAAATTCAACAAAGCAGGGAGGCTTTTCTGGGGATCTCAGTGGTTAAGGGAAAGTATACAGAGGGCACATTCTTGTTTACCACTAGCGACCAGAGACTAAATTACCAGTGAAATCCAATTAGATAAATTAACTTAATACTTTTGGGCACTTCACTCTCTTGACAGTGAGGCTGAGCAGTCAAGGCTTACCCTAGGTGTGGTAGGTGTTTGAAGCTCAGATACAGCATGTCACAGTGAATGGCAATTAATAACATCTATGTCCCATCAGTGCTTCATCTATTAACCAGCTGGTTGTTATGGACGTGTAACCTCAATGTCCACAGAGATACCCGTTGGGTGCCTTGTATGCAAGGGTAATGGGCAAGCATTCAGCACTGGCAACCTTCCTGTGGTTTGGAGCTCGGGTGCTCTTTTCACACCTCATCCTCCCTCGACCCAAGAAGAAGAGTTTCGCTCCAGCTGAGGGGTTTGAGCAGTTCTGCAATTAACTGCTCATGTAACTGACAAGCTGATGTCAGCTGCAGGCACCACAAATAGGGACACTTTGTGGTTTCCCCACAGGGCCAAACAAGAGCCCATTTCTCCACGATCATGGGGCATGGCGCCACAAGAAGTGTTTCTTCATGCTGGCAGGGAACGGAAACATGAATCTCCTGGAAATCTGAGCCCTTCACCTTTCCAGCGACACTCTTCCATTTGCGAAAAGTGCCAGGAGATCACAGTGGGAAGTATTTATCTGGCATTTTCTCTAGACAGCAAGGGGAATGGAAGGTGGAGTGCTGGAGGAGGTCACAAAGGACATGACCGTTAACCCACCACTGGGCAGCAACAATGTACTGGTCATCCCTTTCTTCCAAAGCCACAAAGACTGCCCATCTGTTGATTGGAGCATTCTCTGAATCTGGAAGGAGAAGTAAGGCATCAACACCTACTTTTCACACTTTTCTCACGGACGCGTTGTGGGCACAACATTGTTGTGTGCCCAAGAGCGCAGGTGGAATTGTGGCGTGCTCGAGTTGCATTTGGAAAGCTGAGAATCTCCCATTATTATAACACTCAGATGAACACGGCAGAATATAAACCCAAAGTTAAAGACCCTAAAAAAAAAAACACTGAATTTGTTTTTAGTGTGGATCAGATAGAGTGGATCTGCAGCAAGACCCATTGAAATCAATCCAAATTTCAGGGAGGGGGGTTAGACGATTGTGACAAATTCAGATGGACTATGAATTTAATGGAAGGTCTGTCTTTTTAGGTCTCGCAGACCTTCGCTCTGCGTGGCTTCTTGTAATCAAGCAGATTTCAGAAGTGGAGTGTAGGCTTCGCCCCTTCTTTCCATTGGCTTGCGTCATCGTTCATACTAAACGCTGGCTTTCGAATGTAAGTGAGGCTTTTTAGTCCCTCCTTGTCACCGCCCTGTCTCCTTTTGGCCCCGCCCACCTGGCATTGATCTTTTACTTGCGGCATTACACTGTCTCCTTTAACTAGTCGGTAAGCACTACATTTTTTTAGCATAACTTTTCTACACGGGCGCCGACTCGGGCCTTTTGACAGTCCCCCCCCACCCCCCATGCTTCTTAACACATACCCTTTCCTCTTAGAGAACTATCACGCTGTTCGCTTTCTGTGGTTGTTAAAAGAAAAGGGCGATCTTGAATTTACTTTTCACTGGTATTTATAACTTCCCATGAAGCGCCTGCAGCTGCCGAGCCTGCTGCACCCAGCAGCAGGGCCGGGTCAGATTCCCGTGTAGACGGTGCTGTAAGCGGGTCACTGGGGGATCGAAGGAGGGGGCCCTCCACTTACGTCATGGCTTCAACGTAGGCATTACATGCTTTCCGTTTACGCAGGTCTGATGTCGTGCTTGTTCGAGCCAGGAAGCGCTGTACTGCGCATGTCTGCTGATAGGAAGTGAAGGATTGGGCATGCGCAACTTGTTTTTTTAAGCTGAGACTATCCCAAAACAACTGGGAAAGTTTCATAAGTGCAGGTCCACTCGTGTTTTATTGAATCTAAGGCACTTCCGATGACACGTGTTGGCAATGTTGCATAGCCGGTGAATGTGGGGGAGTTTAGGGGACAAATGCTTCTGAATATAAACAAGACTAGTCTGTCCCTTGGGCTCGTCACAGCTCTGATTGTTTCGCTGCAGCCGGTGCCAGGCTCATTAAATATTGAGCAGCCATGCTGCCTGCTGCGGGCTCTTGTGTTACCACAGACAGCGAGAGGTGAGAGCGGCGGACAGGATATGCTCTCATGCAGTCTCCGCACACCGCGGAGGGGTGCACTGCCCGTAAACACCTCGCAGCCGGGGCGTAACTACAATTGGTGAAGAAGGTGCAGTGGCAACTGTGGTAATTGTACCCTGATAACGCTGCAGTTTACTGCCCCAAGAAGTAGTCAAAAAGGTAATTTTGCTTACTTGCACCAGGGCTAATCGCATCTTTGCTGCGCTACAGCTCAAAGCAACAGTGCGCTGACCTTTACAGAACCACAGAGGACAGGAATCCAGCGACAAGGATGCTACGGGCTCTACTGCAAGCAAGGACATGTCCCGAGTACCGTTAGGGTAGTAATATATAGTAATATGTAGGGTTCATTTGGCCCTGGTGCCACTGCACCTGATGTACCATTGACAGCTACGTCCATGCAGGAGACACCAAAAGAAAGTTGCGGGGTGGAACACAGAATAGTACAAAAATCACACCAGGAGCTAACTACGCCAAGCTCCTACCACCCTAACTTCATAGCACGTTGGAATGCGGTTCATGCAGACACATAACTGGCACACACTGCGGTGAGTGTTTTTAGAGCACGAGAGTGTTCTTTGGAGAAGGAGAGCGTTTCAGAGGATGCGAGTATTTTTTTAGCGGGTAAGAAGCATTTTTTGAGAGGGTGAGAGTTTTTCTGGTGGGGGATTTTTTTGAGGCCGAGTGTTTTTTAGCTGGTGAGGTTTTTTGGAGGATGAGAACGTTTTTCAGAACTGGGCCTTGTGTTTAGAGAGAGCGAGGGAGTTTAAGAGGATGGGAGTCTTTTTCCACGGGTTGTGGTGTCTTTTTAGGAGTTTTTTTTCCTTCAGGGGTGATTTTTAGAGGATGGGAGTGTTTAGTACGTAGAAGAGTTTTTAGAAGATAATTTTTTTGAATGTGTGATTTTTTTTAGTTGGCAGGTGTTTTAAGAGGATGGGAGTGTTTTAACATTGAGGATGTTTTGGGAGGTTAAAGTGCAGCGCGTTTTTAAGAGGCTGAATGTGCTTTCAAAGAGTGAGCGTTAATATAGAGAGTGTGATAGCGGTAAACTAGAGGTATCTTACCACGGTGCTGAACATAGCGGCTGCCAAGCTGTAAAGCGCACGGGACAGGGAGTGAGTGGACTCAAGGTCTGGCCAGGGGTCGAGCAGAGTACATATTGCACATGCCAGTGACACGCCCTGGTAGAGCGTGCTCCTCAGCTGCCCGGTGCGGCTCCAGCCCTTTTCTAACTTTAGAAGCAGCGCTTCTCACCTCCCACGCTATTTTTATTATTAAAAAAACATAAGGTCTCACCGCTCTCTAAACACTTCTTTCAGACGCGTCCTCTGTGGAGTGGTATAAAAACCATGCAGTGCGTGCGCTAAAAACTTCTGTAAGTTATTTTTGTTTTGTAATAAACAAAAAACTCTTTGCGTCAAATATATAACAAAATACCACGTTATCCCAGTATTTTATAAAGCGCAAACTAATCACCCCTAAGGGTCTCAAGGCGCTGTCGGGAAGATGAAGCGAGCTATTGCCCAGAGTCACGTGGTGCTGGGCTGAGTTGCCACCGGTGCCAGGAATGGAACCTTGAGCCCCGTGCTTCAGAGTCAGCAGCCCTGGCCGCATTCATGTGCGCTGGAATAAAGTATTCCCAGCTGTAGCGTTATTGATCGGTCTCATTCTGGAAACTGCAGTCCGTTTCGTTACAGGGCAATAAAGAGGCCACTGCTTGTAATGGAAAACTGTAGGTACACATTCCTCGCAACTTCCTCATTCCCTCGTCGAGCCTCAGAGCCCGCCCTGGTGCCTTGTCTCTTGGACTCCCGTCACAGTTCTGGCTCAAACAGCATTCTGAATTAGCTGTCTGGAGAGCGATTCTTGGCCATGTCCGTGTCTCCTACTTGTAGGTCAGGCAGTTTTGTCAGCCTCTTGCATAGCTGCCAAGGTTTCCGATTGCTACGTGTGAGATTTTCATAATTTCAGTGTAATTATGAGTGACATTTCAACAACTATGAGTGACACTTTCTCGCAAGCAAAGACGACAGGGAAACATATTGATATCAGAAACTACACCCATTTGAGTAACCAGAAACTCTAAGAAGATCTTAAAATTGCTGCAAGCACCAGAAATGGAAGGGCACTACACTAACCGGCTTTAGCGCTGGTGGTGCCCTTTGCAACACTGTTTGTTAGCGCCCGCCAATGACCACCTCCACCACGGATTCCCTCACCACCACCTTTTAACAGTGCCCTTCAAGTCTCCATAACCACTCTCTCTCAGATGCATTTAATTAGTTATATAGCGCCACTCATACCAGTGTAGGGTGTCAGAGCACTTCTCATCACACGTGCATTACACAGAGACTATCAGTCATACGTTTGTAACTCAGTTTATAGGAAATGTTACATAAGCCGGAGGGCTACAAGGTGTAGGAGTGACATGTCATCCATACTCGTAAGCAGCATAGTTTGAGTGCTTGGTCTAGAGAAGCACAAACTCAGAAATTAACAAGCATTTGCAATGCAATAGGTCTCGCATTTACGTGAGTTTGAGCTATTCACATTGCAAACAACAATGCCTTTTATTTTTGTTTTCGTTTTTAAAACAGAAATAAAAGGCATTGTCATATACAATGCCAATAGCTTAAACTCGCGTAAATGCGAGACCTATTGCATTGCAAATGCTTGTTTTAGAAGGCGAAGAGGAGTTCAAGGAGAGCGACAGCCTCCAATTTCTTTACTGGTCAACGTTAAGGGTTCACAAAGCAGGGTGAAATTGAGTGGGTCTACAGAATGACACCACTGAAATCAATGGAAGAGCCCAGTTTTTTGTAGTGGAACCAATTTTCAAGGCTGATGAGGGCACTGAACTTAAAGGGAAACTTTTTCTTTTCAAGATCTAACGTAAGCTTAAGGTGGGTGACACCCTCCAAAAGAGGGTAATCTTAGAGTTATGCAATGCTATGCCTCATATGTAACACTTTCAGTTGCGTAACAAAGCAGTCGTGCATAGTCATCAAGTGGCCCTTTCTACTGTATTTTTATTGCTTTTAAATGATGTTTTCTACCTGTTCAAATGAAGTGAAGAACCCTGCAGGTGGCAGCATACTTCTCTGTGAGAGTGCCATAGATGGAACTGTGTTTGTGTGCATTGAACAGAAAGGAGTGAGGGAAGAATACTTGTGCCTCCAAGTTTACCCCTTGGAAGAAATGGGATTTTTTTCCCCCTCTTAACTACTGAACACTGAGTCAATAGTCATGTGTGACACCGTTAATCAGTCTTTGCTCTTCTGGTAGACGTTCTAACTTCAACCTTTCATTGTTGAACAAGACCCTTCAGGTCCCACAATGAAAAGTATTCTTGATGAAAAAGCCATGGGCTTACCTGGGTGTGCCACACATGAAACAGGGCCACCAGGCAGCTATGGCAGTATAATGAGATACAGTAGAAATGACCTCCGTTTGTAAATGTAATTTTTGCTGAACTGCCACAAATAGCAAAAAATAGATAGTCTAGTCTCTTCTAAAATGTCAAGAGTGGCCAAAATATATCAGTCAAACATGAGAATTGGCCCTGCACAAATATGGCATGGGCTAATCACTCTCCTACACTTATTTTGAAATTTGTTCCATCCAGAATTCTGTAACACACTCTATGGCCAGCATATCTCAATGTATTGTTTGCAAAACCTTGGAAATTTGTAACTGTAATCCAGATGAAATGCGAGACTCCAGGTTGGAAAATTAATTATCAACAACAAAAGCCCTTGTTGCTCATTATACATGAACATCGAGCGTTTCAAGGGTCCCCCACGTTTTTCTTTGTCAGTGGAAAAGGGTTCAATATCTATTCATAGACCCCCCCATGTGTCTTTAAAATTGTTAACGCAGATCCAACCTCCCCTGGCGGTACTGACAAGCGTTCAGACACAAAGCACAAGTTACTAACTTGTGTAACGATATATCTGTAAGAGACAGTAGTTGGTGACAGATACCTTACCTTAGAATATCCCCAGGCGTCAGGCTGGATTCGGAAAGTGTTTGCGTAGCAGTACCCTTGCGCGTCGGTAGGCGGCGTCGTGCGGCTCCGCGTCCGTTGTCGGCGTCGTGATCGCCGGGATGACGTCGCGGGCAGTACTTAGACGCCGCCCCTGCGCGCTGACGTCACTTCTGTACACGACTTTCCGCGCCAGGAACGCAGAGCCATGCAAGAAGCTGACATAGGTGTCTGAAAAATACTAGGGCCCTGAAAGGGATGTCCTTAACCCTAGAAATCAGTTCGCAGAACGGGGAGGATGGGTGGGCGGTAAGGAATCTGTCACTAACTACTGTCTCTTACAGATATATCGTTACACAAGTTAGTAACTTGTGCATCTGAAAGAGACACAAGTGTCAGATTCCTTACCTTAGAATAGATACCCCAGCAATACCAACGCCGGTGGTGGGTCTGCGAACGAAGATCAGACAAGGAAGTCCCGGAGGACAGAACGGCCAAAGAAGCCGTCCCTCCGGACCTGACTGTCAAGGCAGTAATGCTTTGTAAATGTGTGCAGCGAGGCCCACGTAGCTGCCTGACAGATATCCTGCAGCGGAACACCGCGGCCTAAAGCCGTGGTAGCAGCCGTTGCCCTGTTGCAATGGGCACGCAGCCCAACAGGAGGCTCCTTCTTAGCCAAAGAATAGCAGGCTTTGATACACAAGGTTACCCAGCGGGAGATGGTTCTCTTGTGCACCGCCCGACCTTTTTTGGCGCACACGTAGCCCACAAAGAGCTGGTCATCCACCCGGAAGTGTTGTGTGCGGTTGATATAAAAGGAAAGCGCACGTTTTGGGTCCAGACGGTGGAGCCTCTCTTCCTCTCTGGAAGGATGCGGAGGCGGAAAGAAGGTGGGCAAAGTGATGGTCTGCCCAATGTGGAAGGCAGTAACCACCTTTGGCAAGAAGGACGGACGCGTCCTAAGAACAACCTTGTCTGGATGGACAGACAGAACGGAGGTTTGCATGATAGAGCCTGGAGCTCACTCACCCGCCGAGCGGAGGTGATGGCCACCAGAAAGGCTGTCTTCAGAGTCAGAAGACGAAGAGGACAGTTATGTAGAGGCTCAAAGGGAGCGCACATAAGAAAGGTAAGAACCAAGTTCAAGTCCCACTGAGGCATCACAAACGGAACAGGAGGGAAGAGGTGTGTAATGCCTTTAAGGAATCTGTTAACAACAGGGGACTTGAAAAGGGAGGGCTGATCAGGAAGCCTGAGGAAGGCCGAAATGGCACAAAGATAGCCCTTGATGGTACCCAGGGCAGAACCCTGTTGGGCCAGTGAAAGAAGGAACAGAAGAACCTCAGAAAGAGGGGCAGAGAGGGGATTCACAGCCTTTGCTGTGCACCATGCCACAAACTTGTTCCACCTGCAGGCGTATACCACCTTAGTGGAGGGACGCCTGGCTGCCAGAATCACATCACAAACTTCGGGAGGCAAGTCGAAAGGAATCAACTGCCGCTGCTCAATCTCCACGCAAGCAGGTGGAGGCTGGACAGGTTCGGGTGGAGGACCGTCCCCTGCTGCTGCGACAGAAGATCCTCCCGAAGAGGCAGACGGATCGGGGGATCGACGCTCATACTGAGTAGCTCGGGATACCATACTCTTCGAGCCCAGTCCGGACCCACAAGGATGACTTGGGCCCGGTTGCGCAGAATCTTCTTCAACACTCTGGGTAGAAGTGGTATAGGCGGAAAGGCGTACAACAGACCGCAACTCCACTCGCGACGAAAAGCGTCGCCGAGCGAGTGCCGCCTTGGAAAGTCCAACGCGCAGAACTGATGACATTGCGCGTTCTCTTCGGTGGCGAATAGATCTAACCAAGGCTCTCCCCACTGCAGAAAGAGACCTTGCGCCACTTCCGAGTGAAGACGCCATTCGTGATCCATCATGCACCTGCGGCTGAGTTCGTCCGCCCTGGCATTCAGGGAACCTGCCAGGTGTTGAACCATCAGGAACATGCCCTGATGTTCCAGCCATGTCCAGAGGCGCAGAGCCTCCTGACAGAGGGTCCACGACCCCACCCCACCTTGTTTGTTGCAGTACCACATGGCGGTGGTGTTGTCCGTGAACACCTGCACTACCTTCCCTTTGACAGAGGGAAGGAATGCCTTGAGTGCAAGTCGGATCGCCCGGAGCTCCAGAAGGTTGATATGGAGCCGGGACTCCGCCGGAGACCAGAGGCCTCTGATCTCCGCCTCTCCCATGTGACCGCCCCATCCCAGAAGGGACGCGTCCGTCACAACTGTGTGCTCTGGCTGGGGAAGGGAGAGGGATCTGCCCATGACCCATTGCCGGTTCGAGAGCCACCACTGCAACTGTTTTGCAGCCCCCTCCGAGATCTGGACGTAATCGGACAGGTTGCCCTGGTGCTGCGCCCACTGGAACTTCAGGTCCCACTGCAGAGCCCGCATATGCCATCTGGCATGATCGACCAGCAGGATGCAGGAGGCCATGAGGCCCAGCAGCCTCAGGGTCATCCGTACCGAAACCCAGGATAAAGGCTGAAAGATTGGAATCATAGCCTGAATATCCCGGACTCGCCGTTCGGGAGGATAGGCCCGAAACTGCGTCGTGTCCAGTACTGCTCCGATGAAAAGGAGCTGTGGAGAAGGAATCAGATGCGACTTCGGCACATTGATGGAGAACCCCAGCGAGTGCAGGAGTTCGGCCGTAGTCTGGAGGTGGGAGACGACTGCCTGGGGCAGAGCCCGCCTTCAGCAGCCAGTCGTCGAGGTAGGGGAAGACTGGAACCCCTGCCCGGCGCAGATGAGCTGCGACCACCGCCATCACTTTCGTGAACACCCGAGGGGCACTTGTAAGGCCAAAGGGGAGCACGGTGAACTGAAAATGCTCGAGGCCTACCGTGAACCGTAGGTAACGCCGGTGGGCCGGCAGGACGGGGATGTGGAAATAAGCGTCCTGCAAGTCCAACGCTACCAACCAGTCTCCAGGGTCGAGGGCAGTCAAGACCTGAGCTAGGGTGAGCATCTTGAACTTCTCCTTCCGGAGGAAGCGATTGACGTTCCGAAGGTCCAAGATAGGACGCATGTCCTCCTTGTCCTTTTTGGGCACCAGAAAGTAGTGGGAGTAGCAACCACGTCCTACTTCTGGGGTCGGAACATGCTCGATGGCCCTCTTGGCCAAGAGGGCCGTGACTTCCTTCTGCAGAAGCACCAAGTGATCCCCTGACATGCGGTGGAATTGAGGTGGCATGGCTGGGGGGTGGTCTCGAAGGGGAGGGAGTAGCCCCTTCGGACAATGTCCAAGACCCACCTGCCCGAGGTGATGGGACGCCAGTGGTGAAGGTGATGGCGGACCCTGCCCCCTACTGGCGTGCTGTGCACCGGAAAGGAGGGACTAGGAGGGCTTGGAGGCCGCGGACGGGTTGGAGGTGGTGGCCTGACCCGCACGCTGGTTGCCCGAACCGCCACAGCGGTATCCACGTCCTCGGTCACGCGAAGACGCTTGCTGCGCGGGCCGGTGGCTGGGCAGCTGACGTGACTGGGCGCCCCTTCCGTGGCCACGAAAGGGGCGTAAAGCAGAGGTTAGCGGAGGGCGCACAACAGAAAGGCCCAGGGACTTGGCAGTAGCCCGTGAGTCCTTAAAACGCTCCAGCGCATGGTCTGCTTTGGAACCAAAAAGACCGACTCCATCAAAGGGCATGTCCATGAGTGTATTCTGGACATCACCCGAGAAACCAGTTGTTCTCAGCCAGGCGTGGCGACGTAGCGCCACCGTCGTTGCAAGCGATCTGCCCAGCGAGTCGGCGGTATCAAGGCCACAACGTATGGTGTATTTAGCCGCATCTCTTCCTTCCGCAATGGCGTGGGTAAGCAGTGTCTGGACCTCCTCAAAACACTGTGGCAAAACAGCCGCCACCGAATCCCACAGGGAGTGGGTATATCGGCCCAAAAGGCAAGCGGTGTTGACGGACCGCAAGCAAGCACTGGAGGAAGAAAAAGCCTTCTTCCCAAATTGGTCCAGGCGTTTGGATTCCCTATCCGGAGGGGCGGTAGGGAAGGCGGTTTGGGAGGCAGAGGCTTGGACAACCAAGCTCTCGGGGGTGGGATGTTGGGAGAGAAACAAGGGGTCGCCCGGAGCAGGGCGATGGCGTCGGGCCACGTTCCTATCCACAGGAGCCCCTATGGTGGGCTTGGACCAGGCGCCCAAAAGAACGTCAGTCAGTGCATCATTAAACGGCAGCACAGTCTCCGTGGAGGAAGCTGCCGGCTGAAGCACTTCCGTCAGGAGATTAGTCCTGACAGCCACAGTAGGCAATTGGAGGTGCAAGGCTCCAGCTGCTCTACGCAACACCATTGCGAAATTAGCTCCCTCCTCCGTAGCCACGGGAAGAGACAGCATGCCAGTGTCAGGGGAAGTGTCTAGACCACTGGCATCCCCAAGTTCCTCAGCCCAGTCCTGATCATACTCACACTGTTGTGTGAGAGGGTCTTCCGACCCCTCCCAGCTCTCCTGGTCCTCCTCTTGTTCAAAATATGGAGGAGGAGGGACATTTGGGACCCAAGGTCTCATCGGCGCCGGAGCCGGCGTCGAGCGGCGTCGGTCCGGCTCCATGTCCGGAGCCGGAGACAACCGGGGAACGACGCCGTCCGGAGCCCCGGACGGGCGTCAGGAACGGCACCGGGGACATCGGCGTCGGCGGAGGCGTGGTTAGGCAACCGGCGTCGATGGGGGTTGCGGTACCACCGGAGCCGGGATCGAGGCCGGGGCCGGAGCCGAGGCCGGGATGAAGGCTGGCGGGACAGGCGACGCCGGGACCGGAGTCGGCGGCGACGCCGGAGCAACCCCATCAGGGCCCGCGGGGCCCGAAGGCGCACCAGAGGGACCTTGAGGCCCGAAGAGGCGGGCCATGGCCGACAGGAATTCCTGTATTTCGGCCGGAGTCGCCCCCGAACCCGGAAAGGACGGGTAATGCGGGGGCGGCTCCACAGGCACGTCCGGGGCGGCGGGGACGGTGCCGACAGGGGCCTCAGCCGAGTCGCGAGACCGGCGAGGCGAAGTCTTAGAGCGATGATGCTTCTTAGACTTTTTGTGCTTCGACTTACCCGAGGAGCGCGAAGACGGGGACTCCGACGACCGGCGGGGACTCCGGCGACCGGCGGGGACTCCGGCGACCGGCGGGGACTCCGGCGACCGGCGGGGACTCCGACGACCGGCGGGGACTCCGGCGACCGGCGGGGACTCCGGCGACCGGCGGGGACTCCGGCGACCGGCGGGGACTCCGGCGACCGGCGGGGACTCCGGCGACCGGCGGGGACTCCGACGACCGGCGGGGACTCCGGCGACCGGCGGGGACTCCGGCGACCGGCGGGGACTCCGGCGGCCGGCGGGGACTCCGGCGACCGGCGGGGACTCCGGCGACCGGCGGGGACTCCGGCGACCGGCGGGGACTCCGGCGACCGGCGGGGACTCCGGCGACCGGCGGGGACTCCGACGACCGGCGGGGACTCCGGCGACCGGCGGGGACTCCGACGACCGGCGGGGACTCCGGCGACCGGCCCCTCGACCTCTCCCGGGGCTTGGTGCGGCGCGGAGCCGACTGCCGGACCTCGAGTAGCTTTCGAGACCGCTCTCGCAAAGCCTTCGGGTGAAGTTTCCGGCAGTCAGGACACGACTTCGTGTCGTGGTCTCGGCCGAGACAGTAGAGACACTCTAGATGCGGGTCTGTGATCGACATCATTCGACCACAGGCGTCGCTTGGCTTGAAGCCGGGCATCCCTACGACACCTAGGAGTCGATGAAGACTCAAAAAGAAACAGTGAAAAAATTCACACAAAATGTAGTCAAAAATTGACCAGGGCACTGCTCTTCCCGGATCTGCGCTTACTGGCGCGGAAAAAGAAGAACTGACGTCAGCGCGCAGGGGCGGCGTCTAAGTACTGGCCGCGACGTCATCCCGGCGATCACGACGCCGACGACGGACGCGGAGCCGCACGACGCCGCCTACCGACGCGCAAGGGTACTGCTACGCAAAAACTTTCCGGATCCAGCCTGACGCCTGGGGATATTCTAAGGTAAGGAATCTGTCACTAACGTGTCTCTTTCAGATAAATGTGACGTAAGAAACAACCTGGGAGCAGTTGGCAGGTACTCGCCAATTTGCTCCCTTTCTCATCATCTGCACTTTCCTAAACGGAAACAGAAACCAACTCCCAAAATATAAGTGAGAAAAAATGGGAAAAGTTGCGTGTGACCTAAAAAAATCTTTTTTGTGCACATCCAAATAATGCGTTTCCTATAGACCCCCGTTAAAGAAAGAGGCCTTCTCTGGCACTCTGTTTGGGAAAGGGCCGATGATGAAAAAGTGAGCAAAGTGGAGAGTACCTGCCACCTGCTCCCAGGCTGTTGCTTACTAGGGGCACTTCCCAAACACATCACACTTTTCAGTACCACCAGGGGAGGTTGGGCCTGCATTAACAATTTTAAAGAAACACATGAGGGTTCTATGTATAGATATAAAACCCTTTCCTACTGACCGAGAAAAATGTGAGATACCGTTTGAACGCTCAATGTTCATGTGTAATGTGCAACAATGGCTTTTGTTGGTGTTAGTATTGAGTGGAGGGCGCCCTTTGTTTGCCTGTTTTCCCTTCAAAGCTCCTCTTTGGTAAAATAAATGGAAAATTCATTATGTCATGGAATGAATGCTCAGTATTGATGATCGGTCCATAATCGACACTATGTAGGCCCCTTGTACAAATGTCATGCCGCCATCTAGAGGTATCCTAGTTAGGCCATATTTGAGGCCTACCCAGTCTCACTCATACGTTACTATGCCTTGGAACGGTTTCTCCCACGATGTGCATTCAGACAATTCACATTCAAAAGTACTGCAATTACCTCCGGAAGCCACACAGCTGGTAATTGTTCTAAAAAATTTTGCCCCCCCCTCCATCAAACAGAAGAGGATATCCAACTTCAAAACAAAGTTACTCACTCAATGGGAAAAGCACTTGGAAACCGCTGTAGCTGGAGATTGTACAATATTATTGCTGTACGGAGAGTCTCTTGGTAGGGAATAGCCCGAAAAGGTAGATGGGGGGATTATGTTATTAATTTTAAGGATCCGCAACTTGTTGTGTTTTTTGTTATATAGGCTAAATTGCAGTGACATTGTGGACAGTAATGTAAAAGGGACACCTCCAAGCTATTTCTACAAACCAATCAACTATGCAATTTCTGAGGGCGTGGCTTGCAGCCGAGAGTAATGGCCGCAACCTAACCGAGCTCCGGGCAGCACGAGAACATCCCCTGTTAATCCGGACATTTATCCGCAATAAAATCATCACCCGAGACCTTTTTCAGGCATCGGAACACCGGAGGCGCGTTCTGACCAAGTTTGGAGCGGGACCGACGCTTCACAGCCGATCCGTGGGCGCGAAGGCCGTGCAACGGTGAGAGGCGGAGGGTGCCGCACTGCAGAGGGGACTACGCCTGGACAGCTGCTTGCCGAGACACCGTTGAGCGTTTGAGGAGCCCCCGCGGGGCCATCTACCATCGCGACGACTCTGGGCACCGGGAGAGGCCCGGTGGTGATCCCTAACCCCCGCCCAGCGGCCCTCACGGCTCCACGCGGGAAAACGCCTGCAGCGCCCAGACACCGGCTTTGGCCTCTTAATCCGCCGGGACCTAGACACTGAACATCTGTGACCCCCGGGTGCAATATCAGATAGGGGGGCGGTGAGGCGCGGCGCACCGGAGACCACCGGGGAGCCACCTCTACCGCGCGGCCAGTGACCCATACCGCTGGGAGGAGAGGGACTCGGGTGCAGCGCTGAGAACCCCGAGGTGGGGTCCGCTCCCTGGTGGTGAGATCCTGAATGATTCCTGGGACACTTGCAGGCCCCGAGTTGCCTGGCTGCACTGGGCGACTCCACTCCGGTGCCTCAGCGCCATTTTCAACTGCGGGGTTCCCGCTCAACCTACAAGGATAAGCAGGCACGGGGGAAGGTGGCCGGAATCTCCCGGCGTGATTACAGGCTGGTGGCTATGCCGTGCCGACACCTCGCGACCCACGTACTGCCAGGGCCGTGAATTAAGCACAGATTCAGGCTCCACTGTGCTGGGAATAGCTCGGCCACCTCCGGAACCAAAGGCCCCACACAATCGAGCAGGAAACCCGACAGGCCGCGAGGTGACGCACAGTCACGAGGCAGGCGACGGTGAATACTGCGCAATACCAGTGACCCCGCGGGGAGGGCCCGATGGGGGGTCGGGGGCCACGAGCGACCCAGCAAGCCAAACTGGACAAATATGCCTTTTCCAAAGACGCGACGGACGCGACCACCCAGCGGGCACCCGCGGAGGTCGGCGCCGCGGCAGGGGGCCAGCCGGAGGTCACATTACTAGACATAATGTCCGCCTTAACGAACGTTCAAACGACAGTGGGCTCCATTTCCTCGGATGTGTCGTTCCTCCGAGCCGACTTCCAGAAAATGGCTTCCAGAATGAACGAGGTGGAAACCACGACGGCGACTCTCACGAAGGACACAGCCAGCCTCCAACGACAGGTCCAGCAGTTGGAAGCTCAAAATCGCCAGATGGCAGCCAAACTGGATGACCAGGAGGGCCGGTCGAGACGAAATAACGTCCGCATTACAGGAGTTCCGGAGTCAAAGGGGCCGCCAGCCACGGACCTCTACGTGGAGGACCTCATCAAGAACCAACTCCAACCGAGGGGTCTCTCCAGCTTCTTTTCGGTGGAGCGGGCGCACAGAATACCCGGGGGTAAGCCAAAGCCTGGAGCACCCCCTCGCCCGATCCTAGCCCGGATCTTTAATTTCAGGGACCGGGACGCCATCCTCCAAACAGCAAGAGTGGCTCCACCTCTGCGCATAGAAAACTCCGTCATCTCCTTCTTCCCCGACTATACGGCGGCAGTCACCAAGCAGAGGAGGAGTTTTCTTGAGGTCAAGAAGGAACTCCAAGGCAGAGGACTTGCATACTCCATGCTCTTTCCCGCAAAGCTTCGAGTGGTAGCGGACGGTAAGACCTGGTTCTTCGAGACGCCGGCGGATGCCCACGACTGGCTGGAGGGTTGAAGACAGGCCAACAGATCCAAAAACGACAATGGGCGACAACAACGCCACTCCGCAGAAGCAGCATCCCAGGGCCGGAGATACACGGAAGGAGACGAAGATCGACGCCAAACAGACACAGAGGACTGACCTCCTGCGGACGGCGACCGCCGACTTGACAGCGATGGGACTTCGTTGATGGAACTTCCACCCACCCCATGCCGTGCTGCCTGGCTGCGGCACAGATCGCCTGGGGCGGTCCAGAAATGAACTAATAGAGACCTACCGCTGTGCCTGAACCCTTAATTTAGATGCTATACTTATGGTAATATCCTGATCCTTTCAACGTCTTGGAGTGAAGGGATGTTCGAAGTGCCCCGGATGCCCTCTCCCCCCACACGCAAGTACTGTTCATGGGACTAAAGCACTCTGCACAGTTGGGGTGGCGGGTAGTTGGAAATCCGTCTAGCAGGGAGGCAGGGAGGGGGGCGGAAGGGGGGGGTTTTGATTAAGGTATTGTTAGAGTTCATGTTTTTCTTTACTTTTTTGGAAATGTATATTTGTTCTATGCTGGTACCACACGCTTTAGGGTTGAACACAGGGACCCCATTGACTCACACACACGATTCCAATGTCCCAAAGTTGCCTCAGCGTCCTGGGTGACAGTTCCAGACCCCTCACAATTACGTCTGGACGACACTCACAGGCCCTGCCCCCCCCTTACCCTCATATCGTGGAATGTTAACGGCCTAGGCAACAAAATTAAAAGAGGGCTCGTGCTACAATATCTTAAGAGACAAACTCCATCGGTAGTCCTCTTACAGGAAACTCACTTGGTGGGATCAGCCACTAAAGCACTGGACAGATGGGGGTTCAAAATGATAGTACACTCCGAATTTACTACAGGATCTAGAGGGGTGGGGATACTGATATGAAAGAGTTGCCCACTAATAGTACATAGCACCCAGACGGACGACCAGTGGCGCTTTGCGGCACTATCCTGTCAATGGGAGGGACGAGCCTACAACCTAGTGGCCGTGTATGTCCCCCCTGCGCTCCACAGTCTGGCCTTCCCGGCTCTTGGTAGGTTCCTGCTCACCTTACCCCCTGGGGAGCTGGTGGTGGGAGGCGACTTTAATGACGTTCTCGACACCTCCTGGGATCGGTTACCACCACGGGACCGGGGAACTCCCCTCCCACATCTACGTGACTTCGCGGACGCTATGGGACTTATAGATGTCTGGCGTGCACGACACCCCTTGACACGCCAATACACTTATCATTCTGGAGCCCATAATAGTTTGTCAAGGATAGATTACATCCTCGCATCCCCGACAAGCCTTGCAGCAATCACAGAGATCACACACCTCCCCAGAGGCATATCGGATCACTCTCAACTATCAGTAACTCACACATCGCAACACATGGGACGTAAACGCATCTATCTAATTTACCCGGGGTATTTGAAAGTCCCGACTATCAGGAAACAACTGAGCACAACCACGAAACAATATTTTCAAGAAAATACACAATCTGTTGCTTCCCCTAGTACCTTATGGGAGGCATACAAGACGGTTTTGCGAGGGCAGGCAATATCCGTAATAACCTCACACAAACGAGACAAGACCCTACAGGTGCAGGAACTCGAGAGCGCAGTTAGCCTAGCCGAAGAAGAACACACCAGAGCTCAGACTGAGGAGACAACGCACACTCTGAACTTGGCCAAACAAGCATACAGGGACTATGCATGGGAAGACGCCAAGGCAAAAGCCGCAAAAACGCAATACACGATATACGAGGCAGGGGACAAGGCCGGTAAGTTGCTAGCCTGGCGAGACAAGAAAGAACGCGCTAGTCGCTGGGTGGCTCACCTACACTTACCCTCTGGGAAGGACATAACGGACCCACCAGACATAGTAACTGCCTTTGCACGGCATTATGAGGCGGTCTACACTCCCACCACAAACACCATGGTAGAAGAGAATTTGGCCTTTCTCAAAGATATCCGTTTGCCAACACTGACACCCCAAGACGTCGACACATTAGATGAACCTCTCACGGTAGACGAAATTACCGCTGCGCTTAGAGGGCTGCAATCAGGCAAAGCACTAGGTCCCAACGGCATTCCGGTGGAACTCTACAAAACAGAAGCGGAAAGGCTGGGGCCTCACTTATTAACAATGTACGTAGACAGTCTAGATAAGGGAATACTTCCCAGGGATCAGAGGATAGCGGCTATTGTAACAATCCCAAAACCCGGCAAGCCCCCTCAGGACTGCACCTCCAATCTCACTCCTCAACGCGGAGGCGAAAATTCTAGCAAAGATTCTAGCCTCCAGGCGCCAACCACACCTCACGTCTCTTATACACCCGGATCAGTCCGGTTTTATGCCAGGCCGCAACACAGCAATGAACCTAAGACGGCTACACGGAGTGATGGCCCGAATGTCCACCATCCAAGAAGAGGCGGTCATTTTATCGTTAGACGCCAGTATGGCCTTCGATCGGGTGGAGTGGCCATTTATGTTCGCAGTACTGCAACACTTTGGCTTTGGGCCTAATTTTCGGGCGTGGGTCCGGTTGCTATATACACAACCCATGGCACACGTAGTGGTCAATGGACGCATATCTGAGGACTTTCCTCTGGGACGCGGGACCAGACAGGGATGTCCATTGTCCCCACTCCTATTTGCCCTGGTGCTCGAGCCCCTCGCGACTTGGATACGACACGACCCGGTGATACGGGGACTAAGGTGGACGGAGGGGTGGGAAGACCGTATATCACTGTACGCAGATGATCTACTACTATACATGACCTCCCCCAGCCGCTCAATTGGTCGTCTATTAGATATCTGTGCATCATATGGCAGATACTCGGGGTACATGATTAACTGGGCGAAATCGGTTTTGTTTGTCCTCCATGGTCCCCCTCCGCGCCTACCCAGGGGAGTAACGATACAGCTTGGGACGGACGGTTTTAAATACCTGGGCATCCACGTCACGCCAGATCCTACGCAATTCTACGAGCGCAATCTCGCGACACCTCTCCTGAGACTTAAAAACGATGTGAAACACTGGCATGCACTACCCCTGACCCTCCTGGGCCGTGCAGCCTTGTTCAAGATGATGGCTCTCCCGCGGTTCCTATACGCCCTGCAAAATACGCCTACCCCGGTCCCAAACTCTTATTTTAAAGCCATCGAGGCTGAAGTGGGACTGCTCCTCTGGGGGGGGAAACCCCCCGCATAGCCCTATCCAAACTCACCAGAAGCTGGTACGATGGGGGAATCGCCTTGCCCAGCGTACAATTGTACTACTGGGCCTCGCAACTTATCATAGTGAACCAATGGCTCCATGCCCCGCAGGAGGAACCGGCTCTCCGGCTTGACAGGCATACTCTCGGGGCCGGTGGACCCCTAGCGGCACTTTACCACAAAAACAAAAAAGGCGCATGGATTGGTCCCACTGCACATACAATAAACATATGGTTCACAGCGCAGCGAGTGCTTGGCTGGGAGGGAGTCCTCACCCAACTTACACCACTGTGGGACACGCCGAAACTAGGTATGCTCCGCCACAGTAAGGGCTTTGCACAATGGGACCTTATTGGTATCTCGAGAATTGGAGATCTCTGGAAAAAGGGAGAAGTAGTGACGTTCGCCCAACTACGAACAACATACCAAATGGCTGATTCCGAACAGTTTCGCTACACACAAATTAAACACGCACTTACAATGGCCATACCCAGAGGCACCGATCTCCCCGAATCATCGCCGCTCGAGGATCGTCTCCTTACAGACCGCCTAACTAAAAAAGCTATTTCCCTCACTTATCGCAAACTAATATATAATCAGAAAGATCCCACGCAGGCCTTACGAGACAAATGGCGAGTTGACCTGGGGGATATGGACGACCAGGAATGGCAGGAGGCACTGGCATCCCCACGAGAGGTGGCAATCCCGTCTCGATTACAACTGGTGCAACTGAAGATCCTACATAGGACATACTACACTAGAACTGTGCTCCACAAAATTGGCCGGACTGAGACGCGCCTCTCTGTCTGCGGGGATGTGGGACGCGGGGCACTTATTACCACACGATATGGGAATGTCCCCACATAACACACTACTGGGAGGCAGTCATGGAAACAATTACTCGGGTGTGTGGCGCTGGAGTTCCCCCTGAGCCAAAAAGGTGCCTCCTCAATGTATGGGAACCGACCGACCTTAATCACGCAACACAAGACTGGGCGACCCTCTGGATCACGTTAGCTAAACGTAATATTGCACAGCACTGGGGCGCATCCACTACCCCCCTGCAACAACACTGGTGCCAAGACATGGATAGAGCAATGGTGGCCGAAAAAGCAGTTTTCACACACAGAGGATGTCCCAAAAAATGGGAGCGGGTGTGGGGCAAGTGGAATTCGTTCCGTGGTAACATATGTGCCCCCCCGGCAGAGGAATCAGACCCAGACCTAAGCGACTAGCTCACAAGGTTTACTAGAGGGTCGGTTACACTTCCAGGGTCAGGGGTCCAGACAATAGACAATATGCTAAACTAAGACGTGAATTTCAAGCAACTATGTACAATGCATTACCTGTGTGTATCACCTATAGTGAATGTACCAACTAATGGACACTGCCAAGCGTAACCAGCACTGTTTTGTTTTATTTGTTGAATATGCGACAATAAAAAGTTTTTTTTTTAAAAACTGCAATTTCTGATAATGTTTCTGCTCATGGCCCAAACAAAGGGACCCTTATAACTGAGACCCACAACAGGTTCACCCCACGAGTATGTGGAGCAGGTAGACTGATGCCCAACTGTAGAGAGATTAGAAGGTACTGGGTCTGCTGCCTTTGATTTGTCTCCTCCTATAATTTTCCCAGCCCACAAGGTTATCATATTTGTAAATGATGGCTCCACTAGTCAGTGTACTGAGGCTACTTCTATTTTGTTGACATTTAGGTCTGGCTCATCGAAGTCTAATTTATCAGGACATGCTGTTAAAATAGACTGCAAGTCTCCAGACTCTAGCACACTCTCCATCTTAAACTCCTCTGAAACTACTGCCCAAAATTGTAAGCTAATGTCTTGAAATTTGGCTGGTCTTGCTAGCAAGTTGAATGATCTTCTCGGTCCACCTTGATAAATGAATGTAAAATCGTATGTCTGCAGGAGACCTGGGTGCCTGAAACTATACATTAAACGTTTGCCACCCCAGCTATTCTCTCTATTAGTGATCAGCACAAGGGCAGCTTCTTAACTTTGATTTCAGTGTCTTTAGTAGGCAGGATCACTGAAATCAACTGCAACTCACTCCCCTTATTTCCAGATTTTACTCACTAACATTTTAGCCAAGCAGTCAATTGTTATCAACTTCTATCACAATAACTTCAATCAGTATAATAATGAAATTTCAAAGTCATTAGACTATGTACTTAGAAGTGTACTTTGCAATTTAGAGGGGGATCCAGTAGTAATTTGGGCCAGCGGTTTCAATAGTAGACTATGCACCATTTCGCGGGATGCAGTTTGTGGCATCCCTGGGCATGTTAACGTGGATTATTTGCATTTTAATCATACCCCATGTGGAGATTTTTTTTAATCAGATTAGGACTAGTTTTGAGCTGGTACTCGCAATGGACTTGGTCCCAGTCAGGGAACAAAATCAAGTTACTTTTACCGGGAAGGGCTGTGGAAGTATGATTGATTATACTGTTCTTTCCAAATCTACAGAACACGGTTATGGATTTCACCATTTTGCACAATTGTTCAAGCGATCATAATCCTTTGATACTTACACTATCCTTGGGTGGTGTACTTTTACAACATGCCCGGACTATACCTCCTTTAGAGACGCATATTAAAAGGAGCGTTTTTAGAAAAAGGACTAGCATTAACTCACAACTTTTGCTAAAAAAGTTGGTGGATAAAATCAGAAATGAACTGCTACTTTGTTTAGGGACTGTGGCTGACCAAGCTCATCTATTAAGATCCTACAATAATATCTGTGGTACAATCACTGAATTGCTAACTGCCACAAGTAGTAGCAGCAATTTATATGGCAAAAAACTGTATGATAGGGGTTGTTCATCTGCTCACTGGAATTTAATGGAGACACTTAAGAAAATGCCTGGGATGGTACAGGAAGTAAAGTTATGTAGAGCTAGATACAAACAGGCGATTAAGGAGAGAAAGGAAATGATTGAGAAGGCTGCCTGGGCACAAATATGTGAGGCCAGTAGCAGGAATGATATGTTTCTTTTCTGGAAAACTGTAAATGCACTTTTTAGGTCTCGCCAGCGCGCATGCGCTGCTCTGCGAGGCTTCTAGTAAGGACTTCCAACTTGGACCACACGCTCGTGCGTGTGTTTTCTTTTTTTTGATCACACGCTATTGGCCTTTGCGTGCGTCTTTCTAAGAAAGACAGCACGCAATTGGCCGAAGGCGGGTGCATGTCCCGCCTTCTCTCTCCCCTGGCCTAGGGAGCTCGGGAGCGAGCAGCAGCGCCATCTGGTTCCAATTATCACGCCTGCGTCTCGTGGTCGCGTTAATTGGAAACAGATGGCGGCCGCGCTGGCCCTGGTGCACTTTTGCTCCAAACGCGGCGCTTTCACTTTCGCCGCCGACCTGGCACGCGCGGCCGCGCTTGTCTAAGAATGTGTCCGCAGAAAAGGCAGCTTTGATGGAAGAACTAAGCCAGCACAACTCCAAACTCATCGGCAGCTCTACTGGCGGGGGTGCCAAAGAACAGAAAACAATATGCCCGTGAAACGGGGGCGGGGTTAGAGCTGGCAGAGTGCGCGCAGCAGGCGACGCAAGCGTGTCAATATCACAAAGGCACATTGTACCGAGAGGAACTGCATAAGCCCGCACAGCTGTCTTCCTCGCTGCGCCAAGAGGCCCAATGAAGGATGCTGGCACATCTGTCAGGGCCTGGCGCCTGCAAACGGGGTGCAGAGGCACCGTGACGTCACGACCCATGACGGCACAGGCCCCCCTGAGAGGCATACCTAGTAGGGCATGATCAGCCGGTAAGACAGCCTTGTGGGTGCAGAGAATCGGTCTGTGACTACGTTCAAAGGACTGAACCCCCGCTGCGCAGCTTGGGGCACTCATTCTTCTGAGCTTCATAAAACAAGTAAGATTAATTAAGGCAACAACAACTGCACAATTTTAAGTGTACGAAAACCACCCAGAGGTAGTATTGTAAAAAGGATGCAAAATAAATCATAGCACAAGTCCCTGTCGGTCGAAATCTGTTTTCGAATCCCATTCCTTTCGAGTGCAATTTAATTTCTGGAGCGGGTCCCTCTGGGAGTAAGTCGTGCAAACCTTTGACTCGCCGCCCAGCCCCTGTATTAATAACTCCCCAATGGCGGGTGCGCTCAACAGCTAGATTTTTATAACTGAAAAAAACACATTTCCTCTAAAATGTAATACCTGCTGCAGACTTACCTAGTGCTTCAAAATCTGCTATAAGTGAAAGCTCTTCAAAAGTCTGACTCATTAATGCAAAATAATTCTAAGCAAATGTAGTGACTATCTTATTTCCATTACCAATAGCGTTTGCGATGATGTGTATTCGGTGAACAGTGCATTTTCCAGACATTCGGTGCATTTACTAACATCTGTACTCACCATCCCAATAATATGGCATTTTCGGGCATTACTCACCCGGAGAGACAGCTCAGTGACCAGTCGCACACGGGGTGAAAGGAGTCTGTGATTACTGAACATATTTGAGAGAGGTCTATCTTGGACTGACAATGTCATGGTTTAGGTGTCAGTGCTTTTTATGCTCTCTGCTCTTCGAACACAGGACTGTCTGTAGCTAGAAAGTGTATATTCGTCAGTGCCGGCCTGCCTACCCTCGGCTCCTGGGTGATGAGCCTCCAGAACGTCCCCACCGTGCCTAGTCCCAGAGCTGCGCCCGGTTCTAGATTGTACGGAACACCACAGTGTGAGAGTTGTACAGAGGCCAGGGGGCCAGCCGACTGGCGCTGAGGGCACACGCTTAATTTGTAGCGCCATTAAAACCCTTTGCGTCATCGCTGCAGCGTCCCTCCTCTTTACAGCAGCCCCCTTGTCTGATGATGTCAGCTGGGTTTTGGGGCCCACAGTGACATCTACTTCAGAGCCTCCTAGCTCACTGATGGCAGACCTCGACTCGCCCCGTGTCTGCAGCTCAGAATACTTCCTACTCTATTCTTCCCTCACCCCCCTGCCAGGCCGTGCCAAGGTATGCAAGCAGGAGTGCCCACCTCTGCAGGATACTGAAAACCAGCCACCTGCAGCGAAAACACCAGGTAGGTCTGAGGCCTTATCAGAGTCAGGAGGCGGAGACAAGAAGTAGGACTGAGTGCGTATCACAGTCCAGAGGCGGAGACAAGAGGTAGGCCTGAGTGCTTATCAGAGTCCAGAGGCGGGACAGGTTCAGAGGAGACAAGGCCATATGAGGTCACTCACCTCGCCAGCGCTTATCGCCCTGATAAACATACTACAAAGGTGACAAACAAGACTGTTTCACACCCACGCGCTCTTCTAACAACCAATGCTTGCTTGCAATCGTGCTGTTAGCAGGGTACAGACTACCAAGAACAGAAGTGCAGTACAGGCATGGCGGGGTCACGCGGCTTTTCTTTGCCCACGGCACACTACAGTGGACAGTAGGGGCCCTCGCCGAAGGCCCTGGAGACAGGTGTGGGCCGGGTAGGACCGGTCCAGGGTGGCAGCACACGGTGGCTGCGTCATTTGAATTTCATGGTCTAGCTGGAGACAGCAATCATTGGTTGACTGGGGCCAGCGGGGGTCGCCCCAGCGCCGCTGACGACCATTGACACACCCTGTCTGCCATCCACCCAAGAGCTGCTTTTCCGTCCCTACATCCAGCACAGGGGGAGGCAGGGGTGTCATTTCTGGAACTAGGGGTACTGAGGCTAGCCACAAAACAACCTAAGCATCAGGAATATAAGTGCAGGCAAATTCAAGATTGGTTTTAATCCGCTGTACAGCCCGCTGCAGGGGTACACAATCTCTAGTGAGGGTCTGATGACGTCCGCTACAGTGATTGTCCATAGCCTTACGGGGAACTGCATTGCACGGCCCAGGGGAAGTGGGGATGGAGGCTGCACCAGGGGACCAAGGTACGGCCCGATTGCTCAGGCCAATCTCCAATCGTGTGCCGGGGGATCCCTCTAATGGGTTGGCTCTGGCATGGTTGTTTTGGGGGAGCCAGCTTTTATGCCGGCCCAAGCTCCCTCTATCTTGAGGGACCACATGGTTTCACCTTGTAAAGGATAACCTATGTAAGGACACGCCGGGTCCAAGCCAACAGGAGTAGGTGATATCACATGGGACATGTCGGTCAAACAGGACTTTGACCTTTTGAGAAAGCAGGACTCTGACCTTTTGAGAAAACAGGACTCTGACGTTTTAAAATAGATACAATGTGCTAGGAAATTACCACGTATTATTGTGTACAGTGTTGTACTTATTTAATGGTAAATTAATATAGAATAGCTCTTTATTGCAATGGTAAGGTCTGTGTTGTGGTTATGACGGGTCTCAATACGGTCCCTCACCTGTGCTTGAACACATGAAAGGGCGTGTCCTAGTTACCCCACAGCACTTTTTTGCTAAAGAGGAGTGCTGGCCCTCTCCCACGAAGTGCAGCACTCACTCCCATCTCATTTAAAGCTCTGTCCATATGCCACTTCGACGTATGGGCTCTCATCATTAAAGACATGCACCTTTCAGTTAGCCAGTTCTGGGTAATTATTCAGGATTGTACCAGACAACGGTAAAGGCGCAGTACAGGGCTCACATCTAACACTACACACACCGAGATAAAGTCTAAATTTGTGACTCTCAAAGGTGAACGATAAACTCCATGTCACCAGGCTCCATTCACTGGGACTAGGCAAAAAAAAAAAACTAATGCAGACGAAGTCCTGGTAACTTAAGCTGCGCAGATTAAAGTAGCACATCTGATATTTGTAAGAGGAAAGCCCCTGGAGCACGGCATCCTTGGTGACCTTGGGTCAAACATTCTGCAAAAATGTTCTGTAAGGGTGCGCTTCAAAGAAAAAATAAAAGAGGGGGTGGGGAGTAGTTCCCCCCACTCCCCACCCCGCTGGGTCATTACACTCTAGTTGGCATCCACATATCTATTTACTCAACACAAATACTGGAGCATTCAACTTACAACAGAAGAGGTATGCGGACCATTGCTGTATGAAAGACAGATATTTTTTCTTCGAAGTATTCAAAAGACTGAGTTAATAATAAAATTGTCCATAAAATGTAATAATTTTATCTAAAAAAACCTTGAGCCCAGCAACGTGGCACGCTAAAAACAGGCTCACTGTGAACGAGCCACATTAGAAGCAGAAGACCGCATTGTTGTGGTAGAGTGCGTCTCAGTGTGAAAATGCCTTCTAAAGTGTAATATTTCCATGTGATTAGGTGTAATGTACAAGAAGAAAACAAACCTAGCGCCTATATGCAAATGGCTGTTTCAGCAGCAGTAATGCTGATACTGTAGATGGTGACTGAATGTTGTTTACGTGGCATTTTAAAATGACCTCGGATTGTTTCCTTGTTGAGAACTGCATTTCTCAGGGTTGTCTCTTTGTTAAGGGTCTCTCTGGCAGATGTGTTTGTGTGCAGAATGCCCCAGTGCAGGGAAGGTCGCAGCACAGTGACGTCATCTTCGGAATGATGGAGCTGGGCCAGAGGTGACCGAGAGAGGCTGCTGTGGAGAGAGCTGAGAACTCACAGGAGCAGAGATATCAGTCACGTGTTGAACAAGCATTGGTAAAGTCAATAGGTCCCGTTTTTCTCTTTCAAACAGTCATGTCTTAGCGCGGGGACACTCCGTTGGAGTAACCATGCGCTTTATAAGTTTTTAATCTAATCTTATCTAATCTTTAATATGTGATTGATGGTATTGTAATGCAGTGGAATGTGTTTGAATGTGTGTTGTGATGTAATATTTTTACTGTTCTGCATACATTTGTTTTACATGTTTGGTTTTTTAGCAAAAATGATTTTATTCAATTTTGGACAATAATTGTGCTTACAAATATCCAATATTTTTAAAAACAAATAATTAACGCATAACTTGTTATAAAAGCAAGCTTTTATTAAAAGTGTGTTGTGCAAGGGGGGATTAGTGTTATTAAAGTTTACCGTGCACTTAGTATCTGTGTGAGTGGAGCCTCTTTACAAACGTAAATATACAGCTTAAGCAGTAGCATTGGTGTCACCTGGATGTTGCTTTAAAGCACTTTCCATGGATTGCACTGTAACAGAGAACATCTGAATGCACTTTAGGGGGAAGAGAAAGTGATTTTTGGTTGTACAGGAGCATTTTTCTCCAAACGACACTGGAAGGCGCTTTGGACTGAACTTTGTGGAAAGAGAAAGGTATTGCACTTGATCAGCACATTTAATTATTTTCTTTTAATTTTAAAACTTTGTATTCATTTTTTCAAGACAGTAGAGCTCATATAATAAACAAGCATTGGCATAGCCAATAGGTCTCGCCTTTGGGACCTTATAAGTGTTTAGTTATCCAGCACAATATCCTTGGTGCAACAACATCAACTGTTGCATGGCTAAACACTTATAAGGTCCCAAAGGCGAGACCTATTGGCTATGCCAATGCTTGTTTTTGGTGATGGCCATAACAATATTGTGGACACTGCTATACCTTATCATAAGTGGGTGGAACATTTTTTCTAAGCTTTATGAAAATCCCAAAACAGATCTGGGGGAAATAGTGCTTAGTGCGGTCTAGGTTTCGACTGTATTTATTTTCCAGTGATTACTCTGAAAGAGGTAGTCACTGCTACTGAACAAACTCCAAGGCATAACGCTGCAGGCCTGGATAGGATCCCCACTGACCTGTTCAAAGAGGACATTGAGCTCAGGGCACCCCTTTTTGTAAATGTACTTGGGAGTGCCATGACGATTGGTCCACGAGGTCATGGTAGTATTCATCTATTGTCCCCATTTTTAAGAAGGGGGACACAGCTAATCCCAAGGGTAACTGCCCCCTTTCCCTGATTAATTCCAGGACTCAGATACTTGTCAGAGTTTTGTTAGGTCGGCTGGAGGTATGAGCAACTGAAAAGGGTATATTAAACGATGTCCGGTATGGGTTCAGACAAGGTCTGGGGATCATAGAACAATGCTTAAACTTCCATCTCATAATTAATAAGTATATAAAGGCGATGAACGGCTGTTTACATTTAGCTTTAACCCCTTCGCTGCGTTCGTCGGCCAACGGCCGTCGCGAGCACTACCTCCGTAGTGCTGCGCACGTCCGTTGGCCGCCGCTGCCCCGCCCACTCCGCTAAACGGCCGCACTGCCGCGGAATTGCCGCCGCGGTTAAGCGGTTAATGAACTTGAGCTCTGCGTTTGATTTTGTAAATCGGGCAACGCTGTGGGACAGAATGATAGAAATAGGGGTGGAGCGCCGCTGATGCATTTTTTAATTCCACTACACACTGATCTCTCTGGGTGTATTAGTTATAGGTCAAATGGAGAGTGTACACCCCCTTTTGAGGTTAGGTGGGGCGCTAGGCAAGGTTGCATGATTGCACCCTTTCTTTTCTGCCTCTAAATCAACAAGTTTGAATTTCTTCCTTGCTGTGTTTTAAGGCTGACACACCTTTGTTGAGGACTAGACACCATCCTGTACTGATGTACGCAGACTGTATTAAATTCTAGAACAGTGGTAGGTATACTGAGGTTATTAAAAGTGTTTGGCCAGTTCATGGATGACTTGGACCTGTCCATCATTGCCTCTAAAGCACACGTTACTAACTTGTGTAACGATATATCTGTAAGAGACAGTAGTTAGTGACAGATTCCTTACCTTAGAATATCCCCAGGCGTCAGGCTGGATCCGGAACGTTTTTGCGTAGCAGTACCCTTGCGCGTCGGTAGGCGGCATCGTGCGGCTCCGCCCGTGGATGACGTCGCGGGCAGTACTTAGACGCCGCCCCTGCGCGCTGACGTCAGTTCTGTACACGACTTTCCGCGCCAGGAACGCAGAGCCATGCAAGAAGCTGACATAGGTGTCTGAAAAATACTAGGGCCCTGAAAGGGATGTCCTTAACCCTAGAAATCAGTTCGCAGAATGGGGAGGATGGGTGGGGCGGTAAGGAATCTGTCACTAACTACTGTCTCTTACAGATATATCGTTACACAAGTTAGTAACTTGTGCATCTGAAAGAGACACGTTAGTGACAGATTCCTTACCTTAGAATAGATACCCCAGCAATACCAACCCCGGTGGTGGGTCTGCGAACAAAGTCAGACAAGGAAGTCCCGGAGGACAGAACGGCCAAAGAGGCCGTCTCTCCGGACCTGGCTGTCAAGGCAGTAATGTTTGGTAAACGTGTGCAGCGAGGCCCACGTAGCTGCCTGACAAATATGCTGCAACGGAACACCGCAACCTAAAGCCGTGGTAGCAGCCGTAGCCCTGGTGGAATGGGCACGCAGCCCAACAGGAGGCTCCTTCTTAGCCAAAGAATAGCAGGCTTTGATACACAAGGTGACCCAGCGGGAGATGGTCCTCTTGTGTACCGCCCGACCTTTTTTGGCGCCCACGTAGCCAACAAAGAGCTGGTCATCCACCCGGAACTGTTGTGTGTGGTTGAGGTAAAAGGAAAGCGCACGTTTTGGGTCCAGACGGTGGAGCCTCTCTTCCTCTCTGGAAGGATGCGGAGGCGGAAAGAAGTTGGGCAAAGTGATGGTCTCCCAATGTGGAAGGCAGTAACCACCTTTGGCAAGAAGGACGGACGCGTCCGAAGAACAACCTTGTCTGGATGAACAGACAGAAAGGGGGGTTTGCATGAAAGAGCCTGGAGCTCACTCACCCACCGAGCGGAGGTGATGGCCACCAGAAAGGCTGTCTTCAGAGTCAGAAGACGAAGAGGACAGTTATGCAGAGGCTCAAAGGGAGCGCACATTAAGAAGGTAAGAACCAAATTTAAGTCCCACTGAGGCATTATAAACGGAACAGGGGGAAAGAGGTGAGTAATGCCTTTAAGAAACCTGTTAACAGGGGACTTAAAAAGAGAGGGCTGATCAGGAAGCCTGAGGAAGGCCGATATTGCACAAAGATAGCCCTTGATGGTACCCAGGGCAGAACCCTGTTGGGCCAGAGAAAGAAGGAACAGAAGAACCTCAGAAAGAGGGGCAGAAAGGGGATTCACAGCCTTTGCTGTGCACCATGCCACAAACTTGTTCCACCTGCAGGCGTATACCACCTTAGTGGAGGGACGCCTGGCTGCCAGAATCACATTACAAACTTCGGGAGGCAAGTCGAAAGGAATCAACTGCCGCCGCTCAATCTCCACACAAGCAGGTGTAGACTGGAAAGGTTCGGGTGGAGGACCGTCCCCTGCTGCTGCGACAGAAGATCCTCCCGAAGAGGCAGACGGATCGGGGGATCGACGCTCATACTGAGTAGCTCGGGATACCAAACTCTTCGAGCCCAGTCCGGAGCCACAAGAATGACTTGGGCCCGGTCGCGCCGAGTCTTCTTCAACACTCTGGGTAGAAGTGGTATAGGCGGAAAGGCGTACAACAGACCGCAACTCCACTCGCAACGAAAAGCGTCGCCGAGCGAGTGCCGCCTTAGAAATTCCAACGCGCAGAACTGCTGACATTGCGCGTTCTCTTCGGTGAAGACGCCATTCGTGATCCATCATGCCCCTGCGGCTGAGTTCGTCCGCTCTGGCGTTCAGGGAACCTGCCAGGTGTTGAACCATCAGGAATATGCCCTGATGTTCCAGCCATGTCCAGAGGCGCAGAGCCTCCTGACATAGGGTCCACGACCCCACCCCGCCCTGTTTGTTGCAGTACCACATGGCGGTGGTGTTGTCTGTGAACACCTGCACTACCTTCCCTTTGACAGAGGGAAGGAATGCCTTGAGTGCAAGTCGGATCGCCCGGAGCTCCAGAATGTTGATATGGAGCCGGGACTCCGCCGGAGACCAGAGGCCTCTGATCTCCGCCTCTCCCATGTGACCGCCCCATCCCAGAAGGGACGCGTCCGTCACAACTGTGTGCTCTGGCTGGGGAAGGGAGAGGGATCTGCCCATGACCCATTGCCGGTTCGAGAGCCACCACTGCAACTGTTTTGCAGTCCCCTCCGAGATCTGGACGTGATCGGACAGGTTGCCCTGGTCCTGCGCACACTGGAACTTCAGGTCCCACTGCAGAGCCTGCATATGCTATCTGGCATGAGTGACCAGCAGGATGCAGGAGGCCATGAGGCCCAGCAGCCTCAGGGTCATCCGTACCGAAACCCAGGATAAAGGCCGAAAGATCGGAATCATAGCCTGAATATCCCAGACTCGCCGTTCGGGAGGATAAACCCGAAACTGCGTCGTGTCCAGAACTGCTCCGATGAAAAGGAGCTGTGGAGAAGGAATCAGGTGCGACTTCGGCACGTTGATGGAGAACCCCAGCGAGTGCAGGAGTTCGGCCGTAGTCTGGAGGTGGGAGACGACTGCCTGGGACGAGCCCGCCTTCAGCAGCCAGTCGTCGAGGTAGGGGAAAACTGGAACCCCTGCCCGGCGCAGATGGGCTGCGACCACCGCCATCACTTTCGTGAACACCCGAGGGGCGCTGGTAAGGCCAAAAGGGAGCACGGTGAACTGAAAATGCTCGAGGCCTACCTAGGTAACGCCGGTGGGCCGGCAGGACGGGGATGTGGAAATATGCGTCCTGCAAGTCCAACGCTACCATCCAGTCTCCAGGGTCGAGAGCAGTCAGGGTGAGCATCTTGAACTTCTCCTTCCGGAGGAAGCGATTGACGTTCCGGAGGTCCAAGATAGGACGCATGTCCTCCTTGTCTTTTTTGGGCACCAGAAAGTAGTGGGAGTAGCAACCACGTCCTACTTCTGGGGTCGGAACGCGCTCGATGGCCCTCTTGGCCAAGAGGGCCGCAACTTCCTTTTGAAGAAGCACCAAGTGATCCCCTGACATGCAGTGGAATGGAGGTGGCATGGCTGGGGGGATGGTTACGAAGGGGAGGGAGTAGCCCCTTTGGACAATGTCCAAGACCCACCTGTCCGAGGAGATGGCACGCCAGTGGTGAAGGTGATGGCGGACCCTGCCCCCTACTGGCGTGCTGTGCACCTGAAAGGAAGGACTAGGAGGGCTTGGAGGCCGCGGACGGGGCGGGGTTTGTGGCCTGACCCGCACGCTGGTTGCCTGACCCGCCACGGCGGGAGCCACGTCCTCGCGAACACGCTTGCTGCGCGGGCCGGTGGCTGGGCAGCGGACGTGACTGGGCGCCCCTTCCGTGTCCACGAAAGGGGCGAAAAGCAGATGGCTGCGGAGGGCGTACAGCAGAAAGGCCCAGGGACTTAGCCGTAGCCCGCGAGTCCTTAAAACGCTCCAGCGCATGGTCTGCCTTGTTCCCAAAAAGACCGATCCCATCAAAGGGCATGTCCATAAGAGTGTTTTGGACATCACCCGAGAAACCAGTGGTTCTCAGCCAGGCGTGACGGCGCAGCGCCACTGTCGTCGCAAGCGATCTGCCTAGCGAGTCGGCGGTATCAAGGCCACATCAGATGGTGTACTTCGCCGCATCTCTTCCCTCAGCAATGACGCGGGTAAGCAGTGTCTGGACCTCCTCAGAACACTGGGGCAGAACTTGCGCCACCGAATCCCACAGGGAGTGGGAATATCGGCCCAAGAGGCAAGTGGTATTGACGGACCGCAAGCCAGCACTGGAGGAAGAAAAAAACCTTCTTCCCAAATTGATCCAAGCGTTTGGATTCCCTATCCGGGGGAGCGGTAGGGAAGGCGCTTTGGGAAGCAGAGGCTTGGACCACCAAGCTCTCAGGGGTGGGGTGTTGGGAGAGGAACAGAGGGTCGCCCGGAGCAGGGCGATGGCGTCGGGCCACGTTCCTATCCACAGAAGCCCCTGTGGTGGGCTTGGACCAGGTGCCCAAAAGAACGTCGGAAAGCGCCTCGTTAAACGGCAGCAGTGGCTCCGAGGAGGTAGCCGCCGGCTGAAGCACTTCCGTCAGGATGTTAGTCCAGACAGCCACCGTAGGCAACTGGAGGTGTAAGGCCCCAGCTGCTCTACGCAACACCGTTGCAAAGTTTGCTCCCTCCTCCGTTGCCACGGAAGGAGGAGACAGCATGCCAGGGGAGGTGTCCAAACCACTGGCATCCCCAAGCTCCTCAGCCCAGTCCTGATCAAACTCACACTGCTGTGTGAGAGGGTCATCAGACCCCTCCCAGTACTCTGCGTCCTCTAATTCTGGTTCAAAATACGGAGGAGGGACATGCGGGACCCAAGGTCCCATCGGCGTCGGAGCCGGCGTTGAGTGACGCCGGTCCGGCGCCATGTCCGGATCCGGAGAGAACCGGGGAACGACGCCGCCCGGAGCCCCGGGCGGCGTCGGGAACGGCACCGGAGAGATCGGTGGAGGTGTCGTCAGGTCAACCGGCGTCGATCGGGGTTGTGGCAGCACCGGAGCCGGGGTCGGGGCTGGTGTCGCTGGACCGGAGTCGCCGGCGGCGCCGTAGGAACCCCACTAGGGCCCGCGGGGCCCGAAGGCGCACCGGGGGGACCTTGAGGCCCGAAGAGGCGGGCCATGGCCGACAGGAACTCCTGTATCTCGGCCGGAGTCGCCCCCGAACCCGGGAAGGACGGGTAATGCGGGGGCGGCTCCATAGGCACTCCCGGCGCCGCGGGACGGTGCCGACAGGACCCTCACCCAAGTCGCGAGACCGGCGAGCGGAAGTCGTCGAGCGATGACGCTTCTTAGACTTCTTATGCTTCGACTTACTGGAGTGCGAAGACTTGGATCCCGACGACCGATGAGGACTCCGCGACCGGCCCCTCGACCTCTCACGTGACCGGGGCTTGGCGTGGCGCGGAGTCGACTGCCGGACCTCGAGGAGCTTTCGAGACCGCTCTCGCAAAGCCTTCGGGTGCAAGGCCCGGCAGTCGGGGCACGACTTCGTGTCGTGGTCGCGGCCGAGGCAGTAAAGACACTCCTGATGCGGGTCTGTGATCGACATCATTCGACCACAGGCGTCGCATGGCTTGAAGCCGGGCATCCCTACCGACACCTACGGAGTCGAGACACTTGGAGAAAAAAGTGAAAAATCACCCAAAAACTTAGTCAAAAAATGACTAGGGCACTGCTCTTCCCGGATCTGCGCTTACTGGCGCGGAAAAAGAAAGAACTGACGTCAGCGCGCAGGGGCGGCGTCTAAGTCTGCCCGCGATGTCATCCCAGCGGTCCCGACGCCAACGACGGACGCGGAGCCGCACGACGCCGCCTACCGACGCGCAAGGGTACTGCTACGCAAAAACTTTCCGGATCCAGCCTGACACCTGGGGATATTCTAAGGTAAGGAATCTGTCACTAACGTGTCTCTTTCAGATTCATACAGTATGGCATGCGGTCGGCAGAGAAGTAAAGTGAAATCAAATTATATTAAAAATACTAGACTATTGTGTGCCCACGTTTAATTACTTAAGGGTTCCTTTTGATGATAAAGGTTTTGGGCACACTTAGTGAAAGTCAGGAAATCGCAGTTGTAGTAGTCTATAGCTGCTGATTTCAGGGTTTCAGACAAATTGGGCTCTAGTCCTCCAGACATGATGATAAATATTTACAGGGCTAAGTGTGTCTCGGTGGCCAATTTTGGTGCTGAGGTATCAGACCTCCAGGTCAGCGAAAATGAATCTGTGAAAAGACTGCTATCTGTCCCTTCCGGTATGCGACATATATATATCACTCGGAATTAGGGCTATTGTACTTGAAGGATTATGCAAAACTGTCACTTTTGATGTGGTTTTCTTTATGGTCTAAACCAGAAACGAAACTTAATCTGTGATATTAGATTGCTTGAGCCATGAAAAAGCTCGCAATATTCCATGGCTGATGTATATTAAAGAGCAATTTGCTCTTATGGGGCGGCCCGGGTTTTTTTGAGAACCTACAGTGTATTAACCCTGCAAATAAAGTGTCTGTCAAACTCAACTATCTTGTCATGTTAAAAAGAGATAGGGGGTGGCAGAATGCAGTGAGCAGAGGTTGGCTGCCAATCAACTTTTTAACCACAATTCACATGGAACCTTACCTTTATTTCATCCCTAATCATTGTCACCGAATTGAACTGGTCAGATTTCATTTTAACATAGCTCACTTCTTAGTTTCCTATCCTAAATCTGTGTATAGAGACTCGGACCTGGTACCTTGCCGATGAGACTGTCTCTACAATCTATGCTGCATTTTTTTTTTTAACCTTTATACAATTCCAAGGAAAATGTTTTTAGTGCCCTTACAGAAGTCTCTTAAGATAAGGAAAAGCAGACCTACACTGATGTACCTACAATGTTTTCAAACGGAATTTGTTTGTTAATGGTACACAAATATATTTGCGGTGAGGCCAAGAAACATGGCTGGCAAATAAATTTAGGGCATGACATTTTCAAAAGTAATCTGAGTTTGTGACACTTTAAATCTGCACCTTGGCAATTGAGGATCAGGTCCAGATGTAAATGAGCTTTTAACTGCATTACATTTTAAAATTTTTACAATGTTACCACATTTTAATTGCTCAACGATATATTTATATATAAATACATTTTTAATATCAGTACTGGCTTCAGGACATGTGCTTATGTTTAATAAGCTGTGTCGGGAGTTTGTTGTTCACATATTGTACTGTACTATGAAATATTTGTTGACATTTAATGAATTTCTAATGTATTTTAGTTACTGAAGAACTTTTATAGCTTAATTTAGCCGAATAAAGTAATATTTGAGGCTTGAAGGCTCAGTACAAGGTCACTCTACAGGAAACCATCTTCTAACACATTAAAAGGTTTTGGTTTCTTGCCTTAAGATGTATGAAACGTGGCGTCGGTCCTGCCAGGATTTTCATCGCTGATCTCCAGGTTAAGGAAGGTTCTTTGCAAAAGGGGCTCATACTAATGAGCTAACTCATTAATATGTTACAACACATGACATGCATCTCACTTGCTACATTACAAACCAGGAAGCATGCTGCTTTGAATAAACTAGACTGCCAGGCGGCACTCATGGAGCTCTCTGGCGACTGTGCTGTGTAGTTCTCATGTTCTTATTGAGGAGTAATCTCAAAATTGGGCTGGCAGGCACAGTCACTTTTATTGGCTCAGCTGCAGTCCAGCCAAGTACCACACATCTGGGTGACAATTAGCACTCTTTTTGGTAATGTAAGAAAATTACGGATATGCTGTTTGACTAATACGAGATGCATGGAATTCCACACCTGAACATTATTAGTTGTCCTTTCCATGAATGCAGTGACCAATTTAACAATGGGGCAGTAGTTGCACTGGTATCAGGATCCAGGGATGTGAAGGACACTCTGCAGTATGGAAGTCCATTTAGGGTCCATGCAACCCCTGCTATGCCACTGCTTCTGTGCAATAATGTACCTGACTTTGTCGCTCTACGAACTCCTACAGTTACCCTTGACTGCCTTTCAATGCTACCTTTTGGCAGTGTTCATTATCTCAGTCTGTCCCTTACTTATATATCCTCTCATTCCTCTGAATTAGCAATTCTAAAGGTAAACTTCTACTAATGTGGCAATACACAACATATTCTATGCTGCAGGTCTACTTGAACAATTACCAAGTAAACATAAGCTGGCCCCTCACAAACTCGACAGTTGTGCACATTGTATGGGCTAGGATATCCTATTGCTCCACACAAAGCTTCCCGGCTTCCCCGGTGGTCTCTCATGCACGTGGCTGAAGAGTTACACTGAACAAATTCATCTGCCTGCTTAGAGCCCCACAACAGCCGATGTGGTTCCCTGGATAAGGCACCCCAAATGCAGTGCAATTCAACGGAAATTTGAGTAGTTGCCCTCCTTAAGGGGCCAATTAATAATAATGGCTTAGAGATAACTGTGTCCCTAAAATTACACGTGCCATTCTGTACCACCCCATTACTTCACATTCTGAGTTCATGTTTGTGCCCCTGTGGTACCACATCAGACAAGAATCATTAGCCTGATTGTGGCTCAAGATTGACTGTTGACAACAGAATCAGGCTCGTTCCAACTCTATTCAGGCACTAATGATCAGAGGTGCAGAGACACTGACTTCCATGAGAATGAGTTTGGATTTGATAGTAGTACTCTTGCAGATTTAGGCTTATCTTGAATGCTATCCATGTGTAGGAAGCTGGCTCTGTATATACTATACCAAAGTAAGATATAGTGTGCACAGAGTCCAGAAGATCCCCAGAGGTATAGCAGAGGCTAAAAAACTGGCCTCCTTCCACAGCTCAAATTAGTTAACTTCTTTTCTTCTTTTTCTTTCTGTAATCAATGAGAGTTAATTTGATTTCTAGCTATTTGTTTCCCTCCCCTAAACACCCACTACCCAAGCGCTATTTGTTCATCTCTCCCTCGTGTGCTGCTTTGCCCCTCCCCTCCACATGGCATTCTTTTTATTTCTATTATCGTGAAATATGTGGTTCCCCCACCAGAGAGAGTTCTGGTGTTGCTGATCACTCTCTCTCTTGCAGCCTGCTCGCTGATTGGACAGCGCCAGTGCTGCGAAGGTTCGGCAAATTGTTTCATTGCCTGTTTGTTTCTTTTTAGTGATATTTGCAAGGAATTTTGAGTAAGAAACAGTAGAGCGCTCCACACAAGCCACACCACCCTGTAATGCCTCAGGGGTCTAGTAAAATGAAATATCTGAATTCTGAGGGGTTTCCTCAGTGCCAGGCGACCCATGGCCCCAATAATGCATTTTCCAACATTACAAGAATCAATGTAATAAAAGCAAAAATCTTAATATTCCCACAGTCTGTTTTGGGCATTTCTTGTCCCGAGCAATAAGTATACAAATACAAAAAGAATGGACATTTGTTTTTAACTACTGATTTTGCCTATATAATTGGCCTCCAATTGTACATCAGTGTGCATTAAAACACATTTTGATAAAAGGCCCTCGAGACACCTTGGTTTCTGAATCGTTCAAAATGTAGAGTGGCAAAATAACTGCGCTCCTCAGACTCTTGGGGACATATAAAAATGCACAACTTCCTTCAATAATCATTTTGTATTCATTATTGTTTTCCTAATAATGTGATGTGTGGCATTTACACAATAAAAAAAGCATTGTAAGCCATTGATAGGCTGTTGGCTTTGGTTAGCACATTTTTTTTTTAAACCCGCAAACACTATGTAACTCAGTAAATAGTTAAGTCTAATGGACATAACAGTATATTTAATTTCATAGATTGACCTACAGTACAACACACAAATTAAGAACTAGTTACCCATTTCTTTTTTTTACTATGAAATTTTTTTAATCGATCTTTTTTGATCAGTATTTAGAAAAAAACTTGCAGCGTACAGAATTTACCCCTGGCAGTGCTCAGTCTAATTTTCAAACATGTATAGCTTTCTAGGTTGACCAACTGGATTGACACTTTTTTACCCTACAAAATGCCAGTGGGTAAAAACCGGAAAAATAGAAAATATTGACCACCACTTAAAAATTCTGATTTATGAAAGTTGGGGAGATAGCAATGTTAATACATCAAACTTTTTAGTGATTCCATTAAAAAAATAAACAATCTCAGCACACCACATTCTTTCCAATTTATCATTAAAATTGAAATGTTGTCATTTAATAGCTATCTTATCAGGCCCCTTGGAGAAATCACAAACCTTGGGTACTTTTACAACCCCAAGTGGGGAAAAACCAGAATGCAGATTTGGTCTGAATATTAATTTTTTAGCTAACAAAGGGCTTTAACTGACGGGCTCATATGTTGAATAAAGGGCTCAGCACAGGGGAATAGGAAGCATGAGGGGGGGAAAACTCCTAGCGGAAACTTTTATTGAAGGGTAGGTAATGGTTATGTTAAAGACAACCCACACAAAGAAAAACAGAATTCAGATGTGTGTGATAATTCCAGATGTGAAGACTGGGTGCAAATGCTCCAAACGTGGAAGCACAGTGACAGCGCAGCCACTCAGCTTCCAGTACACAAGGTAAAAATAAAATGCATTAAAATAACCCTACGCCCAAAAATACCCCATTCATAGCATGGACACAAATCCAGGGAAAACATTGTTACTCCTGAAGTCAAAAGTGCGCGGGTAGGTCATCAGTGTCTGGTTAAGGACACAGGGCAAACAGTCACAGGAGCCTGACAATCAGGTAAGCACCCAAATAATTGTGCTTTCTGTAGGCTGGAACAGATGTAATACTTAGACGCACTCATTATGAAGTCCCAATGGCAACCTATACTGTACTGCCATGTATTTTGGGCTGTTCCAGTTGAAGTCCAGGTTTTCCAGTGGCAGGGTCAACCACTGGCCATATGACACCCACTGCATGCACAGTGGCTTCAGCAGTCCTTTGGTACATCTGGGGCTGCTGGTGGGGAAACAAAGACATTCTTTAGGTAGGCAGATATAAGATGGCGTGGGCTCTCCATGTCTTGCGAAGACAGAAGACATTGCAGTTCTAGACCAAAATGACATTGTTCATCCTGGTCAGCTGTACGGTGGGATCTCACGACTCCAGTGAGAACACAGTCTGCCACCGCTAATATACACTTAGCTTGAACTAATGCAGGTTACTCCGAGAGCAGATCAGCTTTTCCTAGTAGGAACAGTCCAGGAACTTGTGCATGCAAGATGCCGCTCTCTACACAGATCACAGTTGCATGGTTCCGCATAGGCGTAAAAACATAGGCCCAGTTTATAGAGCAAGAAGAAACAGAGAATAGACTACACTCTTGCTTTAATAGCTTCTTCCTACACTGGTAAACAAACGTCCCTTTTGTCCAGCCAATCCTCAATGGCCAAGTACTGGCTAAAGATGCCAGTGTGTGTATTTCTCTGGTGACCGGGACAGGAAAGAAGTGAACAACCAGAGTATGCTTTATTTAAAAGTTGAACCGCTGCTCAGCTGCAAGTCAGTGCACAGCCTGGGCTGGGCCAAGAGGGAAGAAGCAACTCTGACAGAAAAGGGGTACACTTTGCTTACCAGTAATCCAGGCACAGATGGGATAACAAAAGTACACTAAAAAAAATACCTCCAGTAGACACTGAGTTCAATGGACGGAAGTCAAGGGGTCATACAGAAAAAATAAAGGGCAGGATGGCACAGCTTTTTCAAGAATAAACCAGTTATGGTTTCTTGCAGAAAGTAGTGATCTACTAAATGCAAAGCTGTAACATGTCCTTCATAGCCAGTCTTCTCAGACAGCCCGAATTAAGATAAGAACAAGAAAACAAACTAGGAGAAAACATGTTTCACTATTAAGAGCCCACCTCTGCAATCACCTAACCCCAATACTTAGGGAAATGATGAAGAATGTTAAAATTAACTTGAAAGCAAGAGGGTTCTACAATGTTTTCCCCTCATACTAGATTACACAAGACAAACCCAGCATCCCAAAAACGGCTATACAGAAAAGATTGGACCACATTATGCTACCATCAAAGTATTGAGAGGCTTCTCCAATCAGACTGACTACACTTTAAAGCACACACTACTGTAAAAAGATCTCTATAAAGAAGTCATAATACCCAAGAATGAGCAATCAAACTTACTAAGTGCAACAAAGAGGCCAGAAGGGCAACAAGTTGATGGTCTGATATGTAACTGAATACACAAATAACCATATATAAATACACAAAAACACATTTCCTTCTGAATGCATATCTATTTTCACAATTGACCAATATTAATTACAGTCAACAGGGACAGAGAGAAAGCAAAAGGTGTACACCTAGCAAGACTGACTGATATATCATTAGGTAATATATAGTGAGTTCTACCAAAGCTTTCTGAACCTTATTGTTAGTGAAGACTTTTATGCAAGTTATTAGACATATTTACAGACAATTCACCAAACGCCCAAACAAACATAACTAGCAAAGATTATAAATCCAAATCCCAAAACAGAAAATCACCATAGACAAATAATATTTATTCAAGAACAAAACTGTTATAAGGCATGAGGTAGACAAGCCAGGCAGGCTTTAGCGTTACGCCTCACTCTACCTACCCGTTTTCGAGAAGGAGTTTGTTTTTTTATTCATCTTGTGGATAAGTCCAATAATTGCTTCAACTTTATTCAGAAGGTCTGTGCTGTTATTTCGATTGCGGTCATCAACCGATTTGGGTTTACAATGTAGACTGAAAGAACTCCAGGCACGGAGCAGCACATCACAATCTTCTGGAAAGATATCTGTAGCCAGAAGACCATCCCTGATGAGAGCACTCAAAAACTCTTCCACCTTCTCCAAAAGACACTGCCATGGTCTATTGAGGTCTGCCTGTAACAATCAATGGTGCAACATCATTAGAACAAAGAAACTGAATTAGAATACAAGAAAGTGTCGTAAGATCTGGTTTACTGCTTCGAGACATATTTCAATTTCCTCAAACTTACTGGAAATCAGTGATCGATTTACCCACAAAGCATTTAAAAGGCAATAAAAAGACCCCGGACTAAGAAATGTTAAGAACCGGAATTGGCATTAAGTAGGTTTTTCCAACAGTTAATACTTGAATGGTTTTCCACATTGGCAGTCTAAGCATTTCTGTTTCACAAAGCAGAAAATGAAAATAACCAAATGTAAATTTCACAATTTAGAAATCATTTTCAGCTAACCTACACCCATATTATTACAAACTGAAGGAGCAGCTTCACAATACCCAGAACACTTCACAATCTTTTGTTGATCTGGTTTTTCCATTATATTCAGCCAGCTGCTACACCTTTAATTACAGGGGAATGAGAGCAAATACTGTATGCATCTTACTATGCAGACATTGAAATCTGTATGATTGCATTGCAACAGCCTTTCCACACTGCCTTCTCCTCTGCACCCCCTAGATCACTGGTTCTTAATCTTTTGACTTCTGTGAACCCCCACTTAATCATTACCTGAACCCAGGTACCTGGGAATCTGGGGACCCCAACGGAATCATTACAGGAAGCTGGGGGCCGTGGCCTAAGCACGTTTGATGATTTGAACCGCGAAACAATACACAAAAAATAAAGAAACAAGGTTTTAGCAAATACAAAAATAAAATATTTTATTTAATTCAGAAATTAATTTTAAAAAGTCAAAATTTTAATTTTAATAGAAAGGTTGGAGCCTTTCTAAATTCAACTGATACTACTCATCATTCATACTATATTTTGATTGACGCATTTGCACTGCTCCACGAATCCATCTGAGGATACCAACTTAATTTTTAGCCTCCAATTTCAAATTTCTTCACATTTACAGAACGTTTAGAATTTTCAATTTGCATTTGGCTTCTTTTTTTATACACACAACTGTTATTTAATTTTCTAAGCAGTCACCGACCCCCTGAGTAGGTTTCGCTGACCCCCAGGATTCACAGGACCACAGGTTGAACCACTGCCCTGTATCACTACACTGACAAAAAGATAACAGTTTTGTGGTTGCCACAGAGGATAATACAGACAAAAAGGATTCTACAATTTTACTCCAACTACTGCAAGGCACATTTTGAGTTTAGATGACCATAACCATTCTCACTCACTTTGAATATACCACTGACATTAGAAAACAACTTTGATGTTGCAATATATCACAACAAACTTTAAACACCTCTAGCGGGGTTGCACTACTGTTGTGTTCATTGGAGGAAAATTACAGCAAAGTGAAAAGGTGTACAAGGGCAAGGCAAATCAGCTTTCCAAAAAATGCACAAGACGTTTACTCCAACTCAAAGCTAGCCTTCTGAAGTACCCAAATGAGAAACACAAAGCATGACAGTGTAAACAACACTCAATACTAAGACCAGCCAGTGTCAGGTACTCAAAGAAGTGTATGACATTTGTTCAAAGGTAAGCAGAATGAGCAGTAAAGTACAAGTTACTTACCTTCGGTAACTATGTATCTGGTAGAGACATATATTAGTTGTAGATTCCTTACCTTAGAATTTCCCCCCGGCGTCTCTCTGGATCCAGAGATTTTTCAACAGCAGTACCCCTGCGCGTCGGTAGGTGGAATCAGTCTGCTCCGCATCCATCGTCGGCACCAAGATGACGTCGCGGAACCTTTATAGATGCCGTCCATGTGGCTGACATCAGTTCGTAACACGACTTCCCATGCCAGAAGTGCAGAGCCATGAAAGACACTGACCACTGGAGCATCAAAACTAGGGCCCTAGAAATCAGTTCGCAGAGCGGGGAGGATGGGTGGGGAGGTAAGGAATCTACAACTAATGCACAAGTTACTAACTTGTGTAACGATATATCTGTAAGAGACAGTAGTTAGTGACAGATTCCTTACCTTAGAATATCCCCAGGCGTCAGGCTGGATCCGGAAAGTTTTTGCGTAGCAGTACCCTTGCGCGTCGGTAGGCGGCGTCGTGCGGCTCCGCGTCAGTCGTCGGCGTCGTGATCGCCGGGATGACGTCGCGGGCAGTACTTAGGCGCCGCCCCTGCGCGCTGACGTCAGTTCTGTACACGACTTTCCGCGCCAGGAACGCAGAGCCATGCAAGAAGCTGACACAGGTGTCTGAAAAATACTAGGGCCCTGAAAGGGATGTCCTTAACCCTAGAAATCAGTTCGCAGAACGGGGAGGATGGGTGGGCGGTAGGAATCTGTCACTAACTACTGTCTCTTACAGATATATCGTTACACAAGTTAGTAACTTGTGCATCTGAAAGAGACACGTTAGTGACAGAGTCCTTACCTTAGAATAGATACCCCAGCAATACCAACCCCGGTGGTGGGTCTGCGAACAAAGATCAGACAAGGAAGTCCTGGAGGACAGAACGGCCAAAGAAGCCGTCCCTCCGGACCTGACTGTCAAGGCAGTAATGCTTTGTAAACGTGTGCAGCGAGGCCCACGTAGCTGCCTGACAGATAACCGGCAGCGGAACACCGCGGCCCAAGGCCGTGGTAGCAGCCGTTGCCCTGGTGGAATGGGCACGCAGTGCAACAGGAGGCTCCTTCTTAGCCAAAGAATAGCAGGTCTTGATGCACAAGGTAACCCAGCGGGAGATGGTCCTCTTGTGCACCGCCCGACCTTTTTGGCGCCCACGTAGCCAACAAAGAGCTGGTCATCCACCCGGAAGTGTTTTGTGCGGTCGATATAGAAGGAGAGCGCACGTTTTGGGTCCAGACGGTGGAGCCTCTCTTCCTCTGTGGAAGGATGCGGAGGCGGAAAGAAGGTGGGCAAAGTGATGGTCTGCCCAATGTGGAAAGCAGTAACCACCTTTGGCAAGAAGGACGGACGCGTCCGAAGAACAACCTTGTCTGGATGAACAGACAGAAAGGGAGGTTTGCAAAATAGAGCCTGGAGCTCACTCACCCGCCGAGCGGAGGTGATGGCCACCAGAAAGGCTGTCTTCAGAGTCAGAAGACGAAGAGGACAGTTATGCAGAGGCTCAAAGGGAGCGCACATTAAAAAGGTAAGAACCAAGTTCAAGTCCCACTGAGGCATCACAAACGGAACAGGAGGGAAGAGGTGAGTAATGCCTTTAAGAACCTGTTAACAACAGGGGACTTGAAAAGGGAGGGCTGATCAGGGAGCCTGAGGAAGGCCGAGATAGCACAAAGATAACCCTTGATGGTACCCAGGGCAGAACCCTGTTGGGCCAGAGAAAGAAGGAACAGAAGGACCTCAGAAAGAGGGGCAGAAAGGGGATTCACAGCCTTTGCTGTGCACCATGCCACAAATTTGTTCCACCTGCAGGCGTATACCACCTTAGTGGAGGGACGCCTGGCTGCCAGAATCACATCACAAACTTCGGGAGGCAAGTCGAAAGGAATCAACTGCCGCCGCTCAATCTCCACGCAAGCAGGTGTAGACTGGACAGGTTCGGGTGGAGGACCGTCCCCTGCTGCTGCGACAGAAGATCCTCCCGAAGAGGCAGACGGATCGGGGATCTACGCTCATATTGAGTAGCTCGGGATACCAAACTCTTCGAGCCCAGTCCGGAGCCACAAGAATAACTTGGGCCCGGTCGTGCCGAATCTTCTTCAACACTCTGGGTAGAAGTGGTATAGGCGGAAAGGCGTACAACAGACCGCAACTCCACTCGCGACGAAAAGCGTCGCCGAGCGAGTGCCGCCTTGGAAATTCCAACGCGCAGAACTGATGACATTGCGCGTTCTCTTCGGTGGCGAATAGATCTAACCAAGGCTCTCCCCATTGTAGAAAGAGTCCTTGCGCCACTTCCGAGTGAAGACGCCATTCGTGATCCATCATGCACCTGCGGCTGAGTTCGTCCGCCCTGGCGTTCAGGGAACCTGCCAGGTGTTGAACCATCAGGAACATGCCCTGATGTTCCAGCCATGTCCAGAGGCGCAGAGCCTCCTGACAAAGGGTCCAAGACCCCACCCCGCCCTGTTTGTTGCAGTACCACATGGCGGTGGTGTTGTCTGTGAACACCTGCACTACCTTCCCTTTGACAGAGGGAAGGAATGCCTTGAGTGCAAGTCGGATCGCCCGGAGCTCCAGAAGGTTGATATGGAGCCGGGACTCCGCCGGAGACCAGAGGCCTCTGATCTCCGCCTCTCCCATGTGACCGCCCCATCCCAGAAGGGACGCGTCCGTCACAACTGTATGCTCTGGCTGGGGAAGGGAGAGGGATCTGCCCATGACCCATTGCCGGTTCGAGAGCCACCACTGCAACTGTCTATCAGTCCCCTCCGAGATCTGGACGTGATCGGACAGGTTGCCCTGGTGCTGCGCCCACTGGAACTTCAGGTCCCACTGCAGAGCCCGCATATGCCATCTGGCATGATTGACCAGCAGGATGCAGGAGGCCATGAGGCCCAGCAGCCTCAGGGTCATCCGTACCGAAACCCAGGATAAGGGCCGAAAGATCGGAATCATAGCCTGAATATCCCGGACTCGCCGTTCGGGAGGATAGGCCCGAAACTGCGTCGTGTCCAGAACTGCTCCGATGAAAAGGAGCTGTGGAGAAGGAATCAGATGCGACTTCGGCACATTGATGGAGAACCCCAGCGAGTGCAGGAGTTCGGCCGTAGTCTGGAGGTGGGAGACGACTGCCTGGGACGAGCCCGCCTTCAGCAGCCAGTCGTCGAGGTAGGGAAGACTGAAACCCCTGCCCGGCGCAGATGAGCTGCGACCACCGCCATCACTTTCGTGAACACCCGAGGGGCACTGGTAAGGCCAAAGGGGAGCACGGTGAACTGAAAATGCTCGGGGCCTACCGTGAACCGAAGGTAACGCCGGTGGGCCGGCAGGACGGGGGTGTGGAAATACGCGTCCTGCAAGTCCAACGCTACCAACCAGTCTCCAGGGTCGAGGGCAGTCAAGACCTGAGCTAGGGTGAGCATCTTGAACTTCTCCTTCCGGAGGAAGCGATTGAAGTTCCGGAGGTCCAAGATAGGACGCATGTCCTCCTTGTCCTTTTGGGCACCAGAAAGTAGTGGGAGTAGCAACCACGCCCTACTTCTGGGGTCGGAACATGCTCGACGGCCCTCTTGGTCAAGAGGGCCGTGACTTCCTTCTGTAGAAGCACCAAGTGATCCCCTGACATGCGGTGGAATTGAGGTGGCATGGCTGGGGGTGGTCTCGAAGGGGAGGGAGTAGCCCCTTCGGACAATGTCCAAGACCCACCTGTCCGAGGTGATGGTGCGCCAGTGGGGAAGGTGATGGCGGAGCCCAGGGCGGCGTCGAGAACGGCACCGGAGACACCGGCGCCGGCACAGGTGTCGTTAGGTCGACCGGCGTCGATGGGGGTTGTGGAGCCGGGATCGAGGTCGAAGCCGGAGCCGGGACCGAGGCTGGAGGCACGGGCGACGCCGGGGCCGGAGCCGTCAGCGACGCCGGAGCAACTCCATCAGGGCCCGCGGGGCCCGAAGGCGCACCGGAGGGGCCTGAAGGCCCGAAGAGGCGGGCCATGGCCGTCAGGAATTCCTGCACTTTGGCCGGATCCGCCCCCGAACCCGGGAAGGGCGGGTGCGACTCCACAGGCATGTCCGGGGCCGCGGGGGCGGGGACAATGCCGGGAGGGGCCTCAGCCGAGTCGCGAGACCGGCGAGGCGAAGTCCGAGAGCGATGCTTCTTGGACTTCTTGTGTTTCGACTTACCGGACGAAGAAGACTTCGACGCCGACGACCGGTGTGGACTCCGCGATCGACCCCTGGACCTCTCACGCGACCGGGGCCTCCGTGGAGCCGAATGCCGGGCCTCGAGGAGCTTTCGAGACCGCTCTCGCAAAGCTTTCGGGTTGAGGGCCTGGCATTCGGGACAAGACTCCGTGTCGTGGCCTCGGCCGAGGCAGAAGAGACACTCCCAATGCGGGTCGGTGACGGACATCATCCGCGCACAGGCGCCGCATCGCTTGAAGCCGGGCATCCCTACGACACCTTGAAAGATGAAAAAACAGTGAAAAAATTCACCAAAAAGTATGGTCAAAAATGACCAGGGCACTGCTCTTCCCGGATCTGCGCTTGCTGGCGCGGAAAAAGAAGAACTGACGTCAGCGCGCAGGGGCGGCGCCTAAGTACTGCCCGCGACGTCATCCCGGCGATCACGACGCCGACGACGGACGCGGAGCCGCACGACGCCGCCTACCGACGCGCAAGGGTACTGCTACGCAAAAACTTTCCGGATCCAGCCTGACGCCTGGGGATATTCTAAGGTAAGGAATCTGTCACTAACGTGTCTCTTTCAGATATATGTCTCTACCAGATACATCGTTCCCGAAGGCAAGTAACTTTTTCATCTGATAAAGACCATTAGTTTTGGATTCCCTACCTTCAGCAATACCAACCTTGGAGGAGGGTCTGTGAACCAAGATACACCGGGAAGTCCTGGAGGACCGTACGGGCAGAGTACTCGTCCCTCTGGACTTGAAACCATGCAGTAGTGTCTGAAAAACATGTGCAGGGATGCCCATAAAAGGGCGTGAAAATTTTAGGTCCTTCGTACGAAGCACCACTTTATCTGGATGGACAGACAGATAAGGAGGCTTAGAAGACAGAGCCTGAAGCTCGATAACTCTGCGAGCAGAGGTGATGGCAATAAGGAAAGCAGTTTTAAGAGTGAGAAGTCTGAGCGCGCAATTATGAAGAGGCTCGAATGGAGCATACATAAGAAAGGTCAAGACTAAATGCAAATCCCACAGGGAAAGGGGATGGAGAAAAAAGTGAGTAAGGCCCTTAAAGAATCTATTTACAATGGGAGACTTGAACAAGGAAGGCTGATCTGGAAGTCTCAGAAAGGCAGAGATAGCTGCAAGATAACCTTAAGGCTGCCCAAAGCAGATCTCTGCTGGGCCAAAGAAAGTATGTACAAGAGAACCTCTGAAAGAGGGGCAGAAAGGGGCTATACAGCCTTTGCTGTGCACCATGCCACAAATTTGTTCCATCAACAGGTGTATACCGAGTTAGCGGAGGGAAGCCGGGCTGACAAGATGACATATAATACCACACTTGGGATCCAAGGGAGTGACTCCCAACAGAGAACGTATCGCTCTCTATCTGAATATGAAAACTCACTAAAGATGCGTTCTGCTAAAAACGGGAGTTGTGTATTAGGAGCAAATGGAAGGAGTCCTTTTTAAGGACGAGAACCCTCACTCACCCAAGGGTGACATGCTTCATCATTGGGCTCCCTCCTCACATCGGGGCAGCAAGGTCCCAGATATGGGCTACGACTCTCCACCTAATGCAATGGGTGGAGAGGAGCTGAGGTGTTTTCAAACAAGGGGATGCCGCAAGGCAGTGGAGGTGAGTGAGAGGCAGAGTGCAGTGAAAAGTGTGTGTGATAGGTTAAAACTATCAAGGGCTCAAATTATTTATTCAGTAGTGACCTTGGATAGGATAAAAAAAATAAGAAGACTGGAGGTTCAAAACAAATATACCCCCTTAGAGGTCAACATGTTTTTGCCTTGGTTAGACTCCAATCGGAGTTCATAGGCATTCTTCAGGACCAAATGCACAAGTTACTAACTTGTGTAACGATATATCTGTAAGAGACAGTAGTTAGTGACAGATTCCTTACCTTAGAATATCCCCAGGCGTCATGCTGGATCCGGAAAGTTTTTGCGTAGCAGTACCCTTTGCGCGCCGGTAGGCGGCGTCGTGCGGCTCCGCGTCCGTCGCCGGCGTCGTGGTCGCCGGGATGACGTCGCGGGCAGTACTTAGACGCCGCCCCTGCGCGCTGACGTCAGTTCTGTACACGACTTTCCGCGCCAGGAACGCAGAGCCATGCAAGAAGCTGACATAGGTGTCTGAAAAATACTAGGGCCCTGAAAGGGATGTCCTTAACCCTAGAAATCAGTTCGCAGAATGGGGAGGATGGGTGGGCGGTAGGAATCTGTCACTAACTACTGTCTCTTACAGATATATCGTTACACAAGTTAGTAACTTGTGCATCTGAAAGAGACACGTTAGTGACAGATTCCTTACCTTAGAATAGATACCCCAGCAATACCAACACCGGTGGTGGGTCTGCGAACAAAGATCAGACAAGGAAGTCCTGGAGGACAGAACGGCCAAAGAAGCCGTCCCTCCAGACCTGACTGTCAAGGCAGTAATGCTTTGTAAACGTGTGCAGCGAGGCCCACGTAGCTGCCTGACAGATATCCTGCAGCGGAACACTGCGGCCCAAAGCCGTGGTAGCAGCCGTTGCCCTGGTGGAATGGGCACGCAGCCCAACAGGAGGCTCCTTCTTAGCCAAAGAATAGCAGGCTTTGATACACAAGGTTACCCAGCGGGAGATGGTTCTCTTGTGCACCGCCCGACCATTTTTGGCGCCCACGTAGCCAACAAAGAGCTGGTCATCCACCCGGAAATGGCGTGTGCGGTCGATGTAAAAGGAAAGCGCACGTTTTGGGTCCAGACGGTGGAGCCTCTCTTCCTCTCTGGAAGGAGGCGGAAAGAAGGTGGGCAAAGTGATGGTCTGCCCAATGTGGAAGGCAGTAACCACCTTTGGCAAGAAGGACGGACGCGTCCTAAGAAAAACCTTGTCTGGATGGACAGACAGAAAGGGAGGTTTACATGATAGAGCCTGGAGCTCACTCACCCGCCGAGCGGAGGTGACGGCCACCAGAAAGGCAGTCTTCAGAGTCAGAAGACAAAGAGGACAGTTATGTAGAGGCTCAAAGGGAGCGCACATAAGAAAGGTAAGAACCAAGTTCAAGTCCCACTGAGGCATCACAAACGGAACAGGAGGGAAGAGGTGTGTAATGCCTTTTAGAAACCGGTTAACAACAGGGGACTTGAAAAGGGAGGGCTGATCAGGAAGCCTGAAGAAGACCGAGATGGCACAAAGATAGCCCTTGATGGTACCCAGGGCAGAACCCTGTTGGGCCAGGGAAAGAAGGAACAGGAGAACCTCAGAGAGAGGGGCAGAAAGGGGATTCACAGCCTTTGCTGTGCACCATGCCACAAACTTGTTCCACCTGCAGGCGTATACCACCTTAGTGGAGGGACGCCTGGCTGCCAGAATCACATCACAAACTTCGGGAGGCAAGTCGAAAGGAATCAACTGCCGCCGCTCAATCTCCACGCAAGCAGGTGGAGGCTGGACAGGTTCGGGTGGAGGACCGTCCCCTGCTGCTGAGACAGAAGATCCTCCCGAAGAGGCAGACGGATCGGGGGATCTACGCTCATACTGAGTAGCTCGGGATACCAAACTCTTCGAGCCCAGTCCGGAGCCACAAGAATGACTTGGGCCCGGTCGTGTCAAATCTTCTTCAACACTCTGGGTAGAAGTGGTATAGGCGGAAAGGCGTACAATAGACCGCAACTCCACTCGTGACGAAAAGCGTCGCCGAGCGAGTGCCGCCTTGGAAATTCGAACGCGCAGAACCACCGCCATCACTTTCGTGAACACCCGAGGGGCACTTGTAAGGCCAAAGGGGAGCACAGTGAACTGAAAATGCTCGAGGCATACCGTGAACCGCAGGTAACGCCGGTGGGCCGGCAGGACGGGGATGTGAAAATAAGCGTCCTGCAAGTCCAACGCTACCAACCAGTCTCCAGGGCAGTCAAGACCTGAGCTAGGGTGAGCATCTTGAACTTCTCCTTCCGGAGGAAGCGATTGACGTTCCGGAGGTCCAAGATAGGACGCATGTCCACCTTGTCCTTTTTGGGTACCAGGAAGTAGTGGGAGTAGCAACCACGACCTACTTCTGGGGTAGGAACATGCTCGATGGCCCTCTTGGCCAAGAGGGCCGTGACTTCCTTCTGTAGAAGTACCAAGTGATCCCCTGACATGCGGTGGAATGGAGGTGGCATGGCTGGGGGGGTGGTCTCGAAGGGGAGGGAGTAGCCCCTTCGGACAATGTCCAAGACCCACCTGTCCGAGGTGATGGGACGCCAGTGGTGAAGGTGATGGAGGACCTGCCCCCTACTGGCGTGCCGTGCACCGGAAAGGAGGGACTAGGAGGGCTTGGAGGCCGCGGACGGGTTGGAGGTGGTGGCCTGACCCGCACGCTTGTTGCCCGAACCGCAACGGCGGTATCCACGTCCTCGGCCACGCGTAGACGCTTGCTGTGCGGGCCGGTGGCTGGGCAGCTGACGTGACTGGGGCGAAAAGCAGAGCTGAGCGGAGGGCGTACAACAGAAAGGCCCAGGGACTTGGCCCTAGCCCGTGAGTCCTTAAACCGCTCCAGCGCATGGTCTGCCTTTGAACCAAAAAGACCGACTCCATCAAAGGCCATGTCCATGAGTGTATTCTGGACATCACCCGAGAAACCAGTTGTCCTCAGCCAGGCGTGGCGACGTAGCGCCACCGTCGTAGCAAGCGATCTGCCCAGCGAGTCGGCGGTATCAAGGCCACAACGGATGGTGTATTTAGCCGCATCTCGCCCTTCCGCAATGGCGCTGGTAAGCAGGGTCTGGACCTCCTCAGAACACTGCGGCAAAACAGCCGCCACCGAATCCTACAGGGAGTGGGTATATCGGCACAAAAGGCAAGCGGTGTTGACGGACCGCAAGCCAGCACTGGAGGAAGAAAAAGCCTTCTTCCCAAATTGGTCCAGGCGTTTGGATTCCCTATCCGGAGGGGCGGTAGGGAAGGCGGTTTGGGAGGCAGAGGCTTGGACAACCAAGCTCTCAGGGGTGGGATGTTGGGAGAGAAACAGGGGGTCGCCCGGAGCAGGGCGATGGCGTCGGGCCACGTTCCTATCCACAGGAGCCCCTGTGGTGGGTTTGGACCAGGTACCCAAAAGAACGTCAGTGAGTGCATCATTAAACGGCAGCACAGTCTCCGAAGAGGAAGCCGCCGGCTGAAGCACTTCCGTCAGGAGGTTAGTCCTGACGGCCACAGTAGGCAACTGGAGATGTAAGGCTCCAGCAGCTCTACGCAACACCGTTGCAAAATTAGCCCCCTCCTCCGTAGCCACGGGAGGAGACAGCATGCCAGTGTCAGGGGAGGTGTCTAGACCACTGGCATCCCCAAGTTCCTCAACCCAGTCCGGGTCAAACTCACACTGTTGTGTGAGAGGGTCCTCAGACCCCTCCCAGCTCTCCTGGTCCTCCTCTTGTTCAAAATATGGAGGAGGAGGGACATTTGGGACCCAAGGTCTCATCGGCGCCGGAACCGGCGTCGGGCGACGTCGGTCCGGCTCCATGTCCGGAGCCGGAGAGAACCGGGGAACGACGTCGTCCGGAGCCCCGGACGGCGTCAGGAACGGCACCGGGGACATCGGCGGAGGCGGAGGCGTGGTTAGGTCAACCGGCGCCGATGGGGGTTGCGGCACCACCGGAGCCGGGATCGAGGCCGGAGCCGAGGCCGGGATGAAGGCTGGTGGGACAAGCGGCGCCGGGACCTGAGTCGACGGCGGCGCCGGGGCAACCCAATCAGGGCCCGAAGGCGCACCGGAGGAACCTGAAGGCCCGAAGAGGCGGGCCATGGCCGACAGGAATTCCTGTATTTCGGCCTGAGTCGCCCCCGACCCCGGAAAGAACGGGTAATTCGGGGGCGGCTCTACAGGCATGTCCGGGGCCGCGGGGACGGTGCCGATTGGGGCCTCAGCCGAGTCGCGAGACCGGCGAGGCGAAGTCTTAGAGTGATGACGCCGCTTAGACTTCTTGTGCTTCGACTTACCGGAGGAGCGCGAAGACTTGGATTCCGACCAACGGTGGGGACTCCGCGACCGGCCCCTCGACCTCTCCCGGGACCGGGGCTTGGTGCGGCGCGGAGCCGACTGCCGGACCTCGAGCAGCTTTCGAGACCGCTCTCGCAAAGCCTTCGGATGAAGTTTCCGGCAGTCAGGGCACGACTTCGTGTCGTGGTCTCGGCCGAGACAGAAGAGACACTCGAGATGCGGGTCCGTTATCGACATCATGCGAGCACAGGCCTCGCAGGGCTTAAAGCCGGGCATCCCTACAACACCTTAGGAGTCGTGAAGACTCGTTTGAAGAAACAGTGAAAAAATTCACAAAAAGGATAGTCAAAAAGTGACTAGGGCACTGCTCTTCCCGGATCTGCGCTTGCTGGCGCGGAAAAAGAAGAACTGACGTCAGCGCGCAGGCGCGGCGCCTAAGTACTGCCCGCGACGTCATCCCGGCGACCACGACGCCGACGACGGACGCGGAGCCGCACGACGCCGCCTACCGACGCGCAAGGGTACTGCTACGCAAAAAACTTTCCGGATCCAGCCTGACGCCTGGGGATATTCTAAGGTAAGGAATCTGTCACTAACGTGTCTCTTTCAGATATAAGTACTAGTCACTCTGTAAATATATATCACACTTGTGTAAAACAAGATGGCTATACTGGCCGTAATCATATGTGGACATCATTAACGGAGGTAGTTAATACACCATCTCCATCTGCTGGGGGAGATAGACTTAGGCTCTCTGAAGCCACAAGGTACCCCGCAGCCAGTTCGGCTCACGGAACACAGTCCTCAGCCGAGTGTACTGTGTAATGCGAGGTCCTGGCGAGAGACTAAGTCGCAGTCGGAGGCCGAAGCGCCACTCGCGACGAAAAGCGTTGCCGAGCGAGTGGTACCTTGGAAACTCCAACTGCTGACATTGCGCGTTTTCTTCGGAGGCGAACAGATGTAACAAAGGCTCTCCCTGCCGCTCAAAGAGACCTTGCATCACCTCCAGATGAGGACGTCATTCGTAATCGACCAGGCACCGACGACTGAGTTTGTCCGCTCTGGCGTTCAGAGAACCCGCCAGGTGGTGAACCACCAGGGTTATGCCCTGATGTTCCAGCCATGTCCAGAGGTGGAGAGCCTCCTGACAAAGGGTCCACAACCCCACCCAGCCCTGTTTGTTGCAATACCACATGGCTGTGGTGTTGTCCGTGATCACCTGCACCACTTTCCCTTTGAGAGAGGGAACGAATGGGTCCAGTGCCAGTCTGACTGCCCGGAGATCCAGAAGTTTGATATTGAGACCGGATGCATATGATCTCCGCCTCTCCCAGGTGGCTGCCCCATCCCAGGAGTGACGCATCCGTCTCCATCGTTAGATCTGGTTGGGGAAGGGAGAGGCATCTGCTTCTGACCCAATCTTCGTTCGTGAGCTACCATTGCAATTGTTGTGCAGTTCCCTGCGAGATTGGGACATAGTCGGAACGATTCCCTGATGCTGCGCCCACTGAAACTTTATGTCCCACTGCAGAGCCCACACATGCCACCTGGCATGATCCACCAGCAGGATGCAGGAGGCCATGAGGCCCAGCAGCCGTAGAGTCATTCTCACCGAAATCCGGGACAGAGGCTGAAACATCAGTATCATAGCCCAAAAATCCAACCCCCGCTGCTCAGGAGGATAGGCCCGAAACTGCACTATGTCCAGAACCGCCACGATGAAAGGGAGCGTCTGAGAGGGAGTCAGGTGTGACTTTGGCACGTTGATAGTGAACCCCAGCAAGTGCAGGATGTCCGCCGTAGTCTGGAGGACGGGAGACGACAGCCTAGGGCGAGCTCGCCTTCAACAGCCAGTCGTCGAGATAGGGGAAGACTGGAACCCCTAATCTGCGCAGATGAGCTGCGACCACCGCCATCATCTTTGTGAACACCCAAGGGGCACTGGTAAGGCCAAAGCGGAGAATGGTAAACAGAAAGTGCTCGTGGCCCACCGTGAACCGAAAGTAAAGTCTATGGGTAGGCAGGAAAGGGGAAATGGAAATAAGCGTCCTGCAAATCGAACGCTACCATCAAGTCTTCTTGGTTGAGGTCAGAAAGGACGTGGGCCAAAGTGAGCATCTTGAACTTCTCCTTCCGGAGAAAGAAGTTATGGGTCCGGAGGTCTAAGATAGAACACAGGCCTTTGTCCTTCTTGGGCACCAGAAAGTAGCAGGAAATAACAACCACGTCCTACTTCTGGCACAGTGACCCTCTCTATGGTCCTCCTTGGCCAAGTGAGCAGCAGCTTACTCTAGGAGAAACGCCAAATGATCCTCCGACATTCGGTCACGGGAGGGCGGCATGGCAGGAGGAGTTGTCTCAAAGGAGAGGGAGTAGGCCCTTCGGAAGATCTGCAGAACCCACCTGTCCGACGTGATGGATTGCCAGCGGAGGAGGTGATGGCGAATCCTGCCTCCGACTGGCCGTTGATGGACCTGAAGCGTAATACTATGAAGGTTTGGAGGCAGGGGGTGGGGTTTGAGGGGACTGGCCTTCCCGCTGGCTCCCTGACTCACGAGAACGCTGGGTCCCACGTCCACGCAGAGGCTGGACAGCTTGCATGATTGGGTGGCTGGGCAGGACGTGGCTGGGCGCACCTTCCGTAGCCATGAAAGGGACGACAGGCAGACTGAGGTGGACGGGAGATAGCCATGAGGCCCAAGGATCTGGACATAGTTGAGAATCCTTGAAGTGCTCAAGCACTGAGTCTGCCTTGTCGCCAAAAGGCTAGTGCCACCAAAGAGCATGTCCATCAAAGTAGATTGGACATCCCCCCAGAAGTCTTCAATCAGGCATAGCATCTGAGTGCTACTGACGAGGCAACTGTTCTGCCCAGTTAGTCAGTGGTGTCCAGTCCACAACGTATGGTGAATTTGGCTGTCTCTCTCTCATCTGCAACTGTCTGGGAGAGAACGGCCAGGGCCTCCACCGGGAACTGAGGCAGCACCTGTGCAACCGTATCCTAGAGGATATGGGAGTATCAGCTTAAGAGGCATGCAGTATTCACCGATAGCAATGCCAAGCTGGAGGGACAAAACATCCTCTTCCCAAGGTGGTCCAGCTTCTTGGATTCTCTATCGGGGGGTGCAAAAGGGAATGTACCCTTTGAAGATGAGTCTTGAGCAAACTAGCTCTTAGGGGAGGGATGCTGCGTGAGGAACGCTGGGTCAGCCGTAGCGTGGCGGTGAGGAACTATCTACAGGATCCCCTGCGCTGGACTTGGACTAAGTGCCCACAAGGATATCGGATATCGGTGAGGGCTTCATTGAAGGGCAAAAGGGGTTTTGAAGTGGTATCCGCAGGCGGAAGCACCTCTGTCAGGAGGTTAGTCATGACTGCCACCGAAGAGACCTCGAGGCCAAGGACCTTGACCGCCCTTCTCACCACCACGGCGTACAAAGTTCCCTCCTCCGCAGCCACGGTTGGGGGAGAAAGCAAGCCAAGTGTCAGGGGAGGTGTCCAAACCACTGGCCTCACCCAGTTCTGACCACCAGTCAATAGATTCTTCAAGCTGGTCAGTTAAAGGGTCCAGCTGCCCCTCATAGTCCTCGTGCTCACCTCCTGGCACAAAATCCACACTAAGGATGAACAGAGGGACAAAAGTCCCTTCCAGCGTCGGAAGCAACGTCGGTCCGGCTCAAAGTCCACATTGGGGACGAGGATGGGGTCGACGCAGACTGGGGGCATGGTCGACGTCGGGAGCGTAGTCGCCAGGGCAGACATCGGGGAAGGTCGAGTGTAGGAGGCTGGCTTAGTATATGGAGCACACTTATTTAAGTGAAGCACCTTGCATTAATCCAGACAACCCTTATGGTGATTTTAGTGGTCTTAGACAACCCTAGAAAGCTCTCTAACTGGTAGCTGTGAAGAGCAGCCTTCAGGCTTAGTCCAGAAGGAGTGTTAAGCAGCTTGTTTTACCAGAAATAATCATGTAGTGTAGGTTAAACGAAAAAGAACATAACAGTGTAGTTATAAAAGGAAAATGCTACTTACCCAGTATGCATCTGTTCTTGGCATATAGAGCTGTAGAGCCATATGCTTTAGCATAGATCGCCATCTAGTGTTGGGTCCGGATGTTTGCACTTTGTTTTTGTTCGAAGAAGTCTTTGCAGTCACGAGGTAGGTGACTCCTCCTTTCGGTGATAGTGCGCATGGGCATAGACTCCATCCCCAGAATGTTTTGCCGTAAGGGTGATGATCGAGTTAGTAAAAGTAGTAAAAGGATGTCCATGTATGGTGTATCTAAGCAAGATAATACTGCAACAGATAAAGGTACCCGGGGAGGCGGGTGGGCGCATATGGCTCTACAGCCCTATATGCACAAGTTACTAACTTGTGTAACGATATATCTGTAAGAGACAGTAGTTAGTGACAGATTCCTTACCTTAGAATATCCCCAGGCGTCAGGCTGGTTCCGGAAAGTTTTTTGCGTAGCAGTACCCCTGCGCGTCGGTAGGCGGCGTCGTGCGGCTCCGCGTCCGTCGTCGGCGTCGCGATCGCCGGGATTACGTCGCGGCCAGCACTTAGGCGCCGCCCCTGCGCGCTGACGTCAGTTCTGTACACGACTTTCCGCGCCAGGAACGCAGAGCCATGCAAGAAGCTGACACAGGTGTCTGAAAAATACTAGGGCCCTGAAAGGGATGTCCTTAACCCTAGAAATCAGTTCACAGAACGGGGAGGATGGGTGGGCGGTAAGGAATCTGTCACTAACTACTGTTTCTTACAGATATATCGTTACACAAGTTAGTAACTTGTGCATCTGAAAGAGACACGTTAGTGACAGATTCCTTACCTTAGAATAGATACCCCAGCAATACCAACCCCGGTGGTGGGTCTGCGAACAAAGATCAGACAAGGAAGTCCTGGAGGACAGAACGGCCAAAGAAGTCGTCCCTCCGGACCGGACTGTCAAGGCAGTAATGCTTTGTAAACGTGTGCAGCGAGGCCCACGTAGCTGCCTGACAGATAACCGGCAGCGGAACACCGCGGCCCAAGGCCGTGGTAGCAGCCGTTGCCCTGGTGGAATGGGCACGCAGCCCAACAGGAGGCTCCTTCTTAGCCAAAGAATAGCAGGTCTTGATGCACAAGGTAACCCAGCGGGAGATGGTCCTCTTGTGCACCGCCCGACCTTTTGGCGCCCACGTAGCCAACAAAGAGCTGGTCATCCACCCGGAAGTGTTTTGTGCGGTCAATATAGAAGGAGAGCGCACGTTTTGGGTCTAGACGGTGGAGCCTCTCTTCCTCTCTGGAAGGATGCGGAGGCGGAAAGAAGGTGGGCAAAGTGATGGTCTGCCCAATGTGGAAAGCAGTAACCACCTTTGGCAAGAAGGACGGACGCGTCCGAAGAACAACCTTGTCTGGATGAACAGACAGAAAGGGAGGTTTGCAAGATAGAGCCTGGAGCTCACTCACCCGCCGAGCGGAGGTGATGGCCACCAGAAAGGCTGTCTTCAGAGTCAGAAGACGAAGAGGACAGTTATGTAGAGGCTCAAAGGGAGCGCACATTAAAAAGGTAAGAAACAAGTTCAAATCCCACTGAGGCATCACAAACGGAACAGGAGGGAAGAGGTGTGTAATGCCTTTTAAGAACCTGTTAACAACAGGGGACTTGAAAAGGAGGGCTGATCAGGGAGCCTGAGGAAGGCCGAGATAGCACAAAGATAACCCTTGATGGTACCCAGGGCAGAACCCTGTTGGGCCAGAGAGAGAAGGAACAGAAGGACCTCAGAAAGAGGGGCAGAAAGGGGATTCACAGCCTTTGCTGTGCACCATGCCACAAATTTGTTCCACCTGCAGGCGTATACCACCTTAGTGGAGGGACGCCTGGCTGCCAGAATCACATCACAAACTTCGGGAGGCAAGTCGAAAGGAATCAACTGCCGCCGCTCAATCTCCACGCAAGCAGGTGGAGACTGGACAGGTTCGGGTGGAGGACCGTCCCCTGCTGCTGCGACAGAAGATCCTCCCGAAGAGGCAGACGGATCGGGGATCTACGCTCATATTGAGTAGCTCGGGATACCAAACTCTTCGAGCCCAGTCCGGAGCCACAAGAATGACTTGGGCCCGGTCGTGCCGAATCTTCTTCAACACTCTGGGTAGAAGTGGTATAGGCGGAAAGGCGTACAACAGACCGCAACTCCACTCGTGACGAAAGCGTCGCCGAGCGAGTGCCGCCTTGGAAATTCCAACGCGCAGAACTGATGACATTGCGCGTTCTCTTCGGTGGCGAATAGATCTAACCAAGGCTCTCCCCACTGTAGAAAGAGTCCTTGCGCCACTTCCGAGTGAAGACGCCATTCGTGATCCATCATGCACCTGCGGCTGAGTTCGTCCGCCCTGGCGTTCAGCGAACCTGCCAGGTGTTGAACCATCAGGAACATGCCCTGATGTTCCAGCCATGTCCAGAGGTGCAGAGCCTCCTGACAAAGGGTCCACGACCCCACCCCGCCTTGTTTGTTGCAGTACCACATGGCGGTGGTGTTGTCTGTGAACACCTGCACTACCTTCCCTTTGACAGAGGGAAGGAATGCCTTGAGTGCAAGTCGGATCGCCCGGAGCTCCAGAATGTTGATATGGAGCCGGGACTCCGCCGGAGACCAGAGGCCTCTGATCTCCGCCTCTCCCATGTGACCGCCCCATCCCAGAAGGGACGCGTCCGTCACAACTGTGTGCTCTGGCTGGGGAAGGGAGAGGGATCTGCCCATGACCCATTGCCGGTTCGAGAGCCACCACTGCAACTGTTTTGCAGTCCCCTCCGAGATCTGGACGTGATCGGACAGGTTGCCCTGGTGCTGCGCCCACTGGAACTTCAGGTCCCACTGCAGAGCCCGCATATGCCATCTGGCATGATTGACCAGCAGGATGCAGGAGGCCATGAGGCCCAGCAGCCTCAGGGTCATCCGTACCGAAACCCAGGATAAAGGCTGAAAGATCGGAATCATAGCCTGAATATCCCGGACTCGCCGTTCGGGAGGATAGGCCCGAAACTGCATCGTGTCCAGAACTGCTCCGATGAAAAGGAGCTGTGGAGAAGGAATCAGATGCGACTTCGGCACATTGATGGAGAACCCCAGCGACTGCAGGAGTTCGGCCGTAGTCTGGAGGTGGGAGACGACTGCCTGGGACGAGCCCGCCTTCAGCAGCCAGTCGTCGAGGTAGGGGAAGACTGAAACCCCTGCCCGGCGCAGATGAGCTGCGACCACCGCCAACACTTTCGTGAACACCCGAGGGGCACTGGTAAGGCCAAAGGGGAGCACGGTGAACTGAAAATGCTCGGGGCCTACCGTGAACCGAAGGTAACGCCGGTGGGCCGGCAGGACGGGGATGTGGAAATATGCGTCCTGCAAGTCCAACGCTACCAACCAGTCTCCAGGGTCGAGGGCAGTCAAGACCTGAGCTAGGGTGAGCATCTTGAACTTCTCCTTCCGGAGGAAGCGATTGACGTTCCGGAGGTCCAAGATAGGACGCATGTCCTCCTTGTCCTTTTTGGGCACCAGGAAGTAGTGGGAGTAGCAACCACGCCCTACTTCTGGGGTCGGAACATGCTCGATGGCCCTCTTGGCCAAGAGGGCCGTGACTTCCTTCTGCAGAAGTACCAAGTGATCCCCTTACATGCGGTGGAATTGAGGTGGCATGGCTGGGGGGGGTGGTCTCGAAGGGGAGGGAGTAGCCCCTTCGGACAATGTCCAAGACCCACCTGTCCGAGGTGATGGTACGCCAGTGGGGAAGGTGATGGCGGACCCTGCCCCCTACTGGCGTGCTGTGCACCTAAAAGGAGGGACTAGGAGGGTTTGGAGGCCGCGGACGGGTTGGAGGTGGTGGCCTGACCCGCACGCTGGTTGCCCGATCCGCCACGGCGGAATGCACGTCCTCGGCCACGCGAAGACGCCTGCTGCGCGGGCCGGTGGCTGGGCTGCTGACGTGAAGGGGCGCCCCTACCATGGCCACGATAGGGGCGAAAAGCAGAAGTCAGCGGAGGGCGTGTAGCAGAAAGGCCCAGGGACTTTGCAGTAGCCCGTGAGTCCTTAAAGCGCTCCAACGCATGGTCTGCTTTGGACCCAAAAAGACCGACTCCATCAAAGGGCATGTCCATGAGAGTATTCTGGACATCCCCTGAAAAACCAGTGGTTCTCAGCCAGGCGTGGCGTCGTAGCGCCACCGTCGTTGCAATAGACCTGCCCAGCGAGTCGGCGGTATCAAGGCCACATCGAATTGTATATTTGGCCGCATCCCTTCCTTCCGCAATGGCGCGGGAGAGCAGTGTCTGGACCTCCTCAGAACACTGGGGCAAAACATCCGCCACCGAATCCCACAAGGAGTGGGTATATCGGCCCAAAAGGCAAGCGGTGTTGACGGACCGCAAGCCAGCACTGGAGGAAGAAAAACCCTTCTTCCCAAATTGATCCAGGCGTTTGGATTCCCTATCCGGAGGGGCGGTAGGGAAGGCGGTTTGGGAAGCGGAGGCTTGGACAACCAAGCTCTCAGGGGTGGGGTGGACAGAGAGAAACAGGGGGTCGCCCGGAGCTGGGCGATGGCGTCGGGACACGTTCCTATCCACAGGAGCCCGTGTTGGGCTTGGACCAGGCGCCCAAAAGAACGTCAGTGAGGGCGTCGTTAAACGGCAGCACAGTCTCCGAAGAGGAGGCTGCCGGCTGAAGCACCTCTGTCAAGAGATTAACCTTGACCGCCACAGCAGGGAGTTGGAGATGTAAGGCTCCAGCTGCCCTACGCAACACCGTTGCAAAATTGGCTCCCTCCTCCGTAGCCACGGGAGGAGACAGCATGCCAGTGTCAGGGGAAGTATCTAGACCACTAGCATCCCCTAGACCCTCTGTCCAGTCCTCATCGTACTGACACTGTTGTGTCAGAGGGTCATCAGACCCCTCCCAGTCCTCCTGGTCCTCCTCAGGTTCAAAATAAGGGGAGGAGGGACATTTGGGACCCAAGGTCTCATCGGCGCCGGAACCGGCGTCGAGCGACGTCGGTCCGGGTCCATATCCGGAGCCGGAAGGAACTGGGGAACGACGCCGCTCGGAGCCCCAGGCGGCGTCGAGAACGGCACCGGAGACATCGGCGCCGGCGGAGGTGTCGTTAGGTCGACCGGCGTCGATGGGGGTTGTGGAGCCGGGATCGAGGCCGGGGCCGAAGCCGGAGCCGGGATCGAGGCTGGAGGCACGGGCGACGCCGGGGCCGTAGCCGTCGGCGACGCCGGAGCAACCCCATCAGGGCCCGAAGGCGCACCGGAGGGGCCTGGAGGCCCGAAGAGGCAGGCCATGGCCGACAGGAATTCCTGCACCTTGGCCGGATCCGCCCCCGAACCCGGGAAGGGCGGGTATGGCGGGGGCGACTCCACAGGCATGTCCGGGGCCGCGGTGGCGGGGACGGTGCCGGGAGGGGCCTCAGCCGAGTCGCGAGACCGGGCGAGGCGAAGTCCTAGAGCGATGATGCTTTTGGACTTCTTGTGTTTTGACTTACCGGACGAAGAAGACTTCGATGCCGACGACCGGTGTGGACTCCGCGATCGACCCCTGGACCTCTCACGCGACCGGGGCTTCCGCGGAGCCGAATGCCGGGCCTCGAGGAGCTTTCGAGACCGCTCTCGCAAAGCTTTCGGGATGAGGGCCTGGCAGTCGGTACAAGACTCCGTGTCGTGGCCTCGGCCGAGGCAGAAGAGACACTCCCAATGCGGGTCGGTGACGGACATCATCCGTGCACAGGCGCCGCAACGTTTGAAACCGGGCATCCCTACGACACCTTGATAGAAAAACAGTGAAAAAATTCACCAAAAAGTATGGTCAAAAAATGACCAGGGCACTGCTCTTCCCGGATCTGCGCTTGCTGGCGCGGAAAAAGAAGAACTGACGTCAGCGCGCAGGGGCGGCGCCTAAGTGCTGCCCGCGACGTCATCCCGGCGATCGCGACGCCGACGACGGACGCGGAGCCGCACGACGCCGCCTACCGACGCGCAGGGGTACTGCTACGCAAAAAACTTTCCGGATCCAGCCTGACGCCTGGGGATATTCTAAGGTAAGGAATCTGTCACTAACGTGTCTCTTTCAGATGCCAAGAACAGATGCATACTGGGTAAGAAGCATTTTCCGTTCGAGGCATATGAGCAGTAGATCATATGCTTTAGCATAGACTATACAGCAGTTATCTCCCAAGCGGTGGCTAACCTGTATCTGTTGCAGTGGTTTGAAATAGTGTTCTTAAAACTGCTTGGCACACACTAGCTTGTTTTGCTAACACATCTACACAATAGTGCTTTGTGAATGTGTTTGGTGTAGACCATGTTGCAGCCCTGCAGATGTCATCTAAGGGTATGTTCCCTAAGAATGCCATAGAAGCCCCTAGTTTGCGTGTAGACTGCGCCCTAGGGGGAATTGTTAATGTGCGCTTAGCTTTAATGTAGCATATTTGGATGCACTTAACTATCCACCGTGCAATACCTGCTTTTGATATGGGATTACCTTTATGCGGTGGTGAAAAAGCAACCAAGAGTTGTTTAGTTTTCCTAAAAGATTTAGTTCTTTCAATGTAATATAGTATGGCTCTTTTTATATCCAATGTGTGAAGAGCACGTTCTGCCACTGAGTCTGGTTGAGAGAAGAAAACAGGTAACTCAACAGACTGGTTGAGGTAAAATGCAGAAACGACTTTAGGTAAAAATGTGGGATTAGTCCTAAGAACCAGTTTATTTTGGTGAATTTGTAAAAATGGTTCTTGTATAGTTAGTGCCTGGAGCTCACCTACTCTTCTAAGCGATGTGATGGCTATAAGGAAGGCCACCTTCCAGGTGAGAAATTGTAGTTCACATTCGTGCAATGGCTCAAAGGGTGGACCCATGAGTCTTGTAAGGACTATATTGAGATTCCACACTGGAGAGGGTGGAAGTCTAGGAGGAATGATTCTTTTGAGTCCTTCCATAAAGGCTTTGATTGCAGGCACTCGAAACAAAGACAAGTGTTGTCTGTTTTGTAGGTACACAGCTATTGCAGCAAGGTGTAAGCATATAGATGTATATGCTAAGTTAGAACGCTGTAGGTGTAACAGATAGCAAATGTTTTGGATGGAAGCATCTAGTGGATTTTATTGTTTGTACAGTAAATTACAAATCGTTTCCACTTTGCTGCATAGCATGCTCTTGAGATAGGGCGTCTAGCCTCTTTAATGACGTTCATGCATTCTGGCGGAAGATTAAGGTAGCCAAACTCCATGATTTCAGGTGCTAGATCGCAAGTTTGAGTTGACTGGGATCTGGATGTCTTATCTCTCCATGGTTCTGAGTGAGAAGCTTGGGGGAGAGGTGTAGTTTTTGGTGAGGAACTACTGATCGTTCCAACAGGGTTGTGAACCATGGTTGTCGAGCCCATGTGGGAGCCACTAGGATCATTGTCAGGGAATGTTGTTTGAGCTACGGAACCACTAATGGAATTAGCGGGAGAGGTGGAAAAGCATAAGCAAATTTTCCTGACCAATTCATCCATAGCGCATTGCCTTTGGACAATGGGTGAGGATACCTGGACGCGAAGCTTGGGCATTTTGCGTTGAGGTGAGTGGCGAAGAGATCGATTTCTGGGTAGCCCCACCTTTGGAAGAATGGGAAGAGAACTTGAGGATGTAGTTCCCATTCGTGGATCAGTTGTGTTTGACGACTGAGCAGATCTGCAATCTGATTGTTTACTCCTGGGAGGTGTTCTGCAAGGAGATATATCTTTTGAGGTATGGCCCATCTCCATATGCTTTGAGCTAGTTGTGAAAGTTGTATAGAGTGTGTCCCCCCGTTTTTGTATGTAGTACATTGCTGTCATGTTGTCTGTACGAACTAGGACAGCTTTGCCTACTAGATGCAGTTGAAAAGCTTTCAATGCCAGAAAAATTGCTAGTAGCTCCAGATGGTTTATGTGGAGTTGCTTTTGTTGTAGGGTCCACATGCCCTAAATGGTATGTTTTTGAAGATGAGCTCCCCAACCAGTGAGTGATGCGTCTGCTGTTAGCACTATCTGCGGAACCGGGTCGACGAATGGCCGCCCCTTGGAAACGTTTTGTGTATTCCACCACTGCAGAGCGTGATGGGTGCGGCCGTCCACCAACACTAGATCTGTTTACTGACCTTGAGCCTAGTTCTACTGACGTGCTAAGCATTCCTGTAGGGGACGCATTTGAAGTCTTGCGTAAGGAACGATTACAATGCAAGAAGCCTTCATGCCGATAAATTGCATGAACACTCAGGCTGGTAGTGAGTTTGAGGCTGAAATTGTGATATCAGGTTTTGCATGTTGCGTATCCTGACTGGGTTGGGGTATGCTAGAGCTTTGCAAGTGTCTATTGTGGCTCCTAGGTACGCTTGCATGTTTGAGGGTTGGAGGTGAGACTTGGTGAGGATTACAGTGAATCCCAAGTCGTGAAGCAGCTGAACTGTTTTGTGAGTATGATGTATGCAGGTATGTTCTGATCTGGCTTTTATTAGCCAGTCGTCCAGGTAAGGGAAGCCGTGAATGTGTTGTCTTCTTAAATGAGCTGCGACTACTGCCAGACACTTGGTGAAGACTCTGGGTGCTGTAGTTACCCCGAACGGGAGAACTTTGAATTGGTAATGTTGTCCGTCCACCACGAACCTGAGATATTTTCTGTGAGCCAGGTGAATGGGAATATGGAAGTAGGCGTTCTTTAAATCTAGGGTGGATAGAAAGTCGCCTTGCTGAAGCAATGGGAGCACCTGTTGGAGGGTGACCATGTGGAAGTGGTCTGACTGAATGTAGAGATTTAGCTGTCTGAGGTCTAATATAGGCCTGAGAGCCGTCCTATTTTGGAATTAAGAAATACAGGGAGTACACTCCGGTCCCTTGATGATGTAATGGGACTGGTTCTATCGCATGTTTTTGTAACAGAGAGAGAACCTCTTGTTTTAAGAGGGTGAGATGTTCTGGTGACATTGCACGTTCTCTTGGAAAAATAGTTGGGGGAGTGTAGGTAAGTTCCAGGCAGTAACCATACTGGATAATTTGTATTACCCACTTGTCTGAGGTGATTGACTTCCAGACAGGTAGGAACTGTGAGAGACATCCCCCGACAGGAGTGTAATGATCGGGGGGTAGCGGAGGGAAGTCACTGTTTGTTGGCAGGGGAAATGCGGGTGGAGTTACCTCTGTTTCTTCCCTTGTTATTATTTCCTCTGTAGCCTCCTCGAAAATAGCCTCCGGAGGAGGAAGATTGGTTGTTACCCTTAAAAGAGGAGGAGGGATTCTCCGTGGACACTGTTTTTGAGCCACCCCTGCAAAAGGAGCAGCAAAAGGAACCCCTGCTAGAAGGTAATTGTAAGGCCCCCATGGACTTTGCAGTTTCCATGTCTTTCTTCATCTTTTCTAGGGGAGTATCGACAGCTGGCCCGAAAAGATGCTCTTTATCAAAAGGCTGATTAAGTATGGAGGATTGTACCTCCTGCTTGAATCCAGAGATTCTAAGCCAAGCGTGTCTGCGCAAAAGTATGCTAGTGTTGATGGCACGAGATGCTGTGCCTGCCGCATCTAGTGCGCATTTCATGGGAGTGTTGGTAATGAGCTTCCCTTCCTGAATGAGATCGTTAGCTTTGGTTTTATACTCATCTGGCAGATGTTGCATGAGTTTTTCCAACTCATCGTAGTGAGACCTATCGTAGCGTGCTAAGAGAGCCTGAGCATTGGCAATACGCCAATGGTTAGCCGCCTGCGAAGCCACTCGTTTGCCTGAGGCATCAATGAGTTTAGACTCCTTATCAGGAGGAGGGGCATCGTTTGTGGTTTGAGAGTTAGATACCACCAGAGAATCTAAGGGCAACTGACCTTTTATATATGTACAGGGTCTGTAGGAGCGGGCTTGTATTTTTGATCTACTCTAGGTGTGAGTATTCTGGATCTAACAGGGTCTTAGAATACCTCGTCTGTGTGTTTTAACATGCCCTTGAGCATTGGTAAAGTATTAGTAGAACTTTGTGAGTGCGTTAGTGTCTCAACAAGGAAATCCTCTTCTAGAGGGTCTGTATGAAGCTCCACCCTGTGATATTGAGCAGCCCTGTTGATAAGCTGAACATAGCCAATGTTGTCGTCAGGTGGGGAGGGTCTGGAGGGATACAGGTCGGGGTCATTGTCTTGATCTGGTTCCTTATTATAATTCTGCCAGGGGTCAGTGTCCTGTGGTATGTCCTGATCTTGTGGCATATCCTGCTCTTCATCCCCATCCCCATAATCTTCATCCTGTGGGTCAGGTGATATGGGGTGGGGGTGGGTGAATTTGATGGTGTAATGATTAAATTTGGGTTAGGAGGCTCAGTCTAGTGCAGTTGAAAATCCTCCATAGAGTATATATCACCGGGCCTGCCCTAGTTAAAATGGGTAAAGTGGAAGACGGCAACTGTAGACGACGGTGTGGACTGTTGGGCTCCTTCATGCATATAATATGGGAATGTAAACATATCCAATCTTATTGGGCAAAAATCCTCGATTGCATGAACGAGGTACTAGGGGCTACCTTGCGACTGGAGGCTAAGAGATGCCTACTGAACATTTGGGAACCCACCGATCTCAGCGCTAAAGATAGAATCTGGGTTGTGCTTTGACAGATGGTGGCCAAGCGGAATATAGCACAAATGTGGGGGGCGGGGGCACCACCCAAAGAAGGCTCTTGGAAGAAAGACATGGACTGGTGCATGTTTCGTGAGCAAACTGTCTATGTGGCACGGGGATGCCCTAGAAAGTGGTCCTCCATTTGGAGTAAATGGAATGTATATAGAGGCAATATCTGTGTTCCCACCATTGTTACAGATATAGAAGATCCAAGTGTTCCGTAGTAATTGTTAATTATCGAGATGTACCCAAGTAACCCGCCATCATGACAAGAATTGATTCAATGTTTCTGCCTTCTATGTTGTAACCTGTGAAGTTGACTCGAATTGTTAATAAAAAGAATTACAAAAAAAATAATAATAATTTGGGTTAGGAGGAGGAGAGGGAGGTATGTAAGGGGGAGAAGGGTTAGTACCCATGTTCTTTTTCTTCAGAGGTATAGGGCAATCCTCAGAGATCCAGCTTCCGTTTTTTAGGAAGCGTGGCCAGAAGGTTTCAAGTTTTAGGGTCAACACTTAGTCTCTTTTGTTTTGGATCCAAAGGTGGGTCCTCGGACGGAGGCTCTTTGGATGGAGTATCTTTTTCTTTGGGAGTTAATTTCGACGTCGAAGATTTGGTGTGAGAGTCTTTGGGCATCGAATGTTTTGAATCAGAGTGCTTGATTTTAGCCGGTTTGGGCTCCGAAGCTTTCGGAGTGCAGGTTTCGGCTCCGAACTTTTCGGCACGGAGGATCTCGGCTCAGAGCCTTCAGGTGTCGAGGATTTTGGCTCCGAAGCTTTATGTTTGGAAGATTTCTGCTCCAAAGTTTTAGGTTTGGAGGATTTCGGCTCCGAGGTCTTCAGTGTCGAAGGTGTCTTCGGTGCCGGCGGTGTGGAGACTGGCAATTGCTTCGTCTTATGTTTCGGTGCCGAAGGAGTTGGTTCAGCACCAGAATGGGGCCGGCTCGAGCCTGAGCTGGAAGGCTTGTCTTTGTTTTTCATAGCCGGGCTGGAAGGCGGGGCATCTGAAACTTTTTCTCGGTGCCGACCTGAGCCTGAGGGCGAAGGTGATACCGAAGCCTTAGATTTTGGTTGAGTGGGCACATGGGGATTTGTACTAATGGTACGTTGACCCGGAGTGATGTTCAGTTCTTCTTCCATGACGGAGTCGCTTCGGACACGGAGACCAGTTCTTCGTCCTCGGCTTCTGCAGCTGGATGGTGGAAATCTGAATCTTCACCGAAGATGTCATGTGTGGAGCCGCTACCGCGTTGCATCTCGTGGCGTCGAACCCGACGATCATGAATGGTCTTCTTCGATCGGAACGATCGACATGCTTCACAGTCCTGTTCTTTGTGTTCCAGGGATAAGCAGAGGTTGCAGACCTCGTGCAAATCGGTGCGTGAAAATTTAGCACGACACCCGGGACATAGCTTAAATGGAGTCCGTTCCATCAACTGCTGGCGTTGTCGGCAGGGGTACGCCAACGGCCAGCCTCGAAGTTCCCGATCGAAGGTTTTCTCAGTTTAATGATACGAGTCGAATGGGACACCGCGCTCGAAAGACAATACCGTCGAGGGTAGAGGATTGCGCATCAAAGGGGTTCGAGAACGCTACCGAACCAGAGCGCAGCAATACACATCCGAACCCGATGGCGGAAAAAAACAATCTAGGGATGGAGTCGATGCCCATGCGCACTATCACCGAAAAGAGGAGTCACCTACCTCGTGACTGCAAAGACTTCTTCGAACAAAAACAAAGTGCAAACATCCGGACCAAACACTAGATGGCGATCTATGCTAAACCATATGATCTACAGCTCATATGCCTCGAACTTAAGTCTATTTATTATACACACTTACTAACACATTGGTATATCTGCTATCTGGAGATATCAACACAAATACACACAATACTTCAGTTGTAAACAGGTAAGTAAGCACAAATACACAGTGGTCACCAGGGGAAGACGAACCACATACTAAAGAAGTGGAATGCGAACTGCGACCGAAGTCGGGACTTGGACCAGGAGACTCAGAAGAGCAGGAGAAACAAGGAGCCACCCAAGGTAAGTACCCAGCAACCTCACAGAGGCTGTGTGAAGAGTGGAAACACATCCGCATACTTAATGCAACTCAATGGGAAAGTCACAGTTGCAGTTTTCAAGAAGGACCCTTTACCCTGAAGAAACCCTGTAGAAGACAGAAGGTTGGAGAGTCACCCCACCCGCTGATACCCCAGGAACCAGGATACCTACACCAGGGAAGCCGAGTGAATAGGTGTGAAGTGACGTCGGAAACCGCCGTAGACCACAATGGAGGACTTCAAGAAAGATGCCACTGGCGAAGAAGGTGAAAGAGTCTGGTGAATCCAAGGATGGGCTCTAGATCAGAAGAACCTGCAAGCAGAGGGGACAGATTCGATGCCACTCGGAGGTGACCAGGAGGCACGGAACAGCAATGACCGACGATGACGGAAGATGCAGGAGTGATGACGGTGACCCTGTTGCTGCAGTTGTGAGGACCAGGTGATGCTGTTGAAGACCAGGAGCCATTCACAAGCAGCCCCACATCGGAAGTCGAGAACCAAAGGGTCGGTGTCCAGCAGGGGCAGCAACAAGCCTTGGCAGCAGAAACACATGTTGTAAACGATAAAGGAGCAACGTTGGGACCAGCAAGGTCCAAGGGACTCACCAATTGTAGGAGAGTCAGAGCAAGCCTCGAGCAAGTAGGGGAGCCCACTGAAGCCAAAGAAGACCCTCAAGAGACCCACAGGCCGAAGGCACAGGAGTCGCAAGAGGACCTCAAGCAGCCCACCAAAGATGCAGGCCCACGGTGCAGAGGATGCGGTGAGGACGTAAATCTTGGCAGGAAGAGACACTGGAGGCTGGAGCTTCTTGTAGCCCAAAGATCTCTGGAGTACAGAGCCAACAAGCCTTGGCAACGGAAAGTCGTCATGGTGCACAGGGTTTCTGTTCCAGCAGTTCTGTTGAGGGATACTGGCCTAAAACTTGCTGAGAGGACAGGTCAGGCCTCGAGGGAGTTGCAGAACCACCACCTGTGTTGCTGAGCCTTTCGGAGTCTGTGGGACGTCAAGCGGTCAGCTTCGCTGCGGTGCCTACAGATGCAGGGGAGTGACTTCTTCACTCCAAAGGAGTTTCCTTTGGGTGTCTTTGATGCCCACAGGCCGGGAGAGGAACCTGGTAGAAGCACAGGCACAGATGACAAAGAAGGCTTGCAGAACAGTGAGACCAGGAGGAGCAGGAGTCTTCCTTGGTACAGTGTTAGTTCCAGGCGAAGTCCAGGTGCCCAGACAATCGAAGTTGAAGAGGTTTCAGGATTGAATCTTATCCCACGACAAATCTGAAGAGCCACCCACAGGTAAGCCCTTAAGTACCCTAGGGAAAGGTTTGGGATGATTCAAGGGTCCCTCCAAGAGGAGGGGCTGGACAGAGAGGAGGATACTCCCATGTCCTTTGTCCAGTTTCGCGCCAGAACAGGTGCCAAGGGCTCCCTGAACTGGCTCAAAATGTAATATGGAAGGAGGGCACCAAATGTGCCCTTCAAAGCAGTCTGGTCGCACTGGCAAGTGCCCCTACCCCAGACCAATACACCAAGTCCGGTCTGGGAGGTGGTTACACCTCCCTGTGACAGGAAACCTATTGTTCTACCTTCCCCTGATCGAGCTCAGCTCAGCAGCAGGAGGGCAGAATCGTGTCTGGGGACGGCAGCAGCACTAGCTGTTACCGGAGTACCGGGGCTTCCCGGAGGAATCCCTCAGTGCAAGGAATCATACCTCCAACTGGGATATGATTCCAACATGTTTGACACCAAACATGCCCAGGTTCGGCACAGACAATATATAGTTAGCGATCGCGCAATGACGCATGGCCACTATATGCATCAAAATGGCTGACAGCACTTAGAAAGCCTGGAGAATCGACTCCAGGGTTTCTAGGGGTGCCTGGCACCATCACACACAACCTAGCACCCTACCTTCAGGATTGAGAGGCCTGCCTTAGGAGTGACTTATAGGTTTTAAGTGCAGTGACCTCAGATTTAAGGAAATATCTGTTGTAAGTGGTGCTAGCAATGGCAGGCCTGCAGTAACAGTTTGAGTGGTCTCTCATGGGTGGCATAATTCAAGCTGCAGCCCATGGGAGAACCCTGGTGTACCTATGCCAAGTGTACCTTGGTACCATATACTAGGGACTTACATGGGTACACCAGTAGCCAATTAGGAAGGTACCAAAGTACTTACCACTGTCAAATTTAGGGAGAAAGCACATTGACTGGGGTCCTGATTAGCAGGATCCCAGTCAGACTAGTCATAAAACAGAATAACACCAGCAAAAAGTGGGGGTAACCATGAAAGCACGTCCTACTTTCCTACATGAATTAAGATCGACCAGCGTCAGTCCAGATCCAAGAACGGGTCTACGGGGGGGATTACTTGGGCCACCAACCAAATCCGAGGGGCTCGAAGCCACTCCAGCGGAGCCAGGTTGCCCAAAAATGAGGTAGAGGGCCTCACAGAACTTTTGAATTTGGGCAGGAGGAGCCCCGGCTCCTGGAAAAGTGGGTGTAGGAAGCTGGCTCTGTATATACTATACTAAAGTGAAGTATAGTGTGCACAGAGCCCAGGGAGTCCCCAGGGGTATAGTAGAGACTAAATTAGGAAAATACCAACAGCTCTCTTTGCAGTAGTGTGGGTGAGCAGTTAGGCTTATCCAGAGGGTGTGTTAAGCATTTATTGTATTCAATCAAGACTGATACACACACTCAGAGACTGAATCCAGACCAATTGGGTAAGTATAAAAATGGTATACTTGTATTTTATATCTAGAACCAAGCAGGACTTGGTACAGGTAGGTAAAATATACTTTCAATTGCAAACCTTTACACGGAAATGCAATTGAGGATGGATCTGTAGTTGTTACTGGTTTGTGTCACTTTAAAATGCAGTTTGAATTACACAGTAAGTATTTTCAGAATACTTTTTAGTTACTTTGAGTACTGGGAGTGGTATGCCTAGATACCACACCTTAGGATCTCACAATACATGGTAAGTAAGACTTTTTATATTTTGCAGTTTAGTTCGCTTTTCTCCCTACAAACATCAGTTCAAACTTAGAACATTTTAGGCCCAAAATCTCTTAACATGGGTTCCTAGGGGAGAAAAAGTGTTTGCGGTTTCTCAGCTAAGTACACGACTTACGAGCTATAGTTTTGGGGGTTAGGACCAAGGTTCCTCAAGGTATAGATAGGCACTCGAGTTGCACCACCAGCAGCATTGGGGGGGCGGGGTGTAAAATGCAGGGGCCCAATGTTAGCCAACGGGGCCTTCAGTTAGGGTCTGCTCAAGAGCAGGCCATTCAGGTGTGGGAGTAAAGCTCCTGAGGTTAAGGTCAGCACTGCAGGGGCCAACGACCAGCACAGGAGCTGCACCACCAGAGGCACTGGGTCGGCCGGGAGCAGGGTGCCAAAAAGACATTGGGGACCCTGTGCTTTTCAATGGAGACCTTCGGTTCAGTAAAGTTGCTGCAAGCTCGGGCAGGGAGACTTCCTGAAGGCGACCGCCGGCTTGAAAGTTAAGTTGGGATCTTGGGGGATGCCTGGAAACCGTCGGCTGGGCCACCCAAGGCCGTGGGGCATTGGGTGCAGAGGTGTCTTCTGGCGTCGGGTTTTCTTACCAGCTCCGGTTGCGGGGACCCTTCAAGTTGAGGCTGCAGGCGTTGTTTTGAAGCTTGAGGGAGGTCAGGAATCACCAGATCCCAGGTCAGTATCATTGGGGAGACCTCCTTGTGATGTGGGCCACTGGAACTTGAGCTTCGGGTGCAGAGTCGCGGAATTGCAGGAATCCAGGTTCTGGTCTTGGAGTCTTTGTTGAGCAAATCCGGTACTCATGGGAGACAGTCTCTAAGGTGGGTGCAGGGCAGGTCCTCCGGTCTCTGGGGGGCAGCTGGACACGCCGGTTTCTTCACTGTAGGCACCTCGGAGTCAGGACAGGCCAGTAGGGCTGTGGACAAAGCAGTAGGTGTCCTCTTCTTCTTGGGTCAGCATAGTTCTTCAGTCCTTCATTCTTTCTCGATTCTGAGGAGGCAAGGTTCAGGATTGCCCCTAAATACTAGATTTAGGGGCGTTTAAAGGGGTGTGCAGGTCAAGGACCAATGGGTCCCTTCGTTGGGGTGGGTATACCCCCTATTATGCCACACTCCAGTGGGAACGGGCTTGAGCCTCACCCTAATTGGCTTAGTCGCCTCATCTTCAAGATGGAGGGGGACTGAGATGTGTGCTTCACCTCGCCTCCCCCACCTGCGGGGTGGGGTTGGCAAAGGTGGGCACACCTCTCTTCCTAGCTTGGTTTTCCTGCCGATTCCACTGCCCAAAGTGGGACACAGAACCGGTGGGAGTCAGTTGCTGGGCGCAGCAAAAGGCAGGGTCAGTTTCCAAAGGCAGCAGGCCTGTGAAGCTGCCCTTTCGTGAACCCAGCCCATCCTGGGGACGAGGAATGACACCTCTGCCCAGGATGGGCTTCGTCTCTGGACCAAGAGAGCGGAGGCTCTCTACCCAGGGCTCCAGAAACATGTCTGGAAGTCGCAAATGGCGGGCAACCATTCAGGGAACACTCCAAGGATGGTCGTTTTTAAGGGGGCATCTCTAAGATGCCCTCTGAGTACATTTTACATTAAATCGCACACTGGCATCAGTGTGGGTTTAATGTACTAAGAAGTTTGCTACCAAACGCCCCAGGTTTTAGTAAAGCGGTTATGGAGCTGTGGAGATCGTAATGACCAACTCCCAGATCATTTACATTTTATGGCTTTACTACACTTACAATCTCTAAGAATGACTTAGACACTGTAGAGGTACGGGGATCTTGCCATCGTACCCTCACCTGAGGGCTATTGCAGCTGCTAGAGGGGTGACTTGCCTAAGCCTCAGGCAGTGGGTTGCAGGCATGGCACACAGGGGTGTGTGCCATGTCGCTTCTTTACTTTTCTCTGCACCAAACCACACAGCCTGCAATGGCATTGTGGGTGTTAAGGTGAAGGGCCTCTAAGGATGGCACAATAGAGGCATCCCTGGTCACTGTGCGCTTGGTACCCATGGTACCTTTTACAAGGGGCTTACCTGTGGCCAGAGATGTGCCTATTGTGGGTACAAAGGTACAGCTTTGGGAAAGAACACGGGCCCTGGGAACCTGGTTGGCAGGGACCCAGGGCACAAAGTCATGTTGCATCAGACGTCAGGCAAAAAGTGGGGGGGTAACCATGCAAAAAAGGGGCACTTTCCTACACAGGGAAGGCGCAGAGTCGTCGCAGGAGGCTCCCAGGATGGAGCTTTCGAGAGATGATGCTCAGAGTCCCGCGTCGCGTCAGCCGACCAATGGGCTGTGGTCAAAGAATGCCAGTGCTTCTTTGACTTCTTGTGCTTACCTGACCACCCCAATGACTTGGAATGCAGCGAGAAGTGTGGGTTCAGCGACCATTCTCTGGATCTTCCTCTCGATTGAGAACAGGAGTGACGCGGAGCCGAGCGCCGGGCCTCCAACAACTTTCGGGACCGCTCCCACAAAGCCTTCTGATTGATGGCCCAGCAATCCGAGCACGACTTCGGGTCGTGGTCGTGCTCCAGGCACCAGAGGCGCACGAGGTGTGGATCCACAACAGACATCAGCCGGTGGCAGGAGCAGCAGGGCTTGACACTGGTCCTACGCTGGGACATCCTCAATGCACCAGGAGTCCAAGACTCGACAAAAGTCGGCCAAAAGTCAACAAAGGCAACTTAAAAAATGGCTAAGGGGTAGCTCTCTCCGGATCTGCGTTTAGGCTGGCGCGGAAAAAGAAATAACTGACGTCAGCGTGCATGGGCGGCGTCTACATAGGTCCTGCGACGTCATCCCAGCGTCGACGACGGACGCGGAGCCAACTGATGCGCAGGGGTATTGCTGTTAAAAAATCTCCGATTCCAGACTGACGCCTTGGGGAAATTCTAAGGTAAGGAATCTACAACTAATAGTCTCTATCAGATACAATATTCTAAGGAAATGCCTCTTTGTGTAGGGTCACCCCAGAGTTTTTGGACTGATGCTGCTGGTTTTTCGACTCAGAGTGCACTGTGGCATGCTAACCAGACCTCAGTACCCTTAAACTACTATGTCGAATTGGCTCAAAGCTAATTGGCTAAGCTAACTTGCCTGTAAGTCCCTAGTAAGTGGTATCCAGGGTACCCAGGGCAGGTAAGTTAAAAGGTCACCTCAGGGCCTGCAGCACTAGTTGTGCCACCCTAGGAGTGACATGAGCAAAAGAAGCATCCCAGTGCGCAATTTGCAGGATGGAAGAGCATCTTCTGTTTGTTTTGTATAGTTTGTGTCAAATAAGTGTTACATGTTGATGTAATGCTATAATAAATTTGAAATATCAATGAACATATGAAAGTAATACATTTATTAATGATATCAAGTGGAAGTAAAGAATGTCTACAAATTTTAAATCAACCCCTAGTATATGTGTAAGTCACCCCTATGGCAGGCCTATCGAGCGCTAAGACAGGGTGCAACATATCCCACGTGCAGAACATGTAGTTTTACATGTTTTGATAATAAAAACGAGAAAATGTTTTTATTGTGGAAAAGCTTGGTCGCCCAAATGGCGAGTACAGAGTTACACGCCTCAGCTGTGTTAACTCTAAAACAGTGCAACCAAAGTGGGTCATCCGCGTATCAAACAACTTGTTCCATTAATCCCAACTTTATTCTCAGGTCGAAATTAATGTAACCTGTTGCAGTGTGCACCTTCAGCAAACTTGCCACTTTGTTGCCTTTAGTCCCCAGTCCTGGTTGCGCACAGGGTGCTGTCACCAAGCAAGCTTTCTGCCCATCTGGGGAGACGTGCTAACGACTCCCAGGAAAGGATGCAATAGGGGCCTGCTCTGGAAGGAGATGTTACTTCTGTAGGAAGCATACGGGTGTTGGGCCAAAAGGCGATCTTGGGAGAGGGGTGCTCCACTTTTCAGGCAGACAGGCTGGCACTTAAGACAGGAGTGAGGAAACCATTTGCCAAACTGGTTTTCAAGGGGCGTGTAGCCACACCTCTGGGTTGGGCTACGGAGCTTCACACGCAGGGAGAGGGGTCCTGCCATATTGAAAGTGGGCTGAATGGTGCATCCTGGAATGCCCAGATGCGACATTTCACAGGAAGTGGTTATCAGGTGGGAGGGAATCTGGTCATCCACTGGCTACCAACCAAATAATGCCCTAAGGGAATTTTATGAGCATAAGTATGGCACCCCTGGCCCTGAACTCAGATTTCAAAAGGACTGGAAAAATGACCGAAGGACTGTCCTGCTGCACAGTGGAACGAGCAAAAAAAAAAAAATTAAAGAGGATGCATCAGCATGGATTGCACCTGCTGAACCTGGCGGCTAGCAAAGGAGAGCGACTGTGCCTGTTGTGTCTTCCTCGAGGAACAGCCAAAGCCAAGAGACTAGTCAGTAAGCTGGCCACCTATTCACAGCACAGGGACACAACAGTTGAGAAGCCTGCTGGGCAAGTTGGAAGCCACAAAGTCTTTAAAATGCTGACGTGCAGCACCAGGGCCGAAAAACCAATGCACAAAGTTGCACTAGAGTTCGCTGAACCCGGGAGTGTCGTAGTGCAGCTGAGACCACCAGGCGGCAAGTTATCGACCCAGGAAGGATTGGCCCGTGATCGTGATACTGGGCAACTGGTAGTCTAGTGGCGGCTGGACTTTTGCCAGGACAGAGAGGACTTTGAGGAAAGTTGACCCTGTAACCAGGCGTGCCTCAACCCCTCCATGGGCAGAGGAGTAGTTGCAGCAAGACCCCCGTCGGCAGCATCACATCCACTGCATCCTTTGAGCATCTTTAGCATCCTTCATCCTTTGCATCAGTACCACTTCCATAGGAAAGCCATGCAAAGGGTAAACAAGTGACCACATTGCACCTAGCGCAAATTCTTTTGTGAAAAAGTTCTGAAGTGTCAATTTTGTTGACTCCGTCAATACTTGTTAGCAATTGAGTGAAAATACCTTGATTTGCTACAACTTGTAAAATCTATATCTCTGGAACCCTTTGAAGGATCTTTTTCGTTGTGGTGTCCAAAAATAAATAAAAATACAGTCTTTTTATGACTTGGTATTGGATTTCTTTTGTGTTTTGTCAGTTTCTTCAATTGTTTTGGTGCTGTTTAAATGCTTTAAACTTTTTCCTTAGTGTGAGCCTTGCCGCTCAGAGCCACAGATACCAAGGGTTGAGCTGAAGGTGTGACAAACAAAACCTAAGGGTCCTAAAGGGGTTGGTGTATTACACTGACCACACAACCACACCATATAATACACCCTATTTCTCCACAAATGTGATACAGAAAGAAAAAGGTTTTAGTGCCTTCTGAAGCCCAAGATATGACCACACATCATTTTACAGTGTTTACTCAATTGGCTTTAGAATTTTTATTTCTTTAACATCTGACAAAAAATCAAAATACTTCCAAGAGTGGCACTTGTTTAGACTCTGAGGACATCTGCACTCTTTAATTTTTTTACTCAAAGTATTAACAAGGGGTCAGAGGTACCAGACACAAATAATACAAAGTATCAGTGTTGCTATGATGTATTTTCCTCGCTGCTTCAATGGTTCCTGCCACTGGGTTTAACAATGGGCATCTCAGTGGCAGGGACCATTGAAGCAGCGAGGAAAATGCACCACAGCAACACCGCATTGTATCAAGTTTAAAATTAGGAAAAAATACTTCACCTAAACAACAACGGTTACATCAAAGCAGACTTATGGGTGATGTCGTAGGGTGCCCAGTGTCTGGGTCCAGTAGTGACACAGTTCACTTAACATCAGTTAAGGCAACAACAGGTTTTATGTTTTCAAGGGAGAGGAGATATAATAGTGGGTCAGCAACTGCTATGAAACTCCTAGGGTTTTCAAACTTGAGGGGGCTTGTATTGTGGTGAAGACTGTGCACTGGCCGGGGCCATTCAGCAGTTGTGGATGCAAACCCAAAGCCTCAACAGATCCCCTCATCGCCCCCTTCCAATGGGAACCAGACAATAGGGTTAGGAAACAGCAACAACTTTAATCAAGGATATCTCTGGGCAAGCAAAATGGTTCAAACAATTCCAGAACCAGGAAAGATGGCTACAGTCAACTGGACCAGATCTTACACGGAGGGTGTGAAGGTGTAAATCCTCCAGGTTGCTTTGCTACTGGACAAGGGAAGATAAAGGCTCCTAAAATAATGTAAATAATACAGGGGACAGGGAGCATGAGGTTCACCAGGTCGTTGTAGGAAACCAACTCCATAAAACAGGCACTGCTGGTATTTCACTTTTGTTTTGCTTCCAGGGCAGCTGTGCTGCAAGGATCCCATTTCTCCCAGGTCGTCTTGGTTCCTTTAATCATCCTGCACGCAAATGTTTTTAATCAGCTGGACGCTATGCATGTTTGCCAGTGTCTAGAGCTGCTCTCACCTGGTCTTCCACAGATTGCAGTAACAAGGTGGTTCAAGGTAATGTTTGGCCTGGGACAGAGAGAGAGAGCTACCACCAGCAAAGTTTCTGCTCCTGTCAAAGTGCCTACCCAAAACGAATATGAAAGGTCTTCCTAGATGGCCAGATTACCTACATGTTCCTGGGTCTGAAAACCCAGTATTTTGCAGCTATGCAGGCACAATCGTGAAGACCAGACCAACCAAAGTTATTCCATTTTCAGAATTCAAGTTCTGCTACCAATCATGGAGAAACGTATTGTCTTTGCCAATTTTCAGAGGCTTATGGAGCAAGAAGTCCAAAGCCAAATGCGTTTGGACTAGACAAGTGGTCACTCCAGACCGGGCCTAACATACGGCCACTGGTTTAGGTTACTGCCATTACAACACTACAACAGGGTTTCACTAGCGCAATGGAAAACATACACTAATTAAAAGGAAGCAGATGGCAACCTTCAACCACTCAACAGGTGAACTGGTGTCATGCATGGATATTGAGTAGGGGATGTTCAAGCTGTAGTGCTCACCCTGGACTAAGACAGATTTGCATGAGAGCCATTATCTTATGTTGCAATGCACTCAGTCTTCTTCTTGGGGCCCTAAGACAGTCTAAGGTTACTGGGATTTACCTGGTAGGATATTGTTGTTTCCCACAAGTGGACTTGATCCACAAATCTAAGGCACTACAATTGAAGGTGGAGTGTTTAGATAGTCCAAATGCAGAATAGCACCACAATAGGCAACAACTTTCAAAAAACAAAAAGACTTAAACAGATGTAAATAGATCATTTCATGCACAAAGAAAAACAGAAAGTCGTAGCCCCTTCTAAGCCACAGTTCCAACCCAAAACATTAAGTTTTCTCACACTAAGTGCTAGAATGTAGTTTACCACAGAGCTCTTTAGCCAAGGTTATTCACAAAGGGATGCTTTGGGTCACCTCAGGTCTTTCTTTTCTGAAGCATTTGAGTCCATTATTAAAATATGGGAATGAGTGACCACATGCCGACAGGGATTGTGAAACCCTGGAATGCTGAAGAATAAATTATGTACCCGTAAAAATAGCACTGACAGATTTTATGATGGCAGGGGCACCAACATGACGGGGTACCTAAAGAGTCACCAGGTGAAACAGTCACCACTGGTAACTGGCCTGGTTCTGTGTTGTGTGACACTACACCTTTGACCGCCAATATTTCCATAAAAGCTAGAGATTTAATTCCAATGGTTCCAGAATCAGGGCAAACTTCAGCAAGAAAGACTAGGTTTCATACAGTAGTTCAAGCCAGACTATCTTCTGGCCCAGTTTAAGATGAAGGGTGTTAAGTACACCATACTTCGGGCATGGGACTGCTTGGGGACAAAGCAGACAGAACTTTCTCGATTTGCAAAAGCAATAGAGTGACTCCTCCAACCATATATTTTTTTTTTTCAGGGCAGCTGGGCCGCAGGAACTTCAGGGCTCCTGGGCAGTCTGTCGAACTGTCCCTATAAAGGAACTTCAAGTGAGCTGGGCCTTGTGCTCATTCTGTGGGCCAGGTAACTTCTTACGAGCAAATTACAGATCCTCTTGTATGCAGATGAGGGTTCCTTCTCTCTGGAGATCAAGCAACAAGTTCTTCAGATGTTTCCAAACTTAAGCCGGTGCTAATAGAGAATGGTAACCAAGCAGAGATTCCAGTTCTTACTCTTGTATTCTTGCTTGGGCTGGTGCACAGGGCTCCTCAGGGTCAAGTTGATACCAGAATGAGGGGCCAATGCTTGCACTTCTCTGGTGGCCAAGCTGTATAACATAGTCAAACAGAGATACAGTAGTTTGCAGAGAGTTATAGGGATGCTTCAATCTTAAACAGCATCATATGGTAACTCTTATTGGCTAAAAGTGTGTGCATCCTGCCCCAGAGACCAGTTTGGACTGTCTCAGGAGAGGATGAGTGTAGGAAGGTAGGATTCTTCTAGTATGGTTACCCCCACTTTTTGCCTGGTGTCAGTGTGCTTTGGGCTAGTCTGACTAAGATCCTGTTAATCAGGACCCCAGTCACTGTGCTCTCTCCCTAAATTGGACTATGGTACTTTAGTACCTTCCTAATTGTCTACTCGTGTACCCTTCTAAGTCCCTAGTATGTGGTACCAAGGTACCCAGGGCATGTGTACACCAGGGGTCTCCCATAGGCTGCAGCATGTATTATGCCACCCATGAGCGACAACTCAAACTTTGACTACAGGCCGGCCATTGCAGCCTGTGTGAGCTGGTGCTAGCACCACTCACAACAGATATAAGTTTCCTTATATCGGAGGTCACTGCACTTAAAACCTAAAATTTACCCCTAAGGAAGGCCTTTCAATCCTGAAGGCAGTGTGCTTGGTTATAAGTGTGAGGGTGCCCTGCATGAGCAGGACACCCCCTACAAACCTAGGAGTCGATTCTCCCGGCTTTTTAAGTGCGGTCAGCCATTTTATACATATAGTGGACATCAAGTCAATTACGAGATGTCTAACTATATATTGGCAGCACCAAAACCGGTCATGTTTGGGATCAAACATGTTTGAATCCTACCCCAACACTGATTCTAGTGTTGGATCCCATGTACTGGGGGGGCTCCCCTAGGGAGCCCCTCTATATTCCCGGTACCAGCCTTTCAGGATCTAACAGCATGCTAGTGCTGCTGCCGACCACAGACACAATTCTGCCCTGCTGCTGCTGAGCCAGGCTCGAGCAGGGGCAGGTAGAACAATAGGTTTCCTGTCACAGGGAGGTGTGACCACCACCCAGACAGGACAGAAGTGTATTGGGCTGGGGTGGGGCCGCTTGGCAGCGCCACCTGACTGCTTTGAAGGGCACATTTGGTGCCCTCCTTGCATACTCCAGTTGGAACCAACTCAGGGAGCCAATGGCTCCCGCTCTGCGCGAAACTGAACAAAGGACATGGGAGTATCCTCCCCTCTGTCTAGCCCCTCTTTTGGGAGGGATCCCTCAATCGTCCCAACCTTTTCCCTAGTTTACTTAAGGGCTTGCCTGTGGGTGGCTCTTCAGATTCATCATGGGACAAGATTCAGATCCGAAACCACTTCATCTTCAACCGTCTGGGCACTTTGGACTTCGTTTGACTTCGCCTTTGGGAACCGAGAGTGCATCTGGAAGACTCCTGCTGCTCCTGGTCTCGCCGGTCTTCTGCGTTGTCTGTGCCTGTGCTCCATCCAGGTTCTTCTCCAGGCCTGTGGGCATCAAAGACACCCAAAGGAATCTCCCTTGGAGTGAAGGAGTCACTCCCCTGCATCAGCAGGCACCGCATTTAAGCTGACCAATCTGCTGCTCCTGACGTCCTCCGGACTTCGCAAGGCCCAGCAACACAGATGGTAGTGCTGCAACTCCCTAAAGGCCTGCACTGTTTTCTCACTGAGTTTTAGGCCAGTATCCCTCGTTGGAACTGCTGGAACAGAACCCCTGTGCACTGCGTCGACTTGCCGTTGCCAAGGCTTGTTGACTGTTCTCCAGAGATCTTCGGGCTTCAAGAAGCTCCAGCCTCCAGCATCTCTTGCTACCAAGATCTTCGTCCTCACCGCATCCTCTGCACCGTAGGCTTGCATCATTGGTGAGCTGCTCGAGGACCTCTTGAGACTCCTGTGCCTCTGGCCTGTGGGTCCTCTTGAGGTTCTTCTTTGGCTCCACTGCTTGCTCGGGGCCTGCTCTGACTCTCCTGCACTTGGACCTTGCTGGTCCCGAAACTGCACCTTCTTAGTTTTTATCGTCTGTTGCTGCTGCCAAGGCTTGTTGGTGCTCCCGTCAAACACTGACCCCCTGGTTTCGACTTTCGACGTGGCACAGCTCGTGAACGGCTGCTGGTCTTCCACAGCATCGCCTGGTCCCCACAGCTGCAGGGACAAAGTCACTGTTAGCCCTCCTGCATCTTCTGTCATCGGCGGTCATTGGTCTTCCGTGCCTCCTGGTCACTCCCGAGTGGCAGAGACTCTGCCCCCTCTGCTTGCAGGTACTCCTCTTCAAGAATCCACCCTTGGATTCCACCGGACTCTTTAACCTTCTACGCCAGCGGCATCGTCACTGAAGTCTTCCATTGTGGTCTACGCCTGTTTCCGACGTCACTTCGCACCTATGCACCCAGCTTCCCTGGTGCAGGTAACCTGGTTCCTGGGGTATCCACGGGTGGGGTGACTCTCCAACCCTCCATCTTCCACAGGGTTTCTTCAGGGTTCTCTGGGAAGGATCCTTCTAAAAAAAACTACAACTGCGACTTCTCCATTGAATTGTATTGAGTACGCGGCTGTGTTTCCACTCTGCACACGGCCTCCGTGGGGTACCTGGGTACTTATCTTGGGTGGTTCCTTGGGTCCCCAGGTCTTCTAAGTCTTCTGGCTCCAGTCTCAACTTGAATCGCAGTTCACATTCCACTTTATTAGTATATGGTTTGGTCTCCCCCTGGAGACCACTGTGTATTTGTGTCACTTACCTGTTCTACTGTTGAAGTATTGTGTGTATTGTTATTATATCTCCGGGTAGGAGACATACCTATGTATTAGTGAGCGTTTATAATAAGGTAAATGCTACTTACCAGTATGCATCTGTTCTTGGCATGTAGAGCTGCAGATTCGTACACTGTGCATTAGATCGCCATCTGGTGTTGGGCTCGGATGCTTGCACTTTGTTGTTGTCTTGGAAGAGTCTTTTGTAGTCACGAGATAGGTGACTCCTCCTTTGGACGATAGTGCGCATGGGCATCGACTCCATGGTTAGATTGTTTTTCGCCATGATGGGAAAAGATGGAGTCAGTAAGAAGAAAAAGATGTCCATGTGAATGTATCTAATTAAGATTATGCTGGAACAGATACAGGTCCCGGGGAGGCGGGTGGGCGTGTGACGAATCTGCAGCTCTACATGCCAAGAACAGATGCATACTGGTAAGTAGCATTTACCGTTCGAGGCATATAAGCTGCAGATCGTACACTGTGCATAGACTGTATAGCAGTGTCTCCCCTAGCGGTGGTCACCTGTATCCGTTGCAGTAGTTTGAAAAAGTGTTTTAAGAACAGCTTGGCCCACAGCAGCTTGTTGCTTTGCGTGTACATCAACTCAGTAGTGTTTGGTAAAGGTATGTGGTGTAGACCATGTTGCTGCTTTACATATGTCATTTAGGGGATGTTCCCTAAAAATGCCATAGAAGCCCCTAGTTTACGTGTGGAATGTGCCCTAGGGGGAATTATTAAGGTGCGTTTAGCCTTTTGGTAGCAAATTTGAATACATTTGACTATCCATCTAGCAATGCCAGCTTTTGAGATGGGATTACCTTTATGTGGTGGGGAGAAAGCTACAAATAATTGTTTTGTCTTTCTGAAAGGTTTGGTCCTGTCAATGTAGTAAAGTAGGGCTCTTCTGACATCTAGTGTGTGGAGAGCTCTTTCTGCTACAGAGTCTGGGTCTTGGAAAAAGACAGGTAACTCTATTGATTGGTTAAGGTGAAAAGCAGAAATTACTTTAGGTAGGAATTTGGGGTTTGGTCTGAGAACTACTTTATTACGATGGATTTGTAAAAAGGTTCTTGTATGGTTAAAGCCTGAATCTCACTGACTCTTCTGAGAGAGGTGATTGCAATTAGGAAGGCTACTTTCCATGTAAGAAATTGTAACTCACATTTGTGCAGAGGTTCAAATGGGGGACCCATGAGCCTGGTGAGGACAATATTTAGATTCCATGCTGGAGAGGGTGGCAATCTAGGGGGAATGATTCTTTTAAGGCCTTCCATAAAGGCTTTAATTGCAGGTACAGTGACAAATGCTGTCTGTTTTGTAAGTATGCGGCTAGAGCAGCAAGATGTAATCTGATGGATGAGTATGCCAGGTTACATGTTTGTAGATGCAGCAAGTAACAGATAATGTTTTGTATGGAGGCATCTAGTGGGTTGATATTGTGGTTATTACAATAAATAACAAACCTCTTCCATTTTGCTGCATAACAAGCTCTGGTAGTGGGACGTCTGGCTTCCTTAATGACATGCATACATTCTGGTGGGAGGTTAAGGTAACCGAACTCTAGGACTTCAGGAGCCATATTGCCAGATTCAGTTGACCTGGATCGGGGTGTCTGATCTCTCCATGGTTCTGAGTTAAGAGGTGTGGAGAGAGGTGCAGTTTGTGGTGTGGAACCACCGAGAGTTCGAGAAGTGTTGTGAACCATGGTTGTCTTGCCCATGTGGGAGCAACTAGGATCATTGTTAGAGACTGTTGCCTGAGTTTGCGTACCACTAGGGGAATGAGTGGGAGAGGCGGAAAAGCGTATGCAAATCTGCCTGACCAGTTCATCCATATTGCATTGCCCTTGGACGACGGGTGTGGGAACCTGGCGGCGAAGGTTGGGCATTTTGTGTTTTCTTGTGTGGCGAACAGGTCTATTTGTGGATGGCCCCACATTTGAAAGAAAGGTTTCAGAACTTGCGGGTGCAGTTCCCATTCGTGAATCTGTTGTGTCTGTCGACTTAACAGATCTGCAAGGTGATTGTGAACTCCTGGAAGATGTTCTGCAAGGAGGTATATGCTTTGAGGAATGGCCCATCTCCATATGTCTTGCGCTAGGCGAGACAGCTGCAGAGAGTGTCCCCCCCCCTGTTTTTGTATATAGTACATTGCTGTCATGTTGTCTGTTTTGACTAAGACAGTTTTGTGAGTAAGATGTAGTTGGAATGACTTTAGCGCTAGAAATATTGGTAATAATTCTAGGTGGTTGATGTGGAGCAGTTTTTGTGACTTGGTCCAGTTGCCCTGTGTTGTGTGGGTAAGGAGGTGAGCTCCCCACCCAGTGAGAGATGCGTCTGTTGTGAGCACTATCTGTGGAACTGGCTCTAGGAACGGCCGCCCTTTGGAAATGTTTTGTTTGTTCCACCATTGCAGAGAGCGATGAGTGCGGCTGTCTACCAACACCAGATCTGTAAGCTGGCCTTGAGCTTGGTTCCACTGACGTGCTAAGCATTCTTGCAGGGGACGCATTTGAAGTCGTGCGTGAGGGACAATAAAGATGCACGAGGCCATCATTCCTACTAGCTGCATAAACACTCGAGCTGGAAGGTAGTGTTGAGGTAGGAATTTTTTGATGAGGGCTTGCATACTTGTTATCCTGGTGGGATTGGGGTATGCGAGAGCTCTGGAGGTATCTATTGTGGCTCCTAGGTACTGATGTATGTAGGAGGGATGGAGATGAGATTTGGTATGGTTTATTGTGAACCCCAAATTGTGTAGTAGCAGAACTGTTTGGAATGTGTGCTGTACACATTGATTGTGTGACTTGGCTTTTATTAGCCAGTCGTCTAGATACGGAAACACGTGAATGTGTTGTCTTCGCAAGTGCGCAGCTACTACTGCTAGGCACTTGGTGAAAACCCTTGGTGCTGTTGCCACCCCGAATGGCAGGACTTTGAACTGATAATGTTGTCCGTCCACTGTGAACCTTAGGTATTTCCTGTGCGCAGGGTGAATGGGAATATGGAAATAGGCGTCCTTGAGATCTAGTGTGGCAAGGAAGTCGCCTTGTTGGAGTAGTGGAAGTATTTGTTGAAGAGTGATCATGTGGAAATGATCTGAGTGAATGTAATAGTTGAGGGGTCTGAGGTCCAGTATGGGCCTGAGGGAACCGTCCTTTTGGGGATTAGAAAATACAGTGAGTAAACCCCTGTGCCCTGATGTTCTAGAGGGACTGGTTCTATTGCTTGCTTTTGGAGCATAGAGAGAACCTCCTGTTTGAGGAGCGTTAGATGTTCTGTGGACATGGGACGCTGTCTGGGTGGTATGTTGGGAGGAGTAGAAGTGAGTTCCAGGCAGTAACCATACTGGATAATTTGTCTTACCCACCTGTCGGTGGTGATGGAATTCCACGCAGGTAGGAACTTTGATAGTCTTCCCCGACTGGAGTGGAATGATCGGGGGAAACGGAGGGAAGTCACTGTTTGGTGGTAGGGGAGGTGCGTGTGTTAAACCCGCGTCCTCTACCCCTGTTGTTGTTACCTCTGTAATTACTCTCTGGAGTAACCTCTATTAGAGGAGGTTTGGGTGGTATTTTTATAATTAGCAGAGGTGGTGTCTGTGGCAGTAGTCTTGGAGCCGCCTCTGTATAAGGAGCGACGAAAGGAACCTCTACTAGTTGTAGCTTGCAGAGCTCCCATAGCTTTGGCTGTGTCTGTGTCCTTCTTCATTTTTTCTAGAGAAGTGTCCACATTAGGCCCAAACAGGTGTTCCTGGTCTAAGGGTTGATTGAGGATGGTAGATTGTACCTCCTGCTTAAAGCCTGATATGCGTAACCACGCGTGTCTGCGTAGCAAAACGCTTGAGTTTATTGCGCGTGATGCTGTATCTGCTGCGTCAAGGGCGCACTTTATTGAGGTGTTTGTGACAAGCTTGCCCTCCTGTATGAGATCATTAGCCTTGGTCTTATGCTGATCTGGAAGGTACTGAATGAGCTTTTCGAGCTCATCGTAATGTGCCCTGTCATATCTCGCCAGTAAGGCTTGTGAATTGGCGATGCGCCACATGTTAGCTGCTTGAGACGCAACCCTCTTGCCAGATGCGTCGAGCAATTTGGACTCTTTATCTGGTGGTGGTGTCTCACCAGTAGTTTGCGAGTTTGCCCTTTTTCGTGCATTAGCAACTACTAAAGAGTCCAGAGGGAGTTGACCTTTAATATAAGTGGGGTCAGAAGGGGCAGGCTTATATTTTTTCTCAATCCTTGGGTTAAGAACCCTAGCTCTAACTGGGTCCTTGAAGACCTCAGGGGCATGTTTAATAATGCCTTTAAGCATAGGGAGAGTATGTGTAGACTTTTGAGGCTGGCTAAAAGTTTCTAATAAAAAGTCTTCTTCCAGGGGGTCTGAGTGTAACTTGACACCATGGAATTGTGCTGCCCTGTTTATGACCTGTGCAAACCCTATAGTATCATCAGGGGTGAGGGTTTGGATGGGTATGGGTCAGGGACGGGTATATCTGGGAGATCATAATTGTCCCAGGGGTCCTGGGGTGGGATACTGTGAAGGTAGTCATCAGTATCTGTGTTGTGAGGTGACTGTATGTCATCATCATGATCATCCCCGTCTGTATCCCCTTGTGGTGAAGAAAAAGGTAGGGGAGAGTGAGGCGGGGAGTGAATAGGGCTAAAGTGTTGTGGAGGTGGAGAAAAAGACCTTATAGGTGATGTGGAAGAGTCTTTTTTCTTGAGAGGTGGCTCAGGTGTTGTTGGTTCCTGTAGCTTCCTTTTGTGAGGTATTACGGATTGGACCTGTCCGGTAGTGGGGTCAATGTGCAGAGTTTTCTGCTTTGGGTCGATGGGAACAGAGAGTTCTTCAGTGCTAGCGTGTTTTGTCGGCATCGAAGATTTGGGCTCCGAGTGTTGTTTATGCTTGCGAGGTTTGTCCTTTGGTGAAGTTTTCGACACCGAAAGTTTTTTCGTCGACTCCGAAGGTTTGTTAGGCTTCGGTGTCGAGGCGTCGGGGACCTTGGTCTTCGGCGCCGAAGGTTCCTTGTGCTTTGGTGCCGATGGGTGTTTGTCGGCACCGGGATGTGGCTGGCTCGATCCCGAGCTGCCAGAAGGCTTTGGGTGCTTCTGAGTCGAGCCGGAAGGCGGGCTCCTGAAGCTTTGTGATGGTGCAGACCTAGGCCGGAAGGCGAAGGTGTGACCGAAGCCCTTTGTTTCTTTGGGAGAGGGGCATCGACGTCAGTACTCACGGTACGTTGGCCCGGCGTGAGGGTTTGGTCGTCGGACCCCGAGTCTTCGGCTCCGGAGGTGTCGATTTGCAGATCTCCGGTGTCTGGGTTGTCGGAGCCTGTGTCGAAGATGTCGTCCGGTGCGGGAGCGGCTGACCTGGACATTTCGTGTCGTCGGGCCCGGCGATCACGGATGGTCTTTTTGGACCTGAAGGAGTCACAGGCCTGGCAGTGTCGACTCTCGTGTTCCGGAGAGAGGCAAAGATTACAGACCTCGTGGAGATCTGTGTGTGGGAATTTAGCCCCACACTTGCATTTTTTAAATGGAGTCCTTTCCATATGCTGGATGAGGGCGTCGACTCGCCCAACGGTCCAACGTCGGCGACCGGACTCGAAACAGTGTTGGAGTGGAGACGCGATGAGAGGATCGCGGTCGAAACAATACCGTCGAACGGTGGGAGTTTTCTGCGCGTCGAGAGGGGAACCGATCGGTGTCGATCCGGAGCGCAGCAAAGTACATCCGAACCCGATGGCGGAAAAAAACAATCTAACCATGGAGTCGATGCCCATGCGCACTATCGTCCAAAGGAGGAGTCACCTATCTCGTGACTACAAAAGACTCTTCCAAGACAACAACAAAGTGCAAGCATCCGAGCCCAACACCAGATGGCGATCTAATGCACAGTGTACGATCTGCAGCTCATATGCCTCGAACATACATATTTTTATAACTACACTGTGTGGTTCTTTATGATTAGCACTGGTAAAACAAGCTGCTTTACACTCCTTCTGGACTAAGCCTGAAGGCTGCTCTCTACAGCTACCACTTAGAGAGATTTCTCTGGTTGTCTAAGACCACTAAAATCACCATAAGGGTTGTCTGGATTAGTGCAGGGTGCTTCACTTAAATAAGTGTGCACCATATACTAAGCCAGCCTCCTACAATGGGTATTCACCTGTCTGAAGCTCCCACTGCCAGGGGAGATGGTCATAGCAAAGGAAATAGGGCTGAGGAGTTTTCACTGTAGCATGAGAACCCAGTGCTGAGACACATGATTTGGGATGGCCACCACCACTTTTCTTTTGGTGGCTGGGGAAAGAAATAATGGGTATGTGCTGGCTCCAGTGATGGACACTGGCAGCCCAGACACAAATGAAGTGCAATTAACTCCAGTATTCACCCATCAAGATGAACACATGTAAAAACACACACCTACTACTACACAATATAGAACCTTAATTAATAACCTCTCCGGAGCCACACCCGTAAGCCAACGATGCAGTCATCAGCTCCCTAGGCTCCCACTGTCAGGACTGTTCAGGAGAAATCTCCCAGCTCTCTCAAGTTACGCCTCTTAGGTAGTAAAGGGTATAAGTACTGCCTTGCCAAGCATCGTAGGGTAATGTCGTGGGGATTGGCATCCTTTTGGCTCTCCAGTCTGTTTCCCACTTTGCGGCGGAAATCCAAGATGGCCGCTCGCCATGACCGTCTAGGTTGTCGGTCTAGTCTTTTGACTGTTTTCCCTCCTCAGCTGTGCTCGCGCTCGTTAGCGCGATGCTCTGCGCACTTCAACTGAAGTATTTGTGGAAACGGCTGCGTTTTCAAATCCGCGGCCGTTTCGCTTCCACAGAAAGAGATTCGGGAAGATTTCGTTTGGGCCAGCGCTCAGGTTTATCACAGTAGGTAACACTGTGAATAAGGTGAGCTTAATCTTTGAAGTCAACTTCCACGAGGGATAACAGAACTCGTTTCACTGAAGGGAGTTAGTTGTTCTAGTCTACAGTTCCAGAGAGAGCATTTCAGAGACAATCCTGTTTGAAAGACATTGGGGACAGCGCAATTCCAATTTACTGAATTCAGCCGTTTCAAACCACATTTGAACTCAGTGTAATATTTCCTGTGGGGTATCTCGCTCATTTGTTCCAGAGGAGTACCTGGTCATAGAGACTGAATTACATAGAGACTTTGTATATATAAATATAAGTATACTTACCACCTAGTCCACGAAGATTAAAGGAGAACTACAGTTTCCAGACAAGTACTGAAAATTCAGCAAGAGAAAAGAAATAGAGAGAAAGTTGCAATTCAACAAATTAACTAAACAAAGGTGAATATAGATGGCCGAGGTGAGATAAGAGAAATAGCGTAGTTAGTTCATACATAGAGTTAGTTACATTGTGTTTCTATTCACAGAGTCCTACACCGTGAAGTCAACCAACCAGTAGTGACAATTTATATTCAAGCCGAAAGGTAGCAACTTTCAAGAGAGCAGCAAGCCACACTGAAGGGACAGGTATTCTATGGTGGGGATCAAGAGACTTGGGTTGGTGTAATTGTTATTTGTGGTTACATGACCCTCTCTGTTTCAGGAAGCAACGCTAGACAAGCAAGGGTTTCAGTCCTGAAGAAGAGTAGCAGTGGCAGTCTCTTTTCATCCCCAATCCCCTTTCCCCCTCTTTGCTATTTGTGAACTAGTTCGCAGTAGCGGAGCTGGGGATTGTGGAACTATCATCTGCTCCTGCGGAGAATCCAGTTTTGGTTCAGGTACTTGACACCCACAGTATATTAAGAATGCTTTGTATCGGTTGTGCCAACCATTACATTTTAAACCTCTAGTTTCTGTAGTTTTAGCCAGAATCATTCCATAAATGGGCATAGAGCTCCCCTATTCCATACATACACATCAGTTATATAACATCTAACAATGGTTTTACAAACAAATACTTTAAGACTTTGTTCAGCAATATTACTTTTTTCCATCTACACAACTGTAATCTTCTCCATCTAGACTTGTGATTCCATTCTATTAGTTACTTCAATCACTAACATATTATAAAAGGGTATAACAAAATTGAAACAGCAAGCCCAACCTACACCCCAAGGAGCGCTGGCAACGCACCTCCCCACACAAAACCAAACCCCGACTAGAAGTCCAGATAAAAAGCAAGCTGGGCCAGTATGCCCAGGAAAAGTGTGCACCTCCACTACCACCGCTGCTTCAAAGTGGCAGTCTCCAAGACCAATGTAACTTTTTCGCAATGTGGAGAGCACCACCAAGATGCTGTTTGAAAAATTATTGTCCATCCAGTGTAAATGTCAACAATTGGTTTCTTTATTCTTCATTGTTGCCCATAAAACAACAGCCAACGCGTTTCGTCCATAAAAATGGACTTCATCAGGGCTTGAGTGAAAAGGAAACTAGGTCATGTGTTCAGAAAATATATAAAGGGTCATAAATAGAATAAGACCCCACCCGAACAGGGTCAAGCACAGATTAAAATCGTTCCTGAAAATAGAACCGATGGAGAAAGCCTGATCGAATATAAGTAAATAGCATTCAAATATAAGCGTTGGACCCTCCTAGATCCAGGGTCAATGCACTATTTAACAGGCCAGTATGCCCGAACGTGTGGAAATGCAGCCTCCCCGAGTGTCGAGCCTTTCAGTAATGGGAATTTGAATGCTATTTACTTTTGTATGATGGATTGGATATTTTTAGCCTGAAATATTCGATCAGGCTTTCTCCATCGGTTCTATTTTCAGGAACGATTTTAATCTGTGCTTGACCCTGTTCGGGTGGGGTCTTATTCTATTTATGACCCTTTATATATTTTCTGAACACATGACCTAGTTTCCTTTTCACTCAAGCCTTGATGAAGTCCATTTTTATGGACGAAACGCGTTGGCTGTTGGTTTATGGGCAACAATGAAGAATAAAGAAACCAATTGTTGACATTTACACTGGATGGACAATAATTTTTCAAACAGCATCTTGGTGGTGCTCTCCACATTGCGAAAAAATATTATAAAAGGGTCTTTGTTTGAACATGTGCTATTTTACTCGTATGGACATTTACTCTGCGAACAGCTTTTCCAGAATTCTTCGCTGTTGCACGGATATGAACACTTGCCCCTTCTTCCAGAGGAGAAGCATAGTATTTTATTATATTAGATGGCACGGCTAAATGAGCTCTAGTGTAACTTTTACAGTAGATGTTAAATTAAAAAATAAACCCAGTGGAATACAGAAATAAAACATTTTCTACCATAGGGCGCATTTTTAACACATGATTCCAATTCCCTTTTAATGATGAAAATCAATTTTACCTGCTCAAATCCTCCCAAGAGTTCTGTAGTATCCATAGCACTGTTCATTGCCATAACCTTCAACCTATGGCCTGTTAGCTGTGCCAAAAGGTGAACAAGGCTTGTCTTGCCAACAGATGAAGGACCTGCCAATATTACCATAGAGTTCATCTGTACACACTTCATGATGGATTCAAGTGGCTGCAGGGAACGGTGAAGGAGGGCAAGATGTTCGCAAGATGGGGGAGGGACATAGGTTCCACGTGAAAGAATGGAATAACCAATCTGAAATTAAATTGAAAGCATTAGTGTAAACCAGCAGACTTGATGTAATAAACAACAACATTTGAGATAAAGTGACTTCACTCACCTGAACTTTATAAATAGTAGTGTGAAAATATCTTGTTCCCATGTACACACTGGAATCTTGACCAAATATGTCTTTGAATGCTTCAATAACCTAAGTGAATAAAATATGAAGGTATTTCCTGATGAGAAAGCTTCAAGAATAAGTTAAAGTCCCCAGACATTTTAGCGATCATTTTTTGTCCACCATCGCTTCATAATGCACAAGTTACTAACTTGTGTAACGATATATCTGTAAGAGACAGTAGTTAGTGACAGATTCCTCACCTTAGAATATCCCCAGGCGTCAGGCTGGATCCGGAAAGTTTTTTGCGTAGCAGTACCCTTGCGCGTCGGTAGGCGGCGTCGTGCGGCTCCGCGTCCGTCGTCGGCGTCGTGATCGCCGGGATGACGTCGCGGGCAGTACTTAGGCGCCGCCCCTGCGCGCTGACGTCAGTTCTGTACACGACTTTCCGCGCCAGGAACGCAGAGCCATGCAAGAAGCTGACATAGGTGTCTGAAAAATACTAGGGCCCTGAAAGGGATGTCCTTAACCCTAGAAATCAGTTCGCAGAACGGGGAGGATGGGTGGGCGGTAGGGAATCTGTCACTAACTACTGTCTCTTACAGATATATCGTTACACAAGTTAGTAACTTGTGCATCTGAAAGAGACACGTTAGTGACAGATTCCTCACCTTAGAATAGATACCCCAGCAATACCAACCCCGGTGGTGGGTCTGCGAACAAAGATCAGACAAGGAAGTCCCGGAGGACAGAACGGCCAAAGAAGCCGTCCCTCCGGACCTGACTGTCAAGGCAGTAATGCTTTGTAAACGTGTGCAGCGAGGCCCACGTAGCTGCCTGACAGATAACCGGCAGCGGAACACCGCGGCCCAAGGCCGTGGTAGCAGCCGTTGCCCTGGTGGAATGGGCACGCAGCCCAAAAGGAGGCTCCTTTTAGCCAAAGAATAGCAGGTCTTGATGCACAAGGTAACCCAGCGGGAGATGGTCCTCTTGTGCACCGCCCGACCTTTTTGGCGCCCACGTAGCCAACAAAGAGCTGGTCATCCACCCGGAAGTGTTTTGTGCGGTCAATATAGAAAGAGAGCGCACGTTTTGGGTCCAGACGGTGGAGCCTCTCTTCCTCTCTGGAAGGAGGCGGAAAGAAGGTGGGCAAAGTGATGGTCTGCCCAATGTGGAAAGCAGTAACCACCTTTGGCAAGAAGGACGGACGCGTCCGAAGAACAACCTTGTCTGGATGAACAGACAGAAAGGGAGGTTTGCAAGATAGAGCCTGGAGCTCACTCACCCGCCGAGCGGAGGTGATGGCCACCAGAAAGGCTGTCTTCAGAGTCAGAAGACGAAGAGGACAGTTATGTAGAGGCTCAAAGGGAGCGCACATTAAAAAGGTAAGAACCAAGTTTAAGTCCCACTGAGGCATCACAAACGGAACAGGAGGGAAGAGGTGAGTAATGCCTTTTAAGAACCTGTTAACAACAGGGGACTTGAAAAGGGAGGGCTGATCAGGGAGCCTGAGGAAGGCCGAGATAGCACAAAGATAACCCTTGATGGTACCCAGGGCAGAACCCTGTTGGGACAGAGAGAGAAGGAACAGAAGGACCTCAGAAAGAGGGGCAGAAAGGGGATTCACAGCCTTTGCTGTGCACCATGCCACAAATTTGTTCCACCTGCAGGCGTATACCACCTTAGTGGAGGGACGCCTGGTTGCCAGAATCACATCACAAACTTCGGGAGGCAAGTCGAAAGGAATCAACTGCCGCCGCTCAATCTCCACGCAAGCAGGTGTAGACTGGACAGGTTCGGGTGGAGGACCGTCCCCTGCTGCTGCGACAGAAGATCCTCCCGAAGAGGCAGACGGATCGGGGATCTACGCTCATATTGAGTAGCTCGGGATACCAAACTCTTCGAGCCCAGTCCGGAGCCACAAGAATGACTTGGGCCCGGTCGTGCCGAATCTTCTTCAACACTCTGGGTAGAAGTGGTATAGGCCGAAAGGCGTACAATAGACCGCAACTCCACTCGTGACGAAAGCGTCGCCGAGCGAGTGCCGCCTTGGAAATTCCAACGCGCAGAACTGATGACATTGCGCGTTCTCTTCGGTGGCGAATAGATCTAACCAAGGCTCTCCCCACTGTAGAAAGAGTCCTTGCGCCACTTCCGAGTGAAGACGCCATTCGTGATCCATCATGCACCTGCGGCTGAGTTCGTCCGCCCTGGCGTTCAGGGAACCTGCCAGGTGTTGAACCACCAGGAACATGCCCTGGTGTTCCAGCCATGTCCAGAGGCGCAGAGCCTCCTGACAAAGGGTCCACGACCCCACCCCGCCTTGTTTGTTGCAGTACCACATGGCGGTGGTGTTGTCTGTGAACACCTGCACTACCTTCCCTTTGACAGAGGGAAGGAATGCCTTGAGTGCAAGTCGGATCGCCCGGAGCTCCAGAAGGTTGATATGGAGCCGGGACTCCGCCGGAGACCAGAGGCCTCTGATCTCCGCCTCTCCCATGTGACCGCCCCATCCCAGAAGGGACGCGTCCGTCACAACTGTGTGCTCTGGCTGGGGAAGGGAGAGGGATCTGCCCATGACCCATTGCCGGTTCGAGAGCCACCACTGCAACTGTTTTGCAGTCCCCTCCGAGATCTGGACGTGATCGGACAGGTCGCCCTGGTGCTGCGCCCACTGGAACTTCAGGTCCCACTGCAGAGCCCGCATATGCCATCTGGCATGAGTGACCAGCAGGATGCAGGAGGCCATGAGGCCCAGCAGCCTCAGGGTCATCCGTACCGAAACCCAGGATAAAGGCTGAAAGATCGGAATCATAGCCTGAATATCCCGGACTCGCCGTTCGGGAGGATAGGCCCGAAACTGCGTCGTGTCCAGAACTGCTCCGATGAAAAGGAGCTGTGGAGAAGGAATCAGATGCGACTTTGGCACATTGATGGAGAACCCCAGCGAGTGCAGGAGTTCGGCCGTAGTCTGGAGGTGGGAGACGACTGCCTGGGACGAGCCCGCCTTCAGCAGCCAGTCGTCGAGGTAGGGGAAGACTGAAACCCCTGCCCGGCGCAGATGAGCTGCGACCACCGCCATCACTTTCGTGAACACCCGAGGGGCACTGGTAAGGCCAAAGGGGAGCACGGTGAACTGAAAATGCTCGAGGCCTACCGTGAACCGAAGGTAACGCCGGTGGGCCGGCAGGACGGGGATGTGGAAATAGGCGTCCCGCAAGTCCAACGCTACCAACCAGTCTCCGGGGTCGAGGGCAGTCAAGACCTGAGCTAGGGTGAGCATCTTGAACTTCTCCTTCCGGAGGAAGCGATTGACGTTCCGGAGGTCCAAGATAGGACGCATGTCCTCCTTGTCCTTTTTGGGCACCAGAAAGTAGTGGGAGTAGCAACCACGCCCTACTTCTGGGGTCGGAACATGCTCGATGGCCCTCTTGGCCAAGAGGGCCGTGACTTCCTTCTGTAGAAGCACCAAGTGATCCCCTGACATGCGGTGGAATTGAGGTGGCATGGCTGGGGGGTGGTCTCGAAGGGGAGGGAGTAGCCCCTTCGGACAATGTCCAAGACCCACTTGTCCGAGGTGATGGGACGCCAGTGGTGAAGGTGATGGCGGACCCTGCCCCCGACTGGCGTGCTGTGCACCTGAAAGGAGGGACTAGGAGGGCTTGGAGGCCGCGGACGGGTTGGAGGTGGTGGCCTGACCCGCACGCTGGTTGCCCGAACCGCCACGGCGGTATCCACGTCCTCGGCCACGCGAAGGCGCTTGCTGCGCGGGCCGTTGGCCGGGCTGTGGACGTGACTGGGCGCCCCTTCCGTGGCCACGAAAGGGGCGAAAAGCAGACGTTTGCGGAGGGCGCACAACAGCAAGGCCCAGGGACTTAGCAGTAGCCCGTGAGTCCTTGAAACGCTCCAGCGCATGGTCTGCCTTCGAACCAAAAAGACCGACTCCATCAAAGGGCATGTCCATGAGAGTATTCTGGACATCCCCTGAAAAACCAGTGGTTCTCAGCCAGGCGTGGCGACGCAGCGCCACCGTCGTTGCAAGCGATCTGCCCAGCGAGTCGGCGGTATCAAGGCCACAGCGGATGGTATATTTAGCCGCATCACGCCCTTCCGCAATAGCGCGGGTAAGCAGTGTCTGGACCTCCTCAGGACACTGCGGCAAAACATCAGCCACCGAATCCCACAGGGAGTGGGTGTATCGGCCCAAGAGGCAAGCGGTATTAACAGACCGCAAGCCAGCACTGGAGGAAGAGAAAGCCTTCTTCCCAAAGTGATCCAGGCGCTTGGATTCCCTATCCGGAGGGGCGGTAGGGAAGGCTGTTTGGGAGGCAGAGGCTTGGACAACCAAGCTCTCAGGGGTGGGGTGTTGGGAGAGAAACAGGGGTCGCCCGGAGCCGGGCGATGGCGTCGGGCCACGTTCCTATCCACAGGAGCCCCTGTGGTGGGTTTGGACCAGGCACCCAAAAGAACGTCAGTGAGTGCATCGTTGAACGGCAGCACAGGCTCCGAAGAGGAGGCCGCCGGCTGAAGCACTTCAGTCAGGAGGTTAGTCCTGACGGCCACTGTAGGCAACTGGAGATTTAAGGCTCCAGCAGCTCTACGCAACACCGTTGCAAAATTAGCCCCCTCCTCCGTTGCCACGGGAGGAGACAGCATGCCAGAGTCAGGGGAGGTATCCAGCCCACTGGCATCCCCAAGTTCCTCAACCCAGTCCGGGTCAAACTCGCACTGTTGTGTGAGAGGGTCGTCAGACCCCTCCCAGCTCTCCTGGTCCTCCTCAGGTTGAAAAGATGGAGGAGGAGGGACATAAGGGACCCAAGGTCTCATCGGCGCCGGAACCGGCGTCGGGCGACGCCGGTCCTGCTCCATGTCCGGACCCGGGGAGAACCGGGGCTCCGGGCGGCGTCGGAAACGGCACCGGGGACATCGGCGTCGGCGGAGGCGTGGTTAGGTCAACCGGCGTCGATGGGGGTTGCGGCACCACCGGAACCGGGGTCGAGGCCGGGGCCGGAGCCGAGGCCGGGACGAAGGCTGGTGGGACAGGCGACGCCGGGACCGGAGTCGACGGCGACGCCGGAGCAACCCCATCAGGGCCCGAAGGCGCACCGGAGGGACCTTGAGGCCCGAAGAGGCGGGCCATGGCCGACAGGAATTTCTGTATTTCGGCCGGAGTCGCCCCCGAACCCGGGTAGGACGGGTAATGCGGGGGCAACTCGACAGGCACGTCCGGGGCCGCGGGGACGGTGCCGACAGGGACCTCAGCCGAGTCGCGCGACCGGCGAGGCGAAGTCTTAGAGCGATGACGCCGCTTAGACTTCTTGTGCTTCGACTTACCGGAGGAGCGCGAAGACTTGGATTCCGACGAACGGCGGGGACTCCGCGTCCGGCCCTCGACCTCTCCCGGGACCGGGGCTTGGTGCGGCGCGGAGCCGACTGCCGGACTTCAAGGAGCTTTCGAGACCGCTCTCGCAAAGCCTTCGGATGAAGTTTCCGGCAGTCAGGGCACGACTTCGTGTCGTGGTCTCGGCCGAGACAGAAGAGACACTCGAGGTGGGGGTCCGTGATGGACATCATACGACCACATTCCTCGCAGGGCTTAAAGCCGGGCATCCCTACGACACCTTAGGAGTCGTGAAGACTCGTTGAAGAAAACAGTGAAAAATTTCACAAAAAAGATAGTCAAAAAGTGACTAGGGCACTGCTCTTCCCGGATCTGCGCTTACTGGCGCGGAAAAAGAAGAACTGACGTCAGCGCGCAGGGGCGGCGCCTAAGTACTGCCCGCGACGTCATCCCGGCGATCACGACGCCGACGACGGACGCGGAGCCGCACGACGCCGCCTACCGACGCGCAAGGGTACTGCTACGCAAAAAACTTTCCGGATCCAGCCTGACGCCTGGGGATATTCTAAGGTGAGGAATCTGTCACTAACGTGTCTCTTTCAGATTGCTTCTTCTAGCACAACACACTTCATTACTAGTTTAGCCTTTCATGTCAACCAAGGTATACAGCTACCAGTTTCTTCCAAAAACCAATACCAGATGCAGAATATGCTCTTCATATGCTGGATGTCAGAAGGGAAGTGAGGTTTTATCTGCAGAAAATAAGCCAAATCAGGAAGGGAAACCAAATTATCTGCTTTGCACCAGCAACCAAGGGCTCATCAGTCACTATGGGGACTATTGTAAGGTGAGTAGTCAAAACAATCAGCCATGTTATAAGACCTTCCAGTCTCCACAATTTATCACAGAGATATGTGCAAGTGCATTTTGGACTGGTCTTTCCTCAGAAAGGATTTCAATGGCAAGGGGTCCAGAATAGGCCAACCCTCCCTCCTCCCTCCCCCTCAATCCTTTTGCACAAGGACATATCAAAGGTAGCATCCACCATCTCTAGGTCCAGCATTAATTCAATGGCACTCCTCACCAGAGGGAGATTGACTTCCTGCAATAAAACTGAGTACAGTATGCAGAGGTCAGTTCTGGTGCAGGGAGTATATGAACAGGGTAGGAAGAACAAGTTACTTACCTTCAGTAATGTCTTATCTGGTAGAGACTATGTTGCCACAGATTCTTTACCTCAGAATTATCCCCAAGAGTCAGACTGAATCTGGAAATTCATGAGCAGTAACCCTGCGCGCTGGTAGGTGGCGCTGTTAGGCTCAGCGTTAGCATTGTCTGCACTGCATGTGATGTGCGCGGTGCCTATAAAGGCGCCACCCCAATGAGGGCACTTCAGTTTCTATTCACAACTTTTCCATGCCAGAAGAGTGAAGCCATAAAGAATGCGGATGAACTGGTGTGCATCACTATTGCTCCCATAATGGTGGCCCTATTATGAAATTCGTTCGTAGAGTGGGGAGGATCGGTAAGGAATCTGCAGTTCTACGAGAGAAGGTTTTACTGAAGTGAAGTGACTTGTTCATCTCATAGAGACGTCTAGCCACAGAATCCTTACCTGAAAATAGATACCGAAGCAATACCTCCGGGGAGGTAGGTCTGCGAACAGATTCGACCGAGCAGTAAAAGTGCCCGTCACAATGGACCCGACTGACCAGGCAGTAGTGTTTGGTGAATATGTGCATAGATGCCCAATGCTGCTGCCTTACAGATGTACAGGACAGGGACTCCGCAAGATAATGCAGAGGTCGCAGCCTCGGTTCTAGTGGAATGAGCGCACACACCCTCGGCGGGTTGTTTTTTGGTCAATGTATAGCAGATTTTAGGCTTTAGTGAGATGGCCAGTTTCTGCACAGCTTTTCCATTCTTCACCGTGACATACCCAATGAACAGTGCACAGAGTGCCTGCAGTTCGCTGACCCTCCATGCTGATGTTATGGCCACTAGAAAAGTCGTTTTTATGATCAGTAACCAGAGTGATCAGTTGTGCATGAATCGAAGGACATGCACATAAGAAACGTTACGAACAGATTGATGTCCCATTGGGGCTATATGAATGGCCTTTGGGGAAACAGATGTTGTAGTCCCTTGAGGAACCAAGTCACAACAGGTGACTTTAATAAAAAAAAAAGGTTTGTCCGGCAAATAAAGAAAGCCAAAATGGCTATCAAGTAACGATTAAAGGTGCCCATAGCAGAGTCCTCACGGGCCTGAGAAAAACAAACAATAAAACTTGGGATAATAGTGTAGAAAGAGGGTCAATGTTCTTGGATTCACATCATGTCACAAATGAACAAGTTACTTACCTTCGGTAACGCTATATCTGTAAGAAACATAGGTTAGTTATAGATTCCTTACCTTAGAATTACTCCCAGGCGTCAGACTGGATCCGGAAAGTTTTTCGTCAGCAGTACCTCCTGTGCGTCGAAAGGTGGCGTCGGTCAACTCCACCTTCATCGTTGGCGTCGTGGTCGGCGGGATGACGTCGCAGTAGCTACATAGACGCCACTCTCGCGCTGACGTCAGTTCTGTACACGACTTTCCACACCAGAAGCGCAGAGCCATGCAAGACACGGACCACTGGTGCACAAAACTAGGGCCCTGAAAGGAAGTCCTTAACCCTAGAAGTCAGTTCGCAGAACGGGGAGGATGGGTGGGGCGGTAAGTAATCTATAACTAACCTATGTTTCTTACAGATATATCGTTACCGAAGGTAAATAACTTGTTCATCTGAAAGAAACAGTTAGTTATAGATTCCTTACCTTAGAATAGATACCCCAGCAATACCAACCCCGGAGGTGGGTCTGCGAACTAAGCTCACACCAGGAAGTCCTGGAGAACAGAACGGCCAAAGAAGCCATCTCTCCGGACTTGGCTGTCCAGGCAGTAGTGTCTTGTGTACGTGTGCAGCGATGCCCACGTAGCCTCCTGACAGATGTCATTAAGGGGGACTCCACGTCCCAAAGCAGTGGTAGCTGCCGTCGCCCTGGTGGAATGGGCACGCAACCCCACTGGAGGCTCCTCCTTTCCCAAGGAATAACCAGCTTTGATGCACAAAACGACCCATCTACAAATGGTCCGTTTGTGCACGGCCCAACCTTTTTTGGCACCCATGTAGCCAACAAAGAGCTGGTCATCCACCCGGAATTGTTTTGTGCGATCCAATTAAACGGAAAGCGCACGCTTTGGATCCAGACGGTGGAGCCTCTCTTCTTCTTTGGAAGGATGCGGAGGCGGAAAGAAGGTTGGCAAACTGATGGTCTGTCCAATATGGAAAGGAGTAACCACCTTGGGAAGGAAGGAAGGACGAGTTCGAAGGACAACCTTGTCCGAATGAACAGTCAGAAAAGGAGGCTTAGAAGAAAGTGCTTTGAGCTCACTCACCCTGCGTGCAGAGGTGATGGCCACCAGAAAGACAGTTTTTAAGGTCAGAAGCCTGAGAGGACAGTTAGGTAGCGCACATAAGATATGTAAGGAGCAAGTTCAAGTCCCACTGTGGCATTACGAAGGGAACAGAAGGAAAAAGATGAGTAATGCCCTTGAGGAAGCGATTCACAACAGGGGACTTGAAAAGAGAAGGCTGATCAGGAAGCCTTCACCTGCGGCTGAGTTTGTCCGCCCTGGCGTTCAGCAAACCTGCCAGGTGTTGAACCACCAGGGATATGCCCTGATGTTCCAGCCATGTACAGAGGCGGAGGGGCTCTAGACATAGGGTCCACAACCCCACCCTGCCTTGTTTGTCACAGTACCACATGGCGGTGGTGTTGTCAGTCAACAACTGCACTACTTTTCCCCGGACAGAGGGAAGGAATGCTTTGAGTGCAAGACGAATCGCCTGAAGCTCCAGAAGGTTGATGTGGAGCCCGGACTCCACCGGAAACCAGAGGCCTCTGATCGCCGCCTCCCCCATGTGGCCGCCCCACCCCAGAAGTGATGCATCGGTCACGAAAAGCATCAACTAGCGAGTGCCGCCTTGGAAATTCCAACACGCAAACCTGCTGACATTGCGAGTTCTCTTCGGTGGCGAATAGATCTAACCAAGGCTCTCCTCACTGCTGAAAGTGACCTTGCACCACCTCCGAGTGAAGACGCCATTCGTGATCCATCATGCAGCAGCAGCTGAGTTTGTCCGCTCTGGCATTCAGGGAACCCACCAGGTGTTGAACCACCGGGGCCATGGCCTGATTTCCAGCCACTTCCAGAGACAAAGGGCCTCCTGACAGAGGGTCCACGACCCCACCCGGCCTGTTTGTTGCTATACCACATGGCGGTGGTGTTGTCCGTAAACACCTGCACTACTCTTCCTTTGACAGAAGGAAGGAATGCTGCAAGTGCAAGACGTGATGCGACCACCCCCATCACTTTCGTGAAAACCCGAGGGGCGCTGGTAAGGCCAAAGGGGAGCACGGTAAACTGAAAGTGCTCATGGCCTACCGTGAACCGCAGGTAACGCCGGTGGGCCGGCAGGATGAGATGTGAAAATAAGCGTCCTGCAAGTCCAACGCTACCATCCAGTCTCCAGGGCAGACAGGACCTGAGCTAGTGCCAACATTTTGAACTTCTCCTTCCAGAGGAAGCCGTTGACGTTCCTGAGATCCAAGATAGGACGCAGGCCTTTCTCCTTCTTGGGTACCAGAAAGTAGTGGGAATAGCAACTACGACCTACTTCTGGGACAGGAACTCGCACGATGGCTCCCTTGGTCAAGAGTGCCGAAACTTCCTGTTGGAGAAGGGCCAGATGATCCTCCGACATGCGATGGTACTGAGGTGGCATGGATGGAGGGGCAGTATCGAAGGGGAGAGAGTAGCCCCTTCGGACTATTTGCAAAACCCACCTGTCCGACGTGATGGTGCGCCAGTGGGGGAAGTGATGGCGAATCCTGCCGCCCACTGGCGATTGGTGGCCCTGAAAGGTCGGACTAGGAGGGTTTGGAGTCTGCTGCAGATGGGGCTGTGGTGGACTGGCCCGCCCGCTGGCCCCCAGAACCACAGCGGTGGTTCCCACGTCCCAGGCCGCGCAGGGGCTGAACAGCTTGCGCTGGCCTGTGGCTCTAGGCAGGACGTGGCGGGGCACCCCTTCCGTAGCCACAAAATGGGCGAAAGGCAGACTGCGTAGGGCGGGTGGTGGAGAGGCCCAAGGACCTGGCCGTAGCCCGAGAGTCCTTAAAGTGCTCCAGCGCGTTGTCTGCCTTGTCGCCGAAGAGAAGACTGCCATCAAAGGTTATGTCCATAAGAGTGGATTGGACATCCCCGGAAAAACCAGTCGACCTCAACCAGACGTAGCATCGAAGGGCTACCGATGTGGAAATCATTCTCCCTAGTGAGTCGGCGGTATCCAGCCCACAGCGAGCGGATGGTAAACTTTGCTGCGTCTCTCCCTTCGGCAACTGCACGGGAGAGTACGGCCCGGGCCTCCTCCGGGCACTGGGGCAGCACTTTCGCCACCGTATCCCACACGGAGTGGGTGTAACGGCCCAACAGACATGCAGTGTTTACCGACCGCAGTCTCAAGCTGGAGGAAGAAAACATCTTCCCAAGATGGTCCAGCTTTTTGGATTCCCTTTCAGGTGGAGTGTTAGGGAATGCGCCTTTGGAAGTGGAGGCTTGGACCACCAAGCTCTCAGGGGTGGGGTGTTGGGAGAGGAAAGAGGGGCCGCCCGGGGCCAGGCGGTGGCGTGGAGCAATCTTCCTATCCACAGGAGCCCCTGTGTTGGGCCTGGACCAGGTGCCCAAGAGGATATCGGTGAGGGATTCATTAAACGGCAGCAGGGGCTCCGAGGAGCACGCTGCCGGTTGAAGCACCTCTGTCAGGAAGTTAGTCCTGACTGCCACCGTAGGTAGCTCGAGGCTGAGAGCCTCGGCCGCCCTACGCAACACCACTGCGTGAGACGCTTTTTCCTCCGTAGCCACGGTAGGAGGAGACAACATGCTATGGTCTGGTGAGGTATTCAGACCACTGGCTTCCCCCAGACGACACCCTCAGCACCGCCGAACACCTGCACTTCCAGATTCACACCGATCCCAACACCACCCTCAGAGGAACCCTCGTCTACAGACCCCCCCCCGGACCCCGAGCACAGTTCAGCGACTCCATCACCGACCTCGTCAGCACACACGCCCTGCCTCCACGGACTACATCCTCCTCGGGGACCTGAACTTCCACCTCGAGAACAACAACGACACCAACTCCACCACCCTGATCGACAACCTCGCCAACCTCGGACTCAGACAACTCGTCACTACACCCACCCACTCCGCCGGCCACACGCTTGACCCCATCTTCACCGCAAGCTCCCACGTCTCCTTCAACCACACCACAGAGCTCCACTGGACCGATCACCGCTGCATCCACTTCACCTTCCGGAAACCCACCACACACCACCGCACCCAACAGATGCTGCGCCGCTGCTGGAGCAAAGTCACCAAAGACCAGCTTTCCACCACCCTCGCCCAGAGCCCACCCGCAGACCCGACCAACCCCGACGACGCCGCTCGCAACCTCAGACAGTGGACCAACGACTGCGCCAACACCCTCGCCCGCTCAAGAAGCCCTCCAACACCCACACCAGCAAGAAAGCCAGCTGGTTCACCGAAGACCTCCAGGCCTCAAAGCGAACCTGATGAAAACTCGAAAAAAACTGGATCCGTGAACAAACACCGGAAAGCCACACAGCCCACAAGAACGCCACCCGCAGACACCACCACCTCATCAGATCCGCCAAAAGGACCTCCTTCAAAGACCGCCTAGACAACAACGCACACAACAGCAAAGAGCTCTTCAACATCGTGAAGGAACTCTCCAACCCCAGCTCCAACACCAACACCAACGACATCCCACCTTCACAAGACCTGTGCGACTCGCTGGCCACCTTCTTCCATCGCAAGATCGCAGACATCCACGACAGCTTCATCGCCGGCACCACCCCGGCTACCAATGAGACCCCCGCTCCCACGACCACCACCCGCACCAACCGCCTGCTCTGCTGGACCAACATCAACGACGACGACACCATCAAGATCATGAACACCGTCCACTCCGGATCCCCGGAAGACCCTTGCCCACACCACATCTTCAACAAAGCCAGCAGCACCATGGCACCCCATCTCCAGAAAACTATCAACATCTCCTTCGAGACAGCGACCTTCCCGGAGAGCTGGAAACACGCAGAGATCAACGCCTTACTCAAGAAACCCAAGGCGGACCCCAAGGACCTCAAGAACTTCCGACCCATCTCCCTACTCCCGTTCCCGGCGAAGGTCATCGAAAAGGCTGTCAACAAACAACTGATCAGCTTCCTCGAGGAGAACAGCATCCTGGACCCGTCCCAGTCCGGGTTCCGCAGCAACCACAGCACCTAAACTGCCCTCATCGCCGCCACCGATGACATCAGGACCCTGCTAGACAACGGAGAAACCGCGGCCCTCATCCTCCTGGACCTGTCAACCGCCTTCGACACGGTCTGCCACCGCACACTACAAACACGCCTCTACGACGCCGGAATCCAAGAGAAGGCCCTGGACTGGACCTCCTCCTTCCTCTCTGGCAGAACACAGAGCGTCCGCATCCCCCCCTTCCGCTCCGAAGCCACCGGGATCATCTGCGGCGTACCCCAAGGCTCATCGCTCAGCCCAACGTTGTTCAACGTCTACATGGCACCGCTCGCCCACGTCGCACGACGGCACGACCTCATCATCTCCTACGCCGACGACACCCAGCTGATCCTCTCCCTCACCAAGGACCCCCACACCACCAAAACCAACCTCCACGAAGGAATGAAGGCCGTCGCCGACTGGATGAGGAACAGCCGACTGAAGCTGAACTCGGACAAGACGGAGGTCCTCATCCTCGGATCCACCCCCTCGGCCTGGGACGACTCCTGGTGGCCGACTGCACTAGGAACACCCCCCAACACCCACCAACCACGCACGCAACCTAGGGGTCATCCTCGACTCTACCCTCTCCATGACGAGGCAGGTCAACGCAGTCTCCTCCTCCTGCTTCAACACCCTCCGCATGCTTCGCAGGATCTTCAAGTGGATCCCCACCGAAACGAGAAGGACGGTCACCCAGGCCCTCGTCAGCAGTAGACTGGACTACGGAAACGCCCTCTACGCAGGAGCCTAGGCCAAACTCCTGAAACGGCTCCAACGCATCCAGAACGCCTCCGCACGCCTGATCCTCGACATCCCTCGCCGCAGCCACATCACACCCCACCTGAGACCTGCACTGGCTCCCGGTCAACAAGAGGATAACCTTCAAACTCCTCACCCACGCACACAAGGCACTCCACAACACCGGACCAGCATACCTCAACAGCCGACTCAGCTTCTACACCCCCACCCGCGAGCTCCGCTCCGCAGACTGCCACCGTCCCCCGCATCCGAAGAGTAACCGCCGGCGGCAGATCATTCTCCCACCTCGCCGCCAAGACATGGAACACCCTCCCCATCCGCCTACGGCAGACCGAAGACCTTCTGACCTTCAGAAGACTTCTCAAGACCTGGCTCTTCGAACAGTAGCAGCTTCCCCCCCCTAGCGCCTTGAGACCCTCACGGGTGTGTAGTGCACTTTACAAATGCTATGATTGATTGATTGATTGATTCTTCTCTCCAGTCCGGTTCATAACCTAACTGGTCAGTTAAAGGGTCTCCAGACTCCTCCCAGTCCTCCTCACCCTCCTCTGGCTGCCAATCTGGTCTCAAAGAGCCAGGGTAGAACAGGGGCACAAAAGTACCAGTCTGCGCCGGATCCGGCGTCGGTCGACGCCAGTCCAGCTCCGTGTCTACCTCGAGGTGAAGGCCGGGGTCGACGTCGGCTGGGGAAGTGGTGCCGGTGAATTCGGCACCGGGGGAGGTGTAATGAGGTCGACCGGCGCCGATCCGGATCCAGGCCTGGATCCAAGGGGGCCCTGTGGTGCCGGGGCCGGAGCTGCCGGCGTCAAAGCCCCAGGGCCCCCAGCCGAGTCCGCGGGGCCCGAAGGCGCGCCGGCAGAGTCGGACTGCCCAAAGATGGCATGCATCGCTTCGTAAAATTGGCGAAGCTGGGCAGGGGTCGCTCCAGGTCCCGGGAAGGGAGGGAAACTGAGTCGACCCTTCGGGCTCCGCACGCGGAGCTGCAGGAGGGGCACCACCCGCATCCCTCGTCGCGTCGGCCGACCGACGGGGAGAAGTCGAAGAGCGACGATGCTTCTTCGACTTCTTCTTGTGCTTCGAATTACCTGAGGAGTGCGAAGACTTGGAAGAAGACTGGTGGTGGTGGCTCCGCGACCGGTCCCTCGACCTCCCACGCGCCCGGGACCTCTAACGGCATGGAGCCGACTGCCGGGCCTCGAGAAGCTTTCGGGACCGCTCCCGCAATGACTCTAGATTCATGGTCCGGCAGTCGGAGCACGACTTGGGATCGTGGTCGCGCTCCAGGCAGAAGAGGCACACGTGGTGCGGATCAGTCACCGACATCAGTCGGCTACAGGAGCCGCAGGCCTTGAAACCGGGCATCCCTCGTGCACCAGGAGTCGAAGACTCGAAAACGGTGTCGACAAAAGTCGGCAAAAAGTCAGTCAAAAAGTGACTGGAGGTACCACTCTCTCCGGATCTGCGCTCGCTGTAGGGGTACAGGGCTCCTGCACCTGTACCCTCACCAGTGGTATAGTGCACCCAGCTAGAGGGGTGTCTTACCTCTACCATAGTCAGCGGGTTGTAGACACGGCACACAGGTATGTGTGCCATGTCGACTCTTCACTTTCTTCTGCACCAAAACACTCAGCCTGCAAGGGCAGTGTGTGTGTTAAGGTACAGGACCTCTAAGGGTGGCACAATATGTGCTGCAGTCCTTTGAGGCCTTCCCTGGTCACAGTGCCCTTGGTACCCATAGCACCTTTTACAAGGGACTTGCATGTGGCCAGAGAGGTGCCAATTGGGGGTGCAAAGGTACAGTTTTAGGGAAAGAACACAGGCCTTGTATACCTGGTTAGCAGGAAGCCAGGGCACACTTAGTCAAAGAGCATAAAGCATCAGGCAAAAAGTGGGGGGCAACCACGCAAAAAGGGGCACTTTCATGCAGTCTTGCAGACAGCTTTCTGACCACCTGGGGAGATGTGCGAAAGCCTCCCAGGACAGATACCAATATAGGCCTGTCACTAGAGAAGGGATTACCTCCCCAGGCAGAAAGCCACACAGCGGTTAGACCAAAAGGTGAGCTTCAAAAATGAAACAGCCTTTGAAGGGCAAATGGGGAGCACTTGGGGGAGGGGCTCTCTTTTTTAGGCAGACAGGCTGCCACTATGGACAGGGAAGCAGAAGCCAGTTGTCAAACCGGTTTTGCAGGGGCTTGAAGCACCCTTGGTAGCCACACCTCTGGGTTGGGCTACTGAGCTCCACATGCCGGGAGACGGGTCCTGCCATATTGGAAGTGGGGAGAATGGAGCATCCAGGGATGCTCAGATGCCACACTTCGAAGGAAGTGGTCATCAGGTGGGAGGGAACATGGCAGCCCATTGGCTACCACGCATCCTACCCTGAGGGCATTTTCTGTGCATAAATAGGGCACACCTGGTCCCATGAAATCAGATCTAGTCTGGACGAGAAGGACTGAGGCAGGACTACCCTGCTGCACTGTGGAACCGGCAAAGAGAGGCTGACAACGCTGGAGAACAAAGAGGGGCAAACAATACTCAAGATGCTCAAAGGATGCTGTGGATGCGATGCGGTCGAAGGGGGTCTTGCTGCGACTACTTCCCGGGCCACGAAGCAGGGGAGGCGGTTCTGGTCACAGGGTCAACGTCGCTCGAAGTCCTCTCAGTGCTGGCAGAAGTCCAGCCACCACTGGACTACATGTCACCCAGTATCGCAGTCATAGACCATTCCTTTCTGGGTCTAACTGATGTTCTGCACTCAGATGGCACTCCCGGGCTCAGCGATCTCAGGTGCAACTTTGTGTGTTGGGTCCAGGTCGCTGGTGCTGTATTGTGGTGGTTGGCGGTGGGTTGAAGATTCTGGGCTACCAATTTGCCCCAGCAGGCTTCTCAGCTTTTGTGTATTACAATGCACCCCATTACCTCACAATGGATATATGAAAACATGCGTACTGAGGTCCAAAGACACCAATCAGTCACCTGAATCCAGGGCGGCCAGAACATGGAGTCAGCATCAGCATTTTGAATTTGTCCTTCTGCAGGAAGACATTCAGACAGTCAAGATCTAAAATAGGACTGAGGCATCCATCCTTCTTTGGCACGAAGAAAAAGCAAGAGTAACAATCTGTCCCAGCCTCTGAGTACAGATGGCCCCTTTGGAAAGCAGATCTTGTACCTCTTGCAGCAAGACAGATAGGTGCTCTGCTGAGAGCTGATCCAATGTGGGAGGAAGCTGCAGTGGGTCTGAAAGGAATGCAAGGGCATAGCCCTGCTGAATGATAGGTAGACCCATCTGTCAGATAAGATGGCCTGCCATCCTGGGATTAAGTGTTGGACCCTGCTTAACGCAGTATGGGTAAGCGCCGCTAAGGGAAAACTAAAGCAGCTTGGAAGCTGATGACACCGGGGAAGGCATCTGGGAAGGTTAGTGCTCTTTAGGACCTGTATGCTGTCTGTTTGAACCATGTTCCTGGCCACAATAGGATTGGGGTGACTGCTGTGAGGGCAGAGAAGCCTGGTGCTGCCTTAACACCAGCCTTTTTGAGTAGCCCTGAAAAGGCCAAAATTGACGGGGAAACTGTCTGGCAGGGGTTGAGAGACCCAATGAACAAACCGTTACTCACCTCTCCTTAAAATGTTTTAACATCAGCTTTTTCACCAAACAGGCGGGATACATCGAAAGTGTATATACATAAGGGATGCCCGCACATTTCCTGAGAAACCCTTGGATCACATTCACTTATGGTGACGGAGCACCGACTAGCCCGGACCGCTCGCCCCACCATTCAGCAGTATACATGACAGCTCGAATCACATATTTGGCTGCATCTTGACCATCCAGGAAAAGTTTGAGCCAACGAGGCAATACATTTTTCCAGGACCACCAGCAAGATCTCGCTGGCCATGTCCCAGATGGCGTGTAGTGTCTGAACACGCAAACAGCATTAACTGACCTCAAGGTTATAATGGCCAAATAAAACATTTGTTTCCCGAACACCCCAATTCTCCTTGACTCCCTGTCCAGGGGGTCATAGGTAAGGAACTGGGATTCACCTTGCTAGTGGAAGATTGGACCACAAAACTCTCTGGAGTAGTATGCCTGGTAAGAATATCATGGTCACCGGGGTATGCCTGTTCACCGGCAGGAAAAAGCAAGTCTTTGATCAAGTGTGCCCAGAGTATCAGTTAGGGGTTCACTGAATGGAAGTAAGGGCTCAGGCCCAGGCTGCAGAACTTCAGTAAGGACATTCATTTTTATTTCCACAGAAGGCAAGTGAAGGTCAAGGACCTCAGCACCACGTCAAATTACTACAGCAAAGGAATAACTATTTTGCTGGGGGCCCAAGGGGGGGGGACACCAACTCAATATCAGGGGAAGTAACAAGCCCACTGGCATCCAGTAGATCCATATATAAAACTGTCTTTATCTCAATGCAGGGGTAAATCATCGCCATCATCATTGTTATATCCTGGAGGTAGAGACTGGTCTGAATCTGAACCAAAAAGATGATGGAGCCTCAGAGGATGGCCCTGCAGTAGTGGTGGTACAAGGATGTACATGCACTGTGCGTGCTGGAGCTCAGTCAGGCCTCGACCGGGGTCAGGACTAAGACGGATCCAAGAGCACTGCTGACAGAATACAGTCAGGCACCTAGGGATATTTTAAGGGGAGGAGTTAGAATACATCAAAAATGATCTGTAGTGCTGATATAATTGCTTCACTCGTTAAGCCAAGTCCAGTGAATGAGGCATGCCATACAATTCTTGAAGCATTCCAGGGAGGATTTGGCTTTCTCTCTGAAAAACCACTCAACATATGAGGGCAGGTATGGAGAAACCCTGAACAATTCCCGAAAAGCCGGTTAAAGCACCCATGCATTACGGTGTAGTCTGACAGCTGTACCCATGTACAAGGCTACTGTATCCACAGAATCCAAGCTGCACTTCAGGATCTTCTTCGAAGAATCCAAGCTGTCACTGATCAAAACCGAGAATGGCTTATTCACGTGTTATGCAGTGGGTTCGCAACTGCTGGTTTTGCAACTGCCAGACGGCATGGACATAGCGACCTAGAGGCATGTGGCATTTGCCATACGAAGAGTGAATCTGCCTGAAACTAAAACCTTCAGCCACTGCAGCCATCCGTTTAGGCCCCCTGTTCAGAAGGGCTGTAGGAAAGGCATTGGGGTTCAGTTCAGAGAATAAATCACACACCATCAGGCTCTATGACGATAGGAGTGCAGACAAAAGTTTTGAATCACAGGAAGTACTCCTATGGCATCTGGCAATTTGTCTCTGGACTGCTGGGCTCCAATAGAGGCTAATTCCAGACAGGCAAGACAGGTTCCAGTACTGACCCATTGAAGGGGAACACAGGTTGAGCAGCCAATATAGAAATCGAAAAACTTTTCACAGAAATTTTAGAACTTGGCTACACAGAAGTTAAAGTCAAGCCCAAAGTTAACACCACCTTACGCATCACTGTGGAAGAGGCATAGTTATAGCTACGAAATCGGATCCTAACACATCCTCAATCTGGGCACATTTATGTTCTGTCCCTAGGCAAGAGCTGTTCATCATGGCAAGATCTGCCCTCTTCTGGTGCCAACCGGATAACCTCAGCAGACTCAGTGCAGCATCGGAAACAACTCATTATGGCATGGCAACGGGACCGGCTCTGGGTGCAACATCGTAAACGGCACCAGGTAGCATGTCACTTCTTTTTAGGTGTGGATGCCAAGGCCTGTGGTGGAAGTGAGGTGTTGAGGTCAGAGCTGCCTGAGTTAACAAGACCTAAGAAGTGGGTCTACCCTTGGGTAGTGGTCCAGAGGGTACCAAACACATCTGAAGGATGTCCAACATGGAATGACGGGAGGCCGCAATTTGTGTGGGGTCGCCCGACGAGTGGGATATTGCAGCTACATCTTCTACAGCTTTGGAAATGGCTTAGATGATGAGGAAAGACAGTGCAGGGGACCAGCACAGTGACTCCGAACAGTACCGGTAATGGGAAAGTTTCCTCAAAGAAGAAGAGGATTTCTCGTCATCTGATGCTTTCTGGGGGAAGAACGGTTAGGAAACTGTTCCATCGGAGGAGACATAACTGTTAAAGAAGGGGTGCATTTTGGTGTCGCCTAACTAACTTTGTCTCCCGCTCTCTTATGGCCTTCACGTACATCAGGGAACATGTAGTGCAGGTAGCAGTGCTTTATTTGAATGCAAGGCACCATATGATGCAGATATCAGATGTGAGGCTTACGACAAGGCTTGAACCCTGAAACCGAAACCTCTCAGGGAAGACATTTGACTATACTGCGGTCAAAAGTAGAGGAATTTTCATCCGTGAAGCACTGTGTGCACTCCGGACCGCAACGATGAGCCATAGAAAAACAGAAACCCACATGAGTGAGCAGGTCGGCATCCATTATATGTTTGTGACTTCATGTCTGACTGAAGGTGTTGTGGCAGAAGCAGATTGGTGCCACCTGGTAGCGATGGAGCTACTGCTGGGAAAAAGCTTTTCCAGACCAGCCAGATGCAAGAAAATATTTTTAAGATCATGAGTCTACAGGAAGAAGTACCCATCAGAAATAAAACCATTTACTACACAGGGTTTCAAAATAAATGATGTCTAGGAATGGTTTTAACTAAAATGGAAAGGCTTTAGTTGTATACAAAAAATGCAAACATCTTAGTAGACTTTCCAGTAAACATACACAAAATAAAACTTTCTACTAGAACCAGACAGTTAATTTCAAAACATCAAGGAGCAGGGCAGCTCTCCCAATGTACACCTATCTAACTCAGGATTACCCTTTATTAAGTAGTTGTTAATGAGCTGTGATTGACTTACAGGCCTATAGAAGTTTTCTTGAAAAGAAACCTATAGAATTATGCCAGAAGACAGCTTTTTAAAACAGCAGTAGTTTCAATTTATGTGTGGAATAAGTTTTCAAGAAAGCCATCAATCTATGTATAATAGATGTCTTATGCACCAATCGCACAAGTTACTAACTTGTGTAACGATATATCTGTAAGAGACAGTAGTTAGTGACAGATTCCTTACCTTAGAATATCCCCAGGCGTAAGGCTGGATCCGGAAAGTTTTTGCGTAGCAGTACCCTTGCGCGTCGGTAGGCGGCGTCGTGCGGCTCCGCGTCTGTCGTCGGCATCGCCGGGATGACGTCGCGGGCAGTACTTAGGCGCCGCCCCTGCGCGCTGACGTCAGTTCTGTACACGACTTTCCGCGCCAGGAACGCAGAGCCATGCAAGAAGCTGACATAGGTGTCTGAAAAATACTAGGGCCCTGAAAGGGATGTCCTTAACCCTAGAAATCAGTTCGCAGAACGGGGAGGATGGGTGGGCGGTAAGGAATCTGTCACTAACTACTGTCTCTTACAGATATATCGTTACACAAGTTAGTAACTTGTGCATCTGAAAGAGACACGTTAGTGACAGATTCCTTACCTTAGAATAGATACCCCAGCAATACCAACCCCGGTGGTGGGTCTGCGAACAAAGATCAGACAAGGAAGTCCTGGAGGACAGAACGGCCAAAGAAGCCGTCCCTCCGGACCTGACTGTCAAGGCAGTAATGCTTTGTAAACGTGTGCAGCGAGGCCCACGTAGCTGCCTGACAGATAACCGGCAGCGGAACACCGCGGCCCAAGGCCGTGGTAGCAGCCTTTGCCCTGGTGGAATGGGCACGCAGCCCAACAGGAGGCTCCTTCTTAGCCAAAGAATAGCAGGTCTTGATGCACAAGGTAACCCAGCGGGAGATGGTCCTCTTGTGCACCGCCCGACCTTTTTGGCGCCCACGTAGCCAACAAAGAGCTGGTCATCCACCCGGAAGTGTTTTGTGCGGTCAATATAGAAGGAGAGCGCACGTTTTGGGTCCAGACGGTGGAGCCTCTCTTCCTCTCTGGAAGGATGCGGAGGCGGAAAGAAGGTGGGCAAAGTGATGGTCTGCCCAATGTGGAAAGCAGTAACCACCTTTGGCAAGAAGGACGGACGCGTCCGAAGAACAACCTTGTCTGGATGAACAGACAGAAAGGGAGGTTTGCAAGACAGAGCCTGGAGCTCACTCACCCGCCGAGCGGAGGTGATGGCCACCAGAAAGGCTGTCTTCAGAGTCAGAAGACGAAGAGGACAGTTATGTAGAGGCTCAAAGGGAGCGCACATTAAAAAGGTAAGAACCAAGTTCAAGTCCCACTGAGGCATCACAAACGGAACAGGAGGGAAGAGGTGAGTAATGCCTTTTAAGAACCTGTTAACAACAGGGGACTTGAAAAGGGAGGGCTGATCAGGGAGCCTGAGGAAGGCCGAGATAGCACAAAGATAACCCTTGATGGTACCCAGGGCAGAACCCTGTTGGGCCAGAGAGAGAAGGAACAGAAGGACCTCAGAAAGAGGGGCAGAAAGGGGATTCACAGCCTTTGCTGTGCACCATGCCACAAATTTGTTCCACCTGCAGGCGTATACCACCTTAGTGGAGGGACGCCTGGCTGCCAGAATCACATCACAAACTTCGGGAGGCAAGTCGAAAGGAATCAACTGCCGCCGCTCAATCTCCACGCAAGCAGGTGTAGACTGGACAGGTTCGGGTGGAGGACCGTCCCCTGCTGCTGCGACAGAAGATCCTCCCGAAGAGGCAGACGGATCGGGGGATCTACGCTCATATTGAGTAGCTCGGGATACCAAACTCTTCGAGCCCAGTCCGGAGCCACAAGAATGACTTGGGCCCGGTCGTGCCGAATCTTCTTCAACACTCTGGGTAGAAGTGGTATAGGCGGAAAGGCGTACAATAGACCGCAACTCCACTCGTGACGAAAAGCGTCGCCGAGCGAGTGCCGCCTTGGAAATTCCAACGCGCAGAACTGATGACATTGCGCGTTCTCTTCGGTGGCGAATAGATCTAACCAAGGCTCTCCCCACTGTAGAAAGAGTCCTTGCGCCACTTCCGAGTGAAGACGCCATTCGTGATCCATCATGCACCTGCGGCTGAGTTCGTCCGCCCTGGCGTTCAGCGAACCTGCCAGGTGTTGAACCATCAGGAACATGCCCTGATGTTCCAGCCATGTCCAGAGGCGCAGAGCCTCCTGACAAAGGGTCCACGACCCCACCCCGCCTTGTTTGTTGCAGTACCACATGGCGGTGGTGTTGTCTGTGAACACCTGCACTACCTTCCCTTTGACAGAGGGAAGGAATGCCTTGAGTGCAAGTCGGATCGCCCGGAGCTCCAGAATGTTGATATGGAGCCGGGACTCCGCCGGAGACCAGAGGCCTCTGATCTCCGCCTCTCCCATGTGACCGCCCCATCCCAGAAGGGACGCGTCCGTCACAACTGTGTGCTCTGGCTGGGGAAGGGAGAGGGATTTGCCCATGACCCATTGCCGGTTCGAGAGCCACCACTGCAACTGTTTTGCAGTCCCCTCCGAGATCTGGACGTGATCGGACAGGTTGCCCTGGTGCTGCGCCCACTGGAACTTCAGGTCCCACTGCAGAGCCCGCATATGCCATCTGGCATGATTGACCAGCAGGATGCAGGAGGCCATGAGGCCCAGCAGCCTCAGGGTCATCCGTACCGAAACCCAGGAGAAAGGCTGAAAGATCGGAATCATAGCCTGAATATCCCGGACTCGCCGTTCGGGAGGATAGGCCCGAAACTGCGTCGTGTCCAGAACTGCTCCGATGAAAAGGAGCTGTGGAGAAGGAATCAGATGCGACTTCGGCACATTGATGGAGAACCCCAGCGAGTGCAGGAGTTCGGCCGTAGTCTGGAGGTGGGAGACGACTGCCTGGGACGAGCCCGCCTTCAGCAGCCAGTCGTCGAGGTAGGGGAAGACTGAAACCCCTGCCCGGCGCAGATGAGCTGCGACCACCGCCATCACTTTCATGAACACCCGAGGGGCACTGGTAAGGCCAAAGGGGAGCACGGTGAACTGAAAATGCCCAAGGCCTACCGTGAACCGAAGGTAACGCCGGTGGGCCGGCAGGACGGGGATGTGGAAATATGCGTCCTGCAAGTCCAACGCTACCAACCAGTCTCCAGGGTCGAGGGCAGTCAAGACCTGAGCTAGGGTGAGCATCTTGAACTTCTCCTTCCGGAGGAAGCGATTGACGTTCCGGAGGTCCAAGATAGGACGCATGTCCTCCTTGTCCTTTTTGGGCACCAGGAAGTAGTGGGAGTAGCAACCACGCCCTACTTCTGGGGTCGGAACATGCTCGATGGCCCTCTTGGCCAAGAGGGCCGTGACTTCCTTCTGCAGAAGTACCAAGTGATCCCCTGACATGCGGTGGAATTGAGGTGGCATGGCTGGGGGTGGACTCGAAGGGGAGGGAGTAGCCCCTTCGGACAATGTCCAAGACCCACCTGTCCGAGGTGATGGTACGCCAGTGGGGAAGGTGATGGCGGACCCTGCCCTCTACTGGCGTGCTGTGCACCTGAAAGGAGGGACTAGGAGGGTTTGGAGGCCGCGGACGGGTTGGAGGTGGTGGCCTGACCCGCACGCTGGTTGCCCGATCCGCCACGGCGGAATCCACGTCCTTGGCCACGCGAAGACGCCTGCTGCGCGGGCCGGTGGCTGGGCTGCTGACGTGAAGGGGCGCCCCTACCGTGGCCACGATAGGGGCGAAAAGCAGAAGTCAGCGGAGGGCGTGTAGCAGAAAGGCCCAGGGACTTTGCAGTAGCCCGTGAGTCCTTAAAGCGCTCCAACGCATGGTCTGCTTTGGACCCAAAAAGACCGACTCCATCAAAGGGCATGTCCATGAGGGTATTCTGGACATCCCCTGAAAAACCAGTGGTTCTCAGCCAGGCATGGCGTCGTAGCGCCACCGTCGTTGCAATAGACCTGCCCAGCGAGTCGGCGGTATCAAGGCCACATCGGATTGTGTATTTGGCCGCATCCCTTCCTTCCGCAATGGCGCGGGAAAGCAGTGTCTGGACCTCCTCAGAACACTGGGGCAAAACATTCGCCACCGAATCCCACAAGGAGTGGGTATATCGGCCCAAAAGGCAAGCGGTGTTGATGGACCGCAAGCCAGCACTGGAGGAAGAAAAACCCTTCTTCCCAAATTGATCCAGGCGTTTGGATTCCCTATCCGGAGGGGCGGTAGGGAAGGCGGTTTGGGAAGCGGAGGCTTGGACAACCAAGCTCTCAGGGGTGGGGTGGACAGAGAGAAACAGGGGGTCGCCCGGAGCTGGGCGATGGCGTCGGGACACGTTCCTATCCACAGGAGCCCCTGTGTTGGGCTTGGACCAGGCGCCCAAAAGAACGTCAGTGAGGGCGTCGTTAAACGGCAGCACAGTCTCCGTAGAGGAGGCTGCCGGCTGAAGCACCTCTGTCAAGAGATTAACCTTGACCGCCACAGCAGGGAGTTGGAGATGTAAGGCTCCAGCCGCCCTACGCAACACCGTTGCAAAATTGGCTCCCTCCTCCGTAGCCACGGGAGGAGACAGTATGCCAGTGTCAGGGGAAGTATCTAGACCACTGGCATCCCCTAGACCCTCTGTCCAGTCCTCATCGTACTGACACTGTTGTGTCAGAGGGTCATCAGACCCCTCCCAGTCCTCCTGGTCCTCCTCAGGTTCAAAATAAGGGGGAGGAGGGACATTTGGGACCCAAGGTCTCATCGGGCGCCGGAACCGGCGTCGAGCGACGTCGGTCCGGGTCCATGTCCGGAGCCGGAAGGAACTGGGAACGACGCCGCCCGGAGCCCCAGGCGGCGTCGAGAATGGCACCGGAGACATCGGCGCCGGCGGAGGTGTCGTTAGGTCGACCGGCGTCGATGGGGGTTGCGGAGCCGGGATCGAGGCCGGGGCCGAAGCCGGGATCGAGGCTGGAGGCACGGGCGACGCCGGGGCCGGAGCCGTCGGCGACGCCGGAGCAACCCCATCAGGGCCCGCGGGGCCCGAAGGCGCACCGAAGAGGCGGGCCATGGCCGACAGGAATTCCTGCACTTTGGCCGGATCCGCCCCCGAACCCGGGAAGGGCGGGTATTGCGGGGGCGACTCCACAGGCATGTCCGGGGCCGCGGGGACGGTGCCGGGAGGGGCCTCAGCCGAGTCGCGAGACCGGCGAGGCGAAGTCCTAGAGCGATGATGCTTTTTGGACTTTTTATGTTTCGACTTACCGGACGAAGAAGACTTCGATGCCGACGACCGGTGTGGACTCCGCGATCGACCCCTGGACCTCTCACGCGACCGGGGCTTCCGCGGAGCCGAATGCCGGGCCTCGAGGAGCTTTCGAGACCGCTCTCGCAAAGCTTTCGGGTTGAGGGCCTGGCAGTCGGTACAAGACTCCGTGTCGTGGCCTCGGCCGAGGCAGAAGAGACACTCCCAATGCGGGTCGGTGACGGACATCATCCGAGCACAGGCGCCGCAACGTTTGAAACCGGGCATCCCTACGACACCTTGAAGAGAAAAACAGTGAAAAAATTCACCAAAAAGTATGGTCAAAAAATGACCAGGGCACTGCTCTTCCCGGATCTGCGCTTGCTGGCGCGGAAAAAGAAGAACTGACGTCAGCGCGCAGGGGCGGCGCCTAAGTACTGCCCGCGACGTCATCCCGGCGATCACGACGCCGACGACGGACGCGGAGCCGCACGACGCCGCCTACCGACGCGCAAGGGTACTGCTACGCAAAAACTTTCCGGATCCAGCCTTACGCCTGGGGATATTCTAAGGTAAGGAATCTGTCACTAACGTGTCTCTTTCAGATATCTTGATCAACTGGGGCTACAAACATCCACTGCTACGCTCCTTTAGAAGTATCATATGGCTCTACCTGCAGTTCTCACATTTGTAAAATATTCTTCAGAGCTCAGCAGAATTCTAGAGCTACATTAGCCACACAAAAAACTTAAACCCAACTCATATGGACCAATGACCTAGCTTTTAATCAGCATAGAGGAAAACGTTTAGTAAAGAAACCTCTTCATAGAATGCACATGCAAACTGCACTGTTGATAATTCTACAATCACAGTCACCTTATTACGATCTTCCATTGTTCTCATTCTTTCACCGTAGACCAAAAACACATGTTGCCCTGGATCATAGAAACCAGGTGACTGATCGACCAATATGAGCTGACACCAGCGGAATAGGTCACGTAGGTTAAATTCCCATGGTCCTCCTTTTTGACCCCACTTTCTTTCAATCATTACTTCTTGGTCAATCTGGAAAATAATAAAGGTCACTCAAGACTACATTCTTCAACACCAACATTAGAAAGACTGCTTCAATTGTAAGGGCACAATTAGTAATGATTTAGTGACCATTTCTATTCTCTTTAAAAACACATCTACATGTAAGCCCTGATTCTAGAGCAAGGCCCGACAAGTAGATGGTGGTTATGAAGAATTACGGAGATCAGAGGAATATTTCTCATTTATTACACGTTACAAAATAAGTCTTCACACCTATTTCCTTTACTGCTTTCATATTAAGCACCCACTAGGTTTAATTCCTGCCAAAGCATGTAGAGCAATCTCAGAATATGTGAATCTTGAAATATTTGAGTGAAAATGTAAGGTAAGCCTCCCTGGAAATTGATGTCACAAAATAAACTGTCATTTGCAATATGAAGAGTCACTTCAAAAGCAGGACCCCCAAGCTACCATCTGGAATTATTAGAATGAGTTTATTCTTGGAGAATCTTTTCTAAATTCAAACAAGGTAGGAGTAGGATGCCAGAAAACATTTAAAATGAAACATTTCCGTTTTTTTACACCAATTTTAAAGAGAGCACGTCTCTCTGAAAGTCACCAATTCAATGTTTTTTTTAATTTGAATGAACGTCCAGTTTTGACTCTAAAAACTTAAATAATGTTAACATCCCATTTTTAAAACAATAGAAAAAGTACAGCCTTTACTAGCGAATCCTCCATGCTTAAATCCTCCCCCCTCCCAAAACATACCCACAATACTTCTGGACCATTTTGAAAAAGCCTTTAACTAAATACATTTGTCATGCAACCACTAAACATGAACTGCTGTTTCAGGATTCAGGGGCTCCCAGGTATGAAAGAACAAGTTACTTGTCTTTATTAACAATCTGTCTGATGGATGCTCTATCTGCCGATTCCTCAGACTTCCCACAGGCACCAGAATGGGTCCAGAAGCTCTTTCCAGCAAATGCTCTGTAGCACCGATAAGTGGCAAAAGCATGCTTCATGGGAGTTTTGTCCTGCCTCCAGACGGGACGACAGAAAGCTGTCTATAGGCATCACCCTTGTACGCTTACATCAGTTTAAAAAATTAAAAAAAGCAATCTGCAGCAGGGAGATACACTATAAAGTTTGGTATGGTTGGCACTACACCCCAGAGCGCTTGTAAAGTAAGTATCCCAATGTGAGCTTCCAATATATGGTGCTGCTGCCCAAAATCAGCCCTTTTGGCACAGTGTAGCCGACATGCTATAGAGAATCTTGGGTTACCCCATACTGTTTCCCCCTGACACAATGCCCTAGGGACAAAGCCTATGACTTACAGCAATGTTGAAAACTGGCATATAGATGGTGTTGCAATGACTCTGGGCTGCTAAAATAACAATTGCCCACATCAGGAGGAAGGCAGATCCTCTGCCGCTTATCTAGTAGCTTCACAGACTTTGGTCTCTCCTAGACAACAGTTGACTTTTAAAGTAAATGACACTCATTTATGCTTCAAGGCTCAATGGAGACCCTTCTATAAAATATAAGCAGATAACTTTGATGCACCTCACTTCCCCCCCCCACCCCCACCTCCCCTCTCTAGAGGTTACTGGGCCTGTTTGACTAAGGGAGAGAGGCACCGCACTGGGAGATGGAAAAGACTTGTTGATTGGATGGATGCCCGCAGTATATTGCACCCTTATTAATCAGGTCTACACCTGTGTACTGTGCACAAGTTGTGGCTAAGGATTATCCTCTACTGGGAGTAAGGGATGTTGGGGAAAGAGGGGAACATTGGAGTAAATGGGAGTAAAAGAAGGGGAAAACGTTAAAATCTGGTTTAACTGTCTCATGATTTTTTAATTGCTGAATCTGTATGGCTGTCCAATAGGATTTGTAAATAATGTGTTGATATTCGGCGAAATGGCCTGTTCGGTGTAACAGACAATTGTATCCTTTGTTTATGCTATTTCAAGAAAAGGTCTTAAAGAAAAAAAGCACTCTGCGATCTTGGGTGAGGAGCATCACCACAGATCAATATTTATCACAGTGTGCACTATTTTATTGGAATTTTATTAAATCTCTTTAGGTCAACTCCACAAAACAGGGAGGTGGGTGGGGCACTGAGGAATCTGCTGATAAAGTATCCACTAGAAAGCACGTCACTAAAAGTAACTCACTCGTTCTTTAGATGGTTGGAAGAGTGGATGGAAGGCGGGATTTACCATGTTGCTCTCCGCCCCGTTGTATTCTGCCACCTTGTCCCCTGAAGTCCCAAAATATCTGAACTGGCTGCTGGGTGAATGGATGGCTACCTCCGATGATAAACCAGGCCTTGGGGATAAGTCAAACTTTTGTAATTGCTGCTGAAATGGCAGATCAGAGCTAGTAGGTCCAAGGTGTGAACCTTAGCATGGCTACGTCCAAAACCATGCCACACCTGAATCTACTTTTTCCTCATAGAGCAAGGCGTCATCAAAGTCCAAGTCCATAAGGAATGCCTGCACATACCTGGAGAAACCTGTGGTGTGCATCTAGGAGTGACTTCAAATGCCCACATTAATACCCAAAGTGTTGCAAATGCAGTCTATGCTGTCCAGACCACCCATAAGATGAACTTGCCTGTATCCGGTTTATCATGAACCATTCAGGCTGAAGTGTTCCAAAATCCTTGGGCAGAGCAAGCAAATTCTTGCCTACCATTCCCAAAGAGAGGGTGCCTAGTAGATACACAGAATTCACAGTGAAAAAAATTGAGCTGGCAGAGAACGTCTCCTTAACAAGTGTAACCATGTGTTCAGATGCTCTATCAGGTGGAGTAGCAGGAATGGCATTTGAGTTTACCTTTCTGGCTAAAGCATGGAACACAAGGCTTTCTGCGATAGGCAGCCCCAATGGGGAAACCAATTCAGGTTCAGGAGAGGTGCGAAGACAACCCGCGTCCTGGAGGTCTTGATAAAGTTCATCATCAACATAATGCAGGAGCAAATTGTCTGCATATGCCTCATCACCTCCATGGTGTTTGTGAATCTGCTGCACATAGGAGTCTGAGCCAAAAACAGCCTCAAGATATCGGTGCCAAAGCACTGCCAGATAATCCTCAAGAACTACTGCCTTGCCCTTGGTGATTTAGTAGCAAGACATTGCTCAGCTCTGGTCAGATCAGGAACCAGCATCTCTGAGGTCAGGGCTGGAGCCCCTCCCATGAGGAACATTGCAGCCTTCAGCCAGGTAGTAGAATTACAGCCTTGGGTTGGGGCCAAATGAGGTTAGCATGTATTAAGAAAGTGCCAACCGCCTGGAGTTTGAATGGACTTCAATGCAGATCCATGGAACTCAGACGCACCCCAGGGGGACACAATTGTTAAAAAAATATGCAGCATTGACTCTTTGAAAGCTTCTATGGGGTGAGAATTGTATTATTTGCGTGGAGTGGGGCATTTAAAATTGCAGAGTGCGCTCTTTTGGGCACACTCAGTACTTTGGGTGGGGGTCGCTCTGGCAAACTCTGGGAGTCGCCTAACGGACCCAATCACAGACCACGTGTAGGAGCAAGGCCGCGAGTGGTGTCAAAGTTCGAGTGCCTCATGTGAGGACTTGGACAGGTGCAGAGAAGTCAAAGATCACCGCCTTTTTGTACATGTTGGACTTGCACAATGATTTTGACTCTGATGACGAGCATCGAGAGCGGCTCCGCAAACAGACCCGGGAGCGACTCCGCAAACAGTCCCGGGAGCGACTCCGCAAACAGTCCCGGGAGCGACTCCGCAAACAGTCCCGGGAGCGACTCCGCGCAACCTGGATAGAGAGCATCGTGGGGTCATTGGGCGGCGAGGAAGCTTGAGGGAACGTTTCCACTGGTTCAGAGCACGGCAGTCCTCGCAGGCCTTGGAGTCATGGTCACGCCCCAAGCACCACAAACAGACCTAATGTGCGTCTGTCACAGACAACTGCCTCGGAAAGGCACCACATGGTTTAAAAACATATGTTTTTGGATAACATACCTTGCGCATCAGGAGAAAGGATTATCGAAAAAATCTTCAACAAAACTTCAACAAATGTTTTTTTTAAAACAATGAAAAAGTGACAAAGGGATCTTCAAGATCTGTTCTAACTGGCGCAGATATATAAAAACTGTCAGCGGACTAGGGTGGCGCCTATACAGGCACCACACGTCACTACAGCACTGATGACACCGCCAATACAGCGCTCAACTATGTCACCTACCAGCGCACAGGGGTACTGCTCGGACATTTCCCGATCGAGTCTGATGCCTGGAGGTATTTCTAAGGTAAGAAATTTTGCTAGAAGTCTATCAGATCAGCATTACCAAAGGTTAGTAACTTGTTCTCCTGAGGAAAAATTCTAAGCGCAGATTCTTCATCTTAACAATAGGTGGCGGGTCTGTGGAGTGACCTCAGACCAGAAAGTCTTGCGTAATGGCCCTCCAAGAGACCTGGCTGTCAAGGCAGTAGAGTTATCTGAATGTGTTTATCGACGCCCATGTCGAAGACTTCCTGGTGTCGAGAACCTGCACTTCTATTGTCAACACAGTCATAGCAGCCTTGTCCCTAGCAGAACAAGTCCCATGGGCCTTCATGGGTACGTTCTTAGCCAGTGTACCGCAGATTTGGAGAGAACGGTCCAACTTGAATGATCCTTTTCTGCACCGTGTTATTTTCTTTGCTCCAGAGATCCACATGAAAAGAATGTCTCCACATGACGACACCTTTTGAGATCAATGTAAAATCTCAACAACTGTTTTATGCTTGAGCCAATGGATTCTCTCTACTTTTGAGCAGTGAGCTAGAGCGAAAAAGTTGGCACAGATTGGCCAGCACGGGCTTTGGGTAAGAAGCCCACCCTCACCTAACTTATCCAGAAAAAAGGTGATGCAGGGTGGTTGCACTGAGAGGGCCTGCAGTTCTCTGAAGCGGAGCGTAGAAGTGATTGCAATTAGCAAGACTGTTTTCAGCGTCCGTAGTCTCAGTGAGCAGCTGTGCACCAGCATACACGTAAGAAAAGTCAACACTAATTTCAAGTTTCAGTGATGCATGACAAACTGCTTCATGGGAAACGTGAGTCAAATCTCTGTTTAATAGAGCACATCACAACAGCTGATTTAAATGATGATTGATCAGGAAAAAAAACAGACTGGCAGAAAGGGCCAACACAACATCCACTGCAAGGCCTTCCAGTGCTAATGATAACACAAACACATCTTAAAGTTTTACCTGCAGAGGGTAAGCATGAACAGAACCACAACAGGAAACCCATTTCTCCCACTGCACAGCCCAACCTTTGCCTAAGTGTGTTCGGCTGCAAGGATAACATCAATTACTGCATTCGGCAGATCAAACGCATTTATCTGTTGTTGCTCAATTTCCACGCATGGAAGTGTTCATTGCAGAGACTGGGAGCAGGACATTTCCTAGCTGGTGAGACCCGAGGTCCTCGCAAAGTGGTAACCAGATGGGTAGGCAAATGCTCATGATCAGAAGCTTTAGGTACCATACTCTCCTGGCCCAGTCCAGGTCTACTGGGCTGATTCGGCCTCGGTTTATCTAGAATTTCCTCAGAACTTGAAGCACGAGAGGCTGTGGTGTGAAGGCATACAAGAGACCCATTTCCCATCACCTTTGAAATTCATCTCCCGGTAATTTTCCTGGGGAAAACTTGTGTGCCGTAGTTCTGATTGATACCTGTAACAGTTAATTCCTCACTTGTAGAATGTTCAGCAGGTGCCAGACAATCTGGACGTTTTCACATCAATGCTTAAGCGTGCCAGTGAGCTGGCTTTGTTTCGCCTCAGAAGTGATGGCGATGAGCAACAAATATGCCGAACCCTGTACGTCAACTATTCCTTTCTTTCTGTACTCTAGAATGCAGATCTGGATCTCCATTCCCTTTCATCGGTGGCTGAATTACTACCAAAATTACTTTTCCAGTGTGCAAGGGAACAATGTCCCCACCAAACACTACAGGGTTTAAACAGTGCAGTGACTACCGGAAAGAGAGGTCGCTGACAGATGCACATGAGATGGACCTTCTGTGTTTTGCTCAGGCATGATTCCAAATCATGTGAAGAAAGTGCGAATGTGCCCTTAGGGCACCCTAAGGTGATCTGAGACTGTACATCAGAAACTGTACATCGCCAAACAATAAAAAAAGTCACGGGTTTTACTTAAGTCCCTCTGCAAGTCGAAGGCACTGACTCATTCCCACTCACGCAGCTGCTTCCACAACAGGTCCTTTTCACGGTTGAGATCATTGTTCAAATCGAATATTTAGAAGCATACGAAGTCAAAGAGGAACTCATCCCCATCCTGCTACTCTGTTAAAAGTGAAGTCGGGTGGGTGTCAAGGTGGCAACTAATCTCATTTAGCAAAGCTGATTCCTTAACTGGCCCAGTTACGCTCCAAATTCACCAGGCTATTGGCAATGGCACAGGAGGTCGTGGTCTTTAAGGGGGGCCATGTTGCAATTAGCGGTACTATTCTGGCTCCTTCTGGCATGTCTTCAGGCCCCAAGGATCCGCAGGGTCCTCCAGTCAGATTCCCACCAGATGATCCATCCTCTGTGCTGTCTGAACCCCTTGGTCCGGTCTCTGGTACCACACCGATTATGGTGCACACTTCCACCCCAGCTTCGAGAACCACATCTGTCTCTCTTCCATCAACGCTGATGCTGGAGGAGAATCTGGTACCAATTCCAAACTTGCCATCGTTTGTGCCCCTAAAAACTGCCTTGGATTTTGCACCAACACAGGTGCTAGTTTTCATTCCAGATCCAAGATCTGCCACAGTTCCCTCTCCACTGACAAGTCCTCACGTTGCCGACGCCAATGTCACGCTTCTGCTGACTTTACTGGCCAACGTCGAACAGGTCACACTTTGACACCACTCCAATACATCCGGGCCCTGTATGCCATGATTCAGACTTACTTTCCCTTCAAAGACGGCTTCCTGCTATACTCAGTGGTGGTGATCTGAACCTGGTAATGGGCAATGCCCGGGACGCTCTGACCAGACCGGGACCTTTTCAGCCCAAGAGCTTCGTTGGTTAGAGGATTGTGGGCTAAAAGGTGTCAGCCGGTGGTCTCACCCCCACACCCGCGATTACACCTTCTATTCTGCTGCCCGCAAAACTTACGCCCGTATTGACCACTTCTTAGCGACAACGGCCCTACAGGCCCTTATCTGCGACCCATTGACCATAGATCTCTCTCAGACCATGCCCCCCATTGACTCGTCAGAATACGACATGATGCTGGTGCCTCAGTTAGAGCTTCCTTCACTTCCAATACACAATAACATCCCTCCGCAAGGTGATTGTCAATTACCTAAACAATAATGACACAACATCTCTGGCCTCCCTCTTGAAGATGGGGGTGTGGTGGGGGGGGGGGGAAGACACTCATAGCGATTTCAGCGGCTGACAATCGCTGCCGAAAGGAGAAGTGACAGTGCCTGGAGCAGAAACTTTTAGAACTGGAGGTCATACATAAACTTTCTGGGTCCCTAAGGGTGTGGAAGTAATTGGAAAAGCACAAACTCAACTAAAGTGCCTCGACATGGACTGGGCAGAATATGCAATGGCCTGCCTGAGGCCTAAGTTTTACCAAGGGATCAACCTCTGTGGCCATATGCTTGCTCATCGTCTCCGGGCCAAGAAACATGCAGGCTTGGTTCTAGTGATTCGATCCGGCCCAGCTGAAGCATGCACAGATTGCGTCAGCATTCCAACAATTCTACGGCGCCCTATACACCGCCTCAGACAACATTCCCAATGAGCTCTAGGGCTATCTAGTAGACAGCTTGCTTACTTGCCTTACTCCAGATGATTCCGAGGCCCTGGAGAAGCCCATTCGCATAGAGGAGGTCATCTCTGCCAATGCCCCCCTGGAGCTTTTGAAGTGCCCTGGACCCCATTGTTTTTCCTCACAATTTTACAAGGTCTTCTGCCCTGAACTGACCCCATTACTCACACGCCTATACAACTCCTTCGCTGACACAGGCTCCCTAACTGACTCTGTTAGAAGCCTTAATCTCGGTTATTCCATAGCTCTGTGCAGGTCGTATAGACCCATTTCCCTCCTGAACAGACGCTAAACTTCTACTTGCATACTGGCTCACCGCCTCAACCCACTGATGCCTGTCCTGATTGACCCGGACCAGGCGGGGTTTATTCCCACCTCACAATGTGGAAATAAGACCAAACGCATTTTACATTTAATGGATAAGATGCACAAATCCCAGAAAGAAGCTCTCCTCCTATCTATCGACGCTGAAAAAGCATTTAATAGAGTCCACTGGCCCCATCTGTTTACGACCCCAGAGCGCTTCGGATTCAAGGACAGATTCCGTAGATGGGTCCGCTGTATATACAGGGCTCCCAAAAGAAACGGTCCAACCCACCTATCACGGGGATACAGTTTGGAGGGGACCACCATCTCATTAGCCTCTACGCGGATGATGAGATCCTTGCCATCACCGAACCATTATCATTTCTCCCTGCCCTGGTAGAAGAACTCCACACTTTTGGGAATCTATCAGGACTTGAAGTACATTGGGAAAAGTCCCAAATATTGAACCTTTCGGTAACTCCACTTCATGAAGCGCAACTTCACTCACTACTTCGTTTTGAATGGGCGCAAGAATCCATGCTCTATTTGGGGATAAAACTTGCTTGCTCTGTCCCTGGAACTATTTCACTCAACTATGCAGCCCTTGCTTCGCAAACACTCTCCGATCTAAACATATGGCGCAGTCTCCACCTGTCATGGCTGGATAGGATAGCAGTCATTAAAATGACAATACTCCCTAGCATTTCAGACCCTTCCGTTGATCCCCCCTCGAAGCATACCTTGCGGTCCTTACAAGTCGAAATCAATACTTAATTGGGATGAGAGGAGGCCCTGCCTGCAAAAACACATGCTGTACCATCCAACATGGGAGGGAGGGATTGGCAGTGCCCTTTCTGCTGCATATTACCAGGCCTCTCCTCTCTGCTTTTTGGTAGAATGGAGCCGACCACTCTCAGAGAAACACTGATGCTTAATGGATCAGACAGTGGCTGGTTCCCACATATGGAAAGAACCCTGGCTCCCCCGCAAACACCAGGCTTGTGGTCCAGACTCTTCCCCAGTAACTACCTCAGTCTTCCGGGTGTGGGATGCCGTGGCGACCAAAGCTGGACTAGCCTCCTTCCCGTCCCCTTTGACCCCAATCTTGTTTAACCCACACTTCACCCCGAGGCTGCAACTGGAACGGTTCCGGTGTTGGCAGTAGGGTGGGTGCAAACGCGTAGGGTGCCTATTCGACCCTCAGAGGGGTTATTCCCTTTGAACAGCTTAACTCCTGTTATGGGCTGGTAGAAGCAGACCATATGCAATATCTCCAGGTCCGACGAACAAGTTACTTACCTTCGGTAACGATATATCTGCAAGAGACAGATTAGTTATAGATTCCATACCTTAGAATTACCCCCAGATGTCAGACTGGATCTGGAGGATTTTTTCGTCAGCAGTACCTCTGCGCGTCGAAAGGTGGCGTTGGTCGGCTCTGCGTTCGTCGTTGGCGTCGTGGTAGCCAGGATGACGTCGCGGCAGCTACTTAGACGCCGCCCTCACGCACTGACGTCAGTTCTTTACACGACATTCCACGCCAGAAGCGCAGAGCCATGCAAGACACTGACCACTGGTGCACAAAACTAGGACCCTAAATGGGATTCCCTGACCCTAGAAGTCAGTTCGCAGAACGGGGAGGATGGGTGGGGCGGTAAGGAATCTATAACTAATCTATGTGTCTTACAGATATATTGTTACCGTGGGTTTCTGTTGCAGTAACCCCCCCCCCACTTTTTGCCCCCACTTTGACTTGATGTTCCCTGGGTCCCTGCCAATCAGGTTCACAGGGCCTGTGTTCCTTCCCCAAAACTGTACCAAGCCCAATTGGCATCTCTGGCCACAGGTCAGCCCCTGGAAATTGGTACCACAGGTACCCAGGGTACTGTGACCAGGGAAGACCTCTAAGGGCTGCAGCACTTATTATGCCACCCTTAGAGGCCCTTTACACACAGCCATTGCAGGCTGCGTGTTTAGGTGCAAAACAAAGTGAAGAGTCGACATGGCACCCATCCCTGTGTGCCATGCCTACAACCCACTGCCCTGGCATAGATCAGTCACCCCTCTAGCTGGGTGCCCTATACCAGTGGTGAGGGTACAGGTGCATGAGCCCTGTACCCCTACAGTGTCTAAGTCCATTCTTAGATATTGTAAGTGCAATGCTGCCATTAAGAGTATATGGTGCTGGGAGTTTGTAATTACGAACTCCACAGCACCATAATGGCTACACTGAAAACTGAGAAGTTTGGTATCAAACTTCTCAACACATTAAACCCACACTGATGCCATGTGGGATTTAATGAAAAATGCACACAGAGGGCATCTTAGAGATGCCGCCTGAAAAACGCCAAGCCTCTTGTGGGTTCCCTGACTGGTACACACCAGCCTGCCACTATGAGACATGTTTCTGGAACCCTAGGGTGGGAGCCTTCGCTCCCTGAGCCCAGAAACAAAGCCTTTCCTGGGCGGAGGTGTTCACACCTCCCCCAGGCCAGGAAGAGCCATTTGTGGCAGGGGAGCTTCAAAGGCCTGGCAGCCTTTGTAATGTAATGCGACGCCCAGCCTCTCCTGCTGTCAGGAGCAGGCCCCCTTCCTGTCTCCCCTCCTTTTCGGCGGGAAGACAGGCGGGAAAAATTAGCCAGCCCAGAAGGTGTGCCCACCTCTGCCAACCTCACCCCTCAGGTGGGGGAGGCGAGGTGAAGCCCACTCTTCAGTGCCAGCCATCTTGCAGATGGCAGGTGTAGGAAGGTAAATGCTACTTACCAGTATGCATCTGTTCTTGGCATGTAGAGCTGCAGAGTCGTACACTGTGCATTAGATCGCCATCTGGTGTTGGGCTCGGATGCTTGCACTTTGTTGTTGTCTTGGAAGAGTCTTTTGTAGTCACGAGATAGGTGACTCCTCCTTTGGACGATAGTGCGCATGGGCATCGACTCCATGGTTAGATTGTTTTTCGCCATGATGGGAAAAGATGGAGTCAGTAAGAAGAAAAAGATGTCCATGTGAATGTATCTAATTAAGATTATGCTGGAACAGATACAGGTCCCGGGGAGGCGGGTGGGCGTGTACGACTCTGCAGCTCTACATGCCAAGAACAGATGCATACTGGTAAGTAGCATTTACCGTTCGAGGCATATGAGCTGCAGATCGTACACTGTGCATAGACTGTATAGCAGTGTCTCCCTAGCGGTGGTCACCTGTATCCGTTGCAGTAGTTTGAAAAAGTGTTTTAAGAACAGCTTGGCCCACAGCAGCTTGTTGCTTTGCGTGTACATCAACGCAGTAGTGTTTGGTAAAGGTATGTGGTGTAGACCATGTTGTTGCTTTACATATGTCATTTAGGGGATGTTCCCTAAAAATGCCATAGAAGCCCCTAGTTTACGTGTGGAATGTGCCCTAGGGGAATTATTAAGGTGCGTTTAGCCTTTTGGTAGCAAATTTGAATGCATTTGACTATCCATCTAGCAATGCCAGCTTTTGAGATGGCATTACCTTTATGTGGTGGGGAGAAAGCTACAAATAATTGTTTTGTCTTTCTGAAAGGTTTGGTCCTGTCAATGTAGTAAAGTAGGGCTCTTCTGACATCTAGTGTGTGGAGAGCTCTTTCTGCTACAGAGTCTGGGTCTTGGAAAAAGACAGGTAACTCTATTGATTGGTTAAGGTGAAAAGCAGAAATTACTTTAGGTAGGAATTTGGGGTTTGGTCTGAGAACTACTTTATTACGATGGATTTGTAAAAAAGGTTCTTGTATGGTTAAAGCCTGAATCTCACTGACTCTTCTGAGAGAGGTGATTGCAATTAGGAAGGCTACTTTCCATGTAAGAAATTGTAACTCACATTTGTGCAGAGGTTCAAATGGGGGACCCATGAGCCTGGTGAGGACAATATTTAGATTCCATGCTGGAGAGGGTGGCAATCTAGGGGGAATGATTCTTTTAAGGCCTTCCATAAAGGCTTTAATTGCAGGTACAGTGACAAATGCTGTCTGTTTTGTAAGTATGCGGCTAGAGCAGCAAGATGTAATCTGATGGATGAGTATGCCAGGTTACATGTTTGTAGATGCAGCAAGTAACAGATAATGTTTTGTATGGAGGCATCTAGTGGGTTGATATTGTTGTTATTACAATAAATAACAAACCTTTTCCATTTTGCTGCATAACAAGCTCTGGTAGTGGGACGTCTGGCTTCTTTAATGACATGCATACATTCTGGTGGGAGGTTAAGGTAACCGAACTCTAAGACTTCAGGAGCCATATTGCCAGATTCAGTTGACCTGGATCGGGGTGTCTGATCTCTCCATGGTTCTGAGTTAAGAGGTGTGGAGAGAGGTGCAGTTTGTGGTGTGGAACCACCGAGAGTTCGAGAAGTGTTGTGAACCATGGTTGTCTTGCCCATGTGGGAGCAACTAGGATCATTGTTAGAGACTGTTGCCTGAGTTTGCGTACTCACTAGGGGAATGAGTGGGAGAGGCGGAAAAGCGTATGCAAATCTGCCTGACCAGTTCATCCATATTGCATTGCCCTTGGACGACGGGTGTGGAACCTGGCGGCGAAGGTTGGGCATTTTGTGTTTTCTTGTGTGGCGAACAGGTCTATTTGTGGATGGCCCCACATTTGAAAAAAAGGTTTCAGAACTTGCGGATGCAGTTCCCATTCGTGAATCTGTTGTGTCTGTCGACTTAACAGATCTGCAAGGTGATTGTGAACTCCTGGAAGATGTTCTGCAAGGAGGTATATGCTTTGAGGAATGGCCCATCTCCATATGTCTTGCGCTAGGCGAGACAGCTGCAGAGAGTGTGTGTCCCCCTGTTTTTGTATATAGTACATTGCTGTCATGTTGTCTGTTTTGACTAAGACAGTTTTGTGAGTAAGATGCAGTTGGAATGACTTTAGCGCTAGAAATATTGCTAATAATTCTAGGTGGTTGATGTGGAGCAGTTTTTGTGACTTGGTCCAGTTGCCCTGCGTTGTGTGGGTAAGGAGGTGAGCTCCCCACCCAGTGAGAGATGCGTCTGTTGTGAGCACTATCTGTGGAACTGGCTCTAGGAACGGCCGCCCTTTGGAAATGTTTTGTTTGTTCCACCATTGCAGAGAGCGATGAGTGCGGCTGTCTACCAACACCAGATCTGTAAGCTGGCCTTGAGCTTGGTTCCACTGACGTGCTAAGCATTCTTGCAGGGGACGCATTTGAAGTCGTGCGTGAGGGACAATAAAGATGTCGGATTGGGGTATGCCAGAGCTCTGGAGGTATCTATTGTGGCTCCTAGGTACTGATGTATGTAGGAGGGATGGAGATGAGATTTGGTATGGTTTATTGTGAACCCTAAATTGTGTAGTAGCAGAACTGTTTGGAATGTGTGCTGTACACATTTATTGTGTGACTTGGCTTTTATTAGCCAGTCGTCTAGATACGGAAACACGTGAATGTGTTGTCTTCGCAAGTGTGCAGCTACTACTGCTAGGCACTTGGTGAAAACCCTTGGTGCTGTTGCCACCCCGAATGGCAGGACTTTGAACTGATAATGCTGTCCGTCCACTGTGAACCTTAGGTATTTCCTGTGCGCAGGGTGAATGGGAATATGGAAATAGGCGTCCTTGAGATCTAGTGTGGCAAGGAAGTCGCCTTGTTGGAGTAGTGGAAGTATTTGTTGAAGAGTGATCATGTGGAAATGATCTGAGTGAATGTAATAGTTGAGGGGTCTGAGGTCCAGTATGGGCCTGAGGGAACCGTCCTTTTGGGGATTAGAAAATACAGTGAGTAAACCCCTGTGCCGTGATGTTGTAGAGGGACTGGTTCTATTGCTTGCTTTTGGAGCATAGAGAGAACCTCCTGTTTGAGGAGCGTTAGATGTTCTGTGGACATGGGACGCTGTCTGGGTGGTATGTTGGGAGGAGTAGAAGTGAGTTCCAGGCAGTAACCATACTGGATAATTTGTCTTACCCACCTGTCGGTGGTGATGGAATTCCACGCAGGTAGGAACTTTGATAGTCTTCCCCGACTGGAGTGGAATGATCGGGGGAAACGGAGGGAAGTCACTGTTTGGTGGTAGGGGAGGTGCGTGTGTTAAACCCGCGTCCTCTACCCCTGTTGTTGTTACCTCTGTAATTACCTCTGGAGTAACCTCTACTAGAGGAGGTTTGGGTGGTATTTTTATAATTAGCAGAGGTGGTGTCTGTGGCAGTAGTTTTGGAGCCGCCTCTGTATAAGGAGCGACGAAAGGAACCTCTACTAGTTGTAGCTTGCAGAGCTCCCATAGCCTTGGCTGTGTCTGTGTCCTTCTTCATCTTTTCTAGAGAAGTGTCCACATTAGGCCCAAACAGGTGTTCCTGGTCTAAGGGTTGATTGAGGATGGTAGATTGTACCTCCTGCTTAAAGCCTGATATCCGTAACCACGCGTGTCTGCGTAGCAAAACGCTTGAGTTTATTGCGCGTGATGCTGTATCTGCTGCGTCAAGGGCGCACTTTATTGAGGTGTTTGTGACAAGCTTGCCCTCCTGTATGAGATCATTAGCCTTGGTCTTATGCTGATCTGGAAGGTACTGAATGAGCTTTTCGAGCTCATCGTAATGTGCCCTGTCATATCTCGCCAGTAAGGCTTGTGAATTGGCGATGCGCCACATGTTAGCTGCTTGAGACGCAACCCTCTTGCCAGATGCGTCGAGCAATTTGGACTCTTTATCTGGTGGTGGTGCCTCACCAGTAGTTTGCGAGTTTGCCCTTTTCGTGCATTAGCAACTACTAAAGAGTCCAGAGGGAGTTGACCTTTAATATAAGTGGGGTCAGAAGGGGCAGGCTTATATTTTTTCTCAATCCTTGGGTTAAGAACCCTAGCTCTAACTGGGTCCTTGAAGACCTCAGGGGCATGTTTAATAATGCCTTTAAGCATAGGGAGAGTATGTGTAGACTTTTGAGGCTGGCTAAAAGTTTCTAATAAAAAGTCTTCTTCCAGGGGGTCTGAGTGTAACTTGACACCATGGAATTGTGCTGCCCTGTTTATGACCTGTGCAAACCCTATAGTATCATCTGGGGGTGAGGGTTGGTATGGGTCAGGGACGGGTATATCTGGGAGATCATAATTGTCCCAGGGGTCCTGGGGTGGGATACTGTGAAGGTCGTCATCAGTATCTGTGTTGTGAGGTGACTGTATGTCATCATCATGATCCTCCCCGTCTGTATCCCCTTGTGGTGAAGAGAAAGGTGGGGGAGAGTGAGGCGGGGAGTGTATAGGGCTAAAGTGTTGTGGAGGTGGAGAAAAAGACCTTATAGGTGATGTGGAAGAGTCTTTTTCTTGAGAGGTGGCTCAGGTGTTGTTGGTTCCTGTAGCTTCCTTTTGTGAGGTATTACGGATTGGACATGTCCGGTAATGGGGTCAATGTGCAGAGTTTTCTGCTTTGGGTCGATGGGAACAGAGAGTTCTTCAGTGCTAGCGTGTTTTGTCGGCATCGAAGATTTCGGCTCCGAGTGTTGTTTATGCTTGCGAGGTTGTTTGGTGTCCTTTGGCGGTGGTGAAGTTTTCGACACCGAAAGTTTTTTCGTCGACTCCGAAGGTTTGTTAGGCTTCGGTGTCGAGGCGTCGGGGACCTTGGTCTTCGGCGCCGAAGGGTCTGTTGGGACTGGGACCTTAGGCTTGTGCTTTGGTGCCGATGGGTGTTTGTCGGCACCGGGATGTGGCTGGCTCGATCCCGAGCTGCCAGAAGGCTTTGGGTGCTTCGGAGTCGAGCCGGAAGGCGGGGCTCCTGAAGCTTTGTGATGGTGCAGACCTAGGCCGGAAGGCGAAGGTGTGACCGAAGCCTTTTGTTTCTTCGGGAGAGGGGCATCGACGTCAGTACTCACGGTACGTTGGCCCGGCGTGAGGGTTTGGTCGTCGGACCCCGAGTCTTCGGCTCCGGAGGTGTCGATTTGCAGATCTCCGGTGTCTGGGTTGTCGGAGCCTGTGTCGAAGATGTCGTCCGGTGCGGGAGCGGCTGACCTGGACATTTCGTGTCGTCGGGCCCGGCGATCACGGATGGTCTTTTTGGACCTGAAGGAGTCACAGGCCTGGCAGTGTCGACTCTCGTGTTCAGGAGAGAGGCAAAGATTACAGACCTCGTGGAGATCTGTGTGTGGGAATTTAGCCCCACACTTGCATTTTTTAAATGGAGTCCTTTCCATATGCTGGATGATGGCGCCGACCCGCCCAACGGTCCAACGTCGGCGACCGGACTCGAAACAGTGTTGGAGTGGAGACGCGATGAGAGGATCGCGGTCGAAACAATACCGTCGAACGGTGGGAGTTTTCTGCGCGTCGAGAGGGGAACCGATCGGTGTCGATCCGGAGCGCAGCAAAGTACATCCGAACCCGATGGCGGAAAAAAACAATCTAACCATGGAGTCGATGCCCATGCGCACTATCGTCCAAAGGAGGAGTCACCTATCTCGTGACTACAAAAGACTCTTCCAAGACAACAACAAAGTGCAAGCATCCGAGCCAAACACCAGATGGCGATCTAATGCACAGTGTACGATCTGCAGCTCATATGCCTCGAACAGTGGGTTTCTGTTGCAGTAACCCCCCCCCACTTTTTGCCAGACTACTGATGCACTTTTTCTTGGTGTGCCCTGGGTCCCTGCCAATCAGGTTCCCAGGGCCTGTGTTCTTTCCCCAAAACTAACCCAATTGGCATCTCTGGCCACAGGTCAGCCCCTGGTAAATGGTACCACAGGTACTCCGGGCACTGTGACCAGGGAAGACCTCTAAGGACTGCAGCACTTATTGTGCCACCCTTAGAGGCCCTGTACCTTTACACACACACTGCCTTTGCAGGCTGCGTGTTTTGGTGCAGAACAAAGTGAAGAGTCGACATGGAATACATCCCTGTGTGACATGCCTACAACCCACTGCCCTGGCATAGATCAGTCACCCCTCTAGCTGGGTGCCCTATGCCAGTGGTGAGGGTACAGGTGCATGAGCCCTGTACCCCTACAGTGCCCAAGTCCATTCCTGGGCACTGTAAGTGCAGTGCTGCTATTAAGAGTATATGGTGCTGGGAGTTTGTCATTACGAACTCCACAGCACCATGACGGCTACACTGAAGACTGGGAAGTTTGGTATCAAACTTCTCAGCACATTAAACCCACACTGATGCCAGTGTGGGATTTAATGTAAAATGCACAACAGAGGGCATCTTAGAGATGCACCCTGAAGCTCGACCAACTTCTAGTGACCTGACTGAGTGGCTGCTTAGGCTGCCACCAACAGACATGTTTCTGGACCCCTGGGTCGAGAGCCTGCTGCTCTAGGGGGCCTGAAACAATGCACATCCTGGGATGAGGTGCCAAGCCTCCTCCCCCAGGATGGGCAGGGTTCACGAAGGAGAAGCTTCAAAGGCATGCCGCCTTTGTGAGCCTCTCCAGACCATTTGCTGCAACTGGTCCCCACTGGTTCTACCCCCCACTTTGGACGGGAGAACCGGCGGGAAAAACAAGTGAGGAAGGGAGGTATGCCCACCTCTGCCAACTCCACCCCTCAGGTGGGGGAGGCGAGGTGAATCACAACCTCGAGTCCCCGCCATCTTGAGGATGGGGGGACCCAGCCAACCAGGGACAGGCTCCTGCCCCTCTCCCACTGGAGAGTGGCAGAATAGGGGGTTTACCCACCCCAGGGAAGGGACCCATTGGTCCCTGCCCTTTACCTACCTGTAACGCCCCTAAATTTTATATTTAGGGGGCACCCTGAACCTTGCTTCCTCAGATCCAGCAACAACAAGAAAAGAAGAAAAGAAGAAGGACCGAAGAGCCGTGCAGAGCTAACAAGAGGACGACGCCCACTGACTTGGCCCCAGCCCTACAGGCCTGTCTCCCCTCGAACCTGCTCCTGCGAAATCCCGGTGTGTCCTGCAGCCAGCAACCTCAAAAACCCCGGAGGACCTGCCTGCCTTCACTCCCAAAGACTGGTTCTCCTGTGAACACCGGATTTGTTCAACAGCAACCTCTGGCTCCGCCCGGAGACCGCGAATTTGCCCCACTCTGCACCCGCCGTCCACAGCCCGAGATGGAGTGGGCAAACACCACGAGGAGGTCACCCCGGCGATCCTGACCCGAGATCCGGCCATCCCTGATAAAAGGAAGTACATTGAGGGCAACGGTAGGTACTTCATTTATTTAGTCTTCACTCTCCAGCTCCCAGGCAGCAACTGCCAACCTCCCCACATTCCGTATTCCACGCAGGGAATACTCACAAGGAACACTCCATCCCAGAACATAGATAGGTCCCCACACCTGACCTGCCTCAAGCCTCCAGTTGACGCCTGCAGTCTAAATCCGGAAGGCCCCCCCAACTGCGCTCAGGAGATGGTAAGAAGATCCGACCCCAAAAGGCACCCCTGCACCCGACACCCCACGACCTTGTGTGCCCAAACCGACGGTGCCTAGCCAATCTCTAACTTCCCAACTTACCTCTCCACGTGGTGGTCGCACCCAGAAGTCCTTCGTCTCCCTGCCTGCAGTGCTTTACCAAACCGGAGGCTCTCCATAGAAAACAACAGGGCGCCCGACATCGAAACAGCACTCTGCACCCGGCCGCCCTAGTGCCGCTGAGGGTGCACTTTTTATGCCAACTTGTTTCCCCATTTGCCCTGACCTAAACCCTAGGAGCTTTGCTCCCAAAGCTGTGTGGCCTGCTAGCCAGCAGCCACCAACCGGAGACCCCCTATCCTCCATAGGATAACATTGGGCCTCAACACTCTGCAACCGGCCGTCCTAGTGCCGCTGAGGGTGAAACAAAAGTGCATCACTGACCCTGGGGGACCCCCGAGTCTAACCCCAGAACCTTAACTCCCACAGTCTATTACTTACCTACAAACCGATAACCTGTTTTTCTTCCATAGGATAACATGGACACTTTTTCTCCAAAAAGTTTCTAAGTGTGGAGTTTTGAAATCTAAAAATATTCCTTAAAAATCGCACAAATAACCAAAACGTGTTTACTTACCTGTTTGCAGGAAATGTCCCAGTGCTGAATCTAGGTATCCAGCACTAAGTTAGAAAAGTAACGTGAAAAGTAACTTACCTGCAATTTACTTAAAAAGCCTATTCATTTCAATGTACTGTATTTGCCAAGTGTTGCATACTACTGCTCCCCTGTAAATCAAACAAAGTACAATTTCTATTGCATTTTCAAACTGTTCTATATCCAGTAACTTATTACTGAAAAGTATTTAATGCTTACCTGCGCCAGGCTTGCTTGGTTCTAAAAAATAAAACAGTATATTTTTATACAAAAACTATTGGCCTAGAGTTCAGTTCTTGAGTGTGTGAATTCATTTGCTGACTGAGTGTGTACATCAAATGCTTAACACGGTCCTCTGATACTGCCTTACTGCTCGACCACTCTACCACAATTAGAGAGTAAGGTTCTATCTAACTTTAACCTCTGCCTACCTCTGGGGTCACTTTGACTCTATACACACTATACCTCATTTTGGTGTAGTATCTATAGAGCCAGTTTCTTACAGCAGGCACTCCCCAATCAGGATTAGGGATTGTGCTCACTCCCCCACGTGGGGTAAGCACACCAAGGGTGTAGTCACCCTAAGGTCAGTAGCCTATTGGCTACTGACCTCGGGACCCCTAAAACGCCCCCTAAATACAGTATTTAGAGGGCAGCCCTGAACCAAGAACTCAGATTCCCGCAACCTAAGAAGAAAAAGGACGAAAGAAGGCGCCCAGCAGAGGAGACTGCAGAGAACAACTGACTTGGCCCCAGCCCTACCGGCCCGTCTGCAGTTTCCAGAGATCCTGCGGCAAAAATAGTCTTGTCCTGCAGCCAGCAACCTCCAGAACTGCCTTCAACAAAGACCGGATCTCCTGTGAACAGCAGCTCTGTTCAGAAGAAACACCAAAGAGAGACTCTGAGCCTGCTGATGTAAAAGAAACCAGAGGCCTAGAACCACCACTGCACCCGTCGCCTACGGCCCAAGTTCGAGTGGCCCACCGGTCCCAGCAAGGTCCCCCAGCGCTCCAGAAACCGAGTCCACCGTGGGTTGACCCCTCCAGGACTCCCCGACGTCGCCTGCAGCCTCTGCACGAGACCCCCCCCGCCCCCAACCGCAAGTGGCCCGATAAGGTGAAATCCGACCTCAAAAGACACCCCTGCATCCAGCCGCCCTGCGCCCTGGAGAAGAGAACCCGAGGTGCACCTATGTCCCCGAGCCCTCCAACTTACCTGCCCAGCTGTTGGTTCCTCCTGGAAGAATTCATGGACCGAGCCTGCAGCTGAAAACCAAAACCGAAAATCCCCATTGAAAACAACAGGGGACCCGACGGCAAACCAGCACCCTGCACCCAGCCGCCCCTTCGCCGCTGCGGGTGCGCTTTTTGTGCTAAACAGGATCCCCTTTTGCCCTGAGCCTAACACCAGGAGCTTGGCTCCCAAAACCTTGTGGCCTGCTCGCCAGCAGCCACCAACCGGAGGCCCCCTATCCCCCATTAGATAACATTGGGCCTCAGCACTCTGCACCCGGCTGCCCTAGTGCCGCTGAGGGTGTAACAGTGCATCCTTGACCCTGGGGGACCCCTGAGTCTACCCCCAGAACCTCAACTCCCACTGCCAAATACTTACCTCAAAACCGATAACACTATTTTCCTCCATAGGATATCATTGACTGTTTTTCTTGGAAAAGTTTATGTGTGGAGTTTGAAAACCTAAAGAAATTCTTTAAAATTGTACTATTTAACCAAAACGATTTACTTACCTGTTTACAGGAAATGTCCCAGAGTAGTATCCAGGTATACTACTCCGAGTAAGTAAAGTAATCTAAAAATTAACTTACCTGGTATTTTACTGAAAAGCCCATTCAAGTCTATGTACTGTATTTACAAAGTATTGCATTTTTCTGCAACCATACTGCAAGTCAAAACAAAGTGCATATGCAATTACAATTCAAACTGTTTACAAACTGCATTACTACTGTAAAGTATTTATTGATTACCTGTACCAGGCTTGCTTGGGTCCTGAAAATAAAATAACTAAAAGAATATTTTTATACAAAAACAATTGGTCTGAAGTTCAGTCTTTGAGTGTGTGAATTCATTTGCTGACTGAGTGTGTACAACAAATGCTTAACACTGTCCTCTGATACTGCCTTACTGCTCGACCACACTTCCACAAATAGAGAGTGAGGTGCTATGTAACTTTATTTATTTTATTTATAAAGTTTTATATAGCGCGAACAAGATCCCGAAGGATATCAGAGCGCTTTACAAAAAGGGTGGAAGGAAGGTCAAAAACCCAATATCGACATCAAGTAAGAATAATCGCAAGATTCACAGACAAATGACACAAAGGAGAGTAACACAATAAACAGGTAATAGCGGGTTACGAGGGGAGCACACAATGCGGTAAAGAAGAGCAGAATCACATGATGGAACAGTGGTTGTAGGATCAATGATTTCAAGCCAGTGGACCTAGTCCAGATTAAGGAAGGAATTTGTCCATTAGGAATCTTTTGGCTTCCACTTTGAAAGCAGTCGTTGAGGGGATTCTGCGTGCATCCGGTGGAAGAGAGTTCCATATCTTTGGGGCCGCGCCAGAGAAGGCTCGGTGACAAGTTCTCTTTTTGCTAAGGATGAGAGGTTTCAGGAGGAAAGTGTTAGCGCTTCTTGAGGCTCTCCCACCATAGGATAATTCAAGCTTTTGTGCTAGGTACCTGGGAGTTTTGAAATGCAGGGCTTTGTGCATCAGAACGACAATCTTTAACTGAATTCGAGCTTCATAGGGTAACCATTTGAGAGATTTAAGGACTGGGGATATGTGCTAATTTCGTTTGGTACCTGCGACCAGTCTGGCCGCAGCGTTCAGTGATGCCCTTAGTGGAGCCAGGGTGTATTTGGGAAGGCCACAGAGTGTAGCGCTGCCGTAGTCTAGCCTCGGCAAGACCAGTGCTTGGACCACCTGCTTGAAATCGTTTTGTGGCAGGAATGGTTTGATGTTTCTCAGGGTCCTCATCAAGTGGTTAGCTCCCTTACACACATTGCTGATATGATTTTTCATATTCAGGTGCTTGTCCAGGGTGATTCCGAGAGATTTGGCTGAGTCCATGATGAGGGGGGTGCAGTTGAAGGCCGCGAGGTGATTCAGCCAGAGGTCTAGCTTGGGGATGTGGTTTGGGGGAGAGATGAGAAGGAATTCAGTTTTGGAAGTGTTGAGCAGTAGATGGTTCTCAGTTAACCAATTTTGTATGGTCTGAAGGGAAGTGTTGAGTGAGATGTTATCCGGGGATGAGATTTTCAAATAAAGTTGTGTGTCGTCCGCGTACATATGGTAGAGAATGTTCGAGCAATTTAGTTATTTCGCTAGAGGTTCCAAGAAAAGGTTGAAGAGGATAGGAGATAGGGCGGACCCTTGGGGGACACCCATAAGTACTGGAGAGGGCTGGGAGAGGGAGTGGTTTGCCTTGACTCTTTGTGATCTGTGGTGGAGGAAGGAGGAGAACCATTGTAACACCAGACCCGAGAAACCCATCCTGTTCTTCAGAATGGATAGGAGGTTGTCATGATTAACCGTGTCGAATGCGGAGGAAAGGTCAAGGAGGATTAGGAGGCAGGAATCATTTTGGTCAAGCATTTTTAAAATGTCATCCAGAACGTGCGTGAGAGACGATTTGGCACTGTGCCCCTTCCGAAAGCCGGATTGATGCTGGTCTAGTAGTTGGAAATTCTCTATGTGAGCACAAAGTTTGGATTGTACGCATTTTTCCAGTAGTTTGGCTAGTGTAGGGATATTGGAGATAGGGCGGAAATTATTGAGGTCAGTTTTATCTGCGTTAGGCTTTTTTAGTATAGGAGACACCTGAGCTGCTGTTAGGCATTCTGGGATCGTGCCTTGTGATAGAGAGGCGTTTACAATCCTTGTCCAGGTGGGGATGAGTACATTCTTAATTTCTTTGAAGATGGCCGGGGCAACGGGTCACTGAAGTGGTTAGAAGGATTGATGTTCTGAAGAATCTTGTTGGTCTTTTTCACTGAATGGGGTAAAGGTGCCCCATGACGCATTGTTCTTAGGGATCAGACTGATTGGTTTGCACTTATCTAAGAGGTCAAGGGATGGCAGTAGAGCCTTCTTAGAGGCGAGTTCAATGGTGATGAGCCTCGACTTCTCCTTGAAGAAAGCAGCAAGATCATCACAAGAAGGTGGGATGACTCTGGAATCCGAGTGGTGTGTACCCGTTACTGATTGCTGTTTGACCAATTCGAAAAGTTTCTTGGGGCGGTTTGCAGCTTGATCAAGTTGGTGTCTGAAATAGTCTGCCTTGGCGCTCTTGATTTGTTTGTTATAGAAGCTCCTAACATCTCTAAGGAGTTTTAGTTGTTCCAAGGAGGGTTTGGATTTCCAGGAGCGTTCAGCTGCCCTAAGATTGCGGCGTTCCGTGTTTAAATTGTCGTTGTACCAAGGTTTGGATATTTTTGTTGAAGCGTTTTTTTGTTGGAATGGTGCAATGTCATCCATGATGTTGGAGATGGTCGAATTGTAGGAGTCAGTGAGTAACTGAACATCAACCAAGTCAGCTTAGGAGGAAAGGGCAGATTTACAGTGGGCTGCTAGGTCAGTGGCGTTTATTGATCTGAGGTCCCATTTCCAGATCTTTGATTTCGTTGGCTGAGCCTTCCTCATCGACACCTCCCTGTTAATATAGAAAAGGATGCAATGGTGGTCGGACCAATCGCAAGGGGTAATGGTATCCAATGTGATGGTCTGCCCTTTCGAGATGATGAGGTCTAGCGTTTCTCCTTTATTGTGAGTTGGTTGGTCACAGTGCTGGAACAGCTCATGATCATTCAGAAATGCTTTAAGGCAGGATACCGCCTGGTCATTGGGGTTAGACCAGTGAAGGTTGAAGTCACCAAGGAAGATTTGGGGCACGGCTGAGTCAACATTGCCAGAGATGACTTCCATTAGTTGCTCGATAAAGGGGAGATTGTCTCCCGGGGGGTGATAGAAAGTGTGAAATTTGCAAATCGGCAGGTTATTACTTGAGATACTGAGACAAAGGTATTCACAGGAGGAGGGGGACTCCAAGTGAGAAATCGAGAGTGTGTTCCTATGAATACAGGCTAGGCCACCCCCCAGCTTCAGAGCTCTGTCTAGCCTAATTATGTCGTGAGTAGGAGGTACTAGGAGGTCTAAGATAGGAGAGGAGGCGGAGTTTAGCCAAGTTTCAGTGAGGATAATAATGTCTAAATCCATGTGTTGGATGAGGTCGAAGATGTCGGAGGCGTATTTACTGGCTGACCTGCAATTGAGTAGTACACATTTAAGTTGTGATGGATTAGTGTGGGAGGGAGTCTGGATGACGTTCACTCTTGTGAGGTTGTCTTTATTGATGACTAAGGTTGTGAAGAGGTTCTCTATACGGGTTGGAATGGATGGTTTGAATTTGTCTCGGTGGGATCAAGTTGGAGTTGGACCTAGTAGAGTAAGAGTTGTGAAGGTCATTGATTTCATTGGACGCCAGGTAGGTCTCAAATCTTCTGGGGCGGGAGGGCTCGTTAGCCAAGGGAATGGTTTGCGAGACGGAGGGGGCTAAAAACTGGCCCATGCTTTCACTCGCGCTAGGGGAGGCTCTGGGCAGGTACCCTGCAGTGAGGAGGGAGCTAATCGTGGGGAAAAAAATCTTTTGAGAGGGCTTTCAGGTCATGTAGTTCAGTAGTGAGGAGGTGCAGCTGGAGAGATATTTCATCCAGGCGCGCAACCAAGTTTGAGAGGGGTAAAGGTTGTGTTGGGAAAGCGAGCGGAGAAGGGGGGCCTCGGTGTAGGTCCTTGGGGTCCAGGGTGAAGGAGAGTGGTTCCTGGGGAGGGAGTTTATCATTTGTGTTTAGCGGAGATCTTTGGCCATTGGATATCGAAGTTGAGGTATTGGCGAGGGTGATATGACCCTTGAGCTGAGGGTCAGGTACAGTCCAGATAGGAAATAGTGGGTTTGAGCGATCAAGGGCGGTGGAGGGCATTTGCCCATTCACCTGCATAGTATGGGGCTTGGGGAGAGGGATAAGGGAAGAGGGATCAGTCGTTAAAGGCAAAGATAGTAGGTCACACGGGGAACTCTCTGAGCGAGGAACGGATAGAATCAGACTGGCTGGCTGAGCGTTGAGTGAACTCAAACAGTCACTCACCATCTGAGTCAGGGGATTAGTGGGTTGGGGCACATCAACAGGGGGCAGAGCCGCTCGGTGATCATCTAAAGGCGATGAGTGGTTTAGTGAGAGTGAGGACTTCCCCAGAGGGGTGGGGGTAGGACTGATGATGACCTGAGTGATGGCAGGGTGAGAGTGGGTGTCAATGGCTTTCGCTGAGACTTCGTTTTTGAGTAACGGGAATATACTGGCTATCCTAATTAGATTGACATTGGACGCTTGGATTAGGATGATCCCATTGTTATAGAGGGTGATGGTGGCATTGGCGTTGAGCGTGGATGAGGGCCCTGTAGTAAGTTTGAGACCATGAGGTGTTTTTCTGGTACCTGATATTCAGAGCATAGAGTAGAGGACTTTTCGCCAACATGCTCTTTTCCTAGTGTAGAAGATAAGGTCATTAACTCTACTACCTTTGTTTGTACAAAAGTAGACGTCCGAGATTAAGGTTTCGGGCCTAGCCCTGAGTATGGGATGCTTGTGTTTTTTGGCGGCGTTTTTCGATAGGTTGGGTGGGTAGTTGATAGTGAATGCGTTAGATCCTGAGGGATCGGGGCTTAACTCCATTTTGAGTGTGTCTCTATTGTCCGATGGAAGCATCTTAAACCGTGGGACAAGGATGGTGTTAAGCGGATAATTACTTAACCAGGTGTATGGGGTAATGACAAGAAAGGACAACTTTACCTCTGCCTCCCTTTGGGGCTCTACTGGACTCTGTGCACACTAAACCTCACTTTGGTATAGTATATATATATAGAGCCAGCTTCCTACAGCTGTCCAGGCAGTAGTGTTTAGTGAATGTGTGCAGATGCCCACGTAGCCGCCTGACAAATGTCATTGAGGGGGGCTCCTCGCCCCAAAGCAGTGGTCGCTGCCGTCGCCCTGGTGGAATGGGCGCGCAGTCCCACTGGAGGCTCCTTCTTTGCCAAAGAGTAGCAAGCTTTAATGCACAAAACGACCCACCTAGAGATGGTCAGTTTGTGCACGGCCCGACCTTTTTTGGCGCCCACGTAGAAACAAAGAGCTGGTCATCCACCCGGAATTGTCTGGTGCGATCCAAATAAAAGGAAAGCGCACGTTTTGGATCCAGACGGTGGAGCCTCTCTTCCTCCTTAGGAGGAGGCGGAAAGAAGGTGGGCAAAGTGATGGTTTGACCAAAATATGGAAAGAAGTAACCACCTTTGGAAGAAAGGAAGGTCTGGTTCTGAGGACGACCTTGTCCAGATGAACAGCCAGAAAAGGAGGTTTCGAAGAAAGGGCTTGAAGCTCACTCACCCTGCGAGCAGAGGTGATGGCAACCGGAAAGGCAGTCTTTAGAGTAAGGAGTCTGAGAGGACAGTTATGAAGCGGCTCAAAGGGAGCGCACATGAGGTAGGTAAGAACCAAGGTCAAGTCCCACTGAGGCATTACGAAGGGAACAGGAGGAAAAAGATGAGTAATGCCCTTAAGGAAGCAATTTACAACAGGGGACTTAAAAAGAGAAGGCTGATCAGGAAGCCGAAGGAAGGCTGAAATGGCTGAGAGATGGCCCTTAAGAGTGCCCACAGCAGAGCCCTGCTGGGCCAAAGAAAGGAGGAACAAAAGATCAGAAAGAGGGGGCAGAAAGGGGATCCACAGCCTTTGCTGCGCCCCATGCCACAAATGTGTCCCATCTGCAGGCCGGTATACCGTCTTAGTGGAGGGACGCCTGGCTGCCAAGATAACATCCCAGACTTCGGAAGGAAGGTCGACGGCTGTCAACTGTCGCTGCTCAATCTCCACGCAAGGATGTGGAGGCTGGACAGGTTCGGGTGGAGGACTGTCCCCTGCTGCTGCGACAGAAGATCCTCCCGAAGAGGCAGTCTGATCGGAGGATCGATGGCCATGTATAACAGCTCAGGATACCAGACTCTTCGTGCCCAGTCCGGAGTCACAAGAATGACTTGGGCCCGGTCGCGCTTGATCTTCTTCAGCACTCGGGGCAGAAGTGGTATAGGCGGAAAGGCGTATAGAAGACCGCAATCCACACGCAGCGAAAAGCATTGCCTAGCGAGTGCTGCCTTGGAAATTCCAACGTGCAGAATTGCAGACATTGCGCATTCTCTTCGGTGGCGAATAGATCTAACCAAGGCTCTCCCCACTGTTGAAAGAGACCTTGCGCCATGTCCGAATAAAGACACCATTCATGATCCATCACGCACCTGCGGCTGAGTTTGTCCGCCCTGGCGTTCAGTGAACCTGCCAGGTGTTGAACCACCAGGGATATGCCATGATGTTCCAGCCATGTCCAGAGACGGAGAGCCTCATGACATAGGGTCCACGACCCCACCCCACCCTGTTTGTTGCAGTACCATATGGCGGTGGTGTTGTCCGTGAACACCTGCACCACTCTTCCCCGGACAGAGGGAAGGAATGCCTTTAGTGCAAGACGGATCGCCCGAAGCTCCAGAAGGTTGATGTGGAGCCCGGACTCCGCCGGAGACCAGAGGCCTCTGATCTCCACCTCTCCCATGTGGCCACCCCATCCCAGAGGTGATGCATCTGTCACCACCGTATACTTCGGTTGGGGAAAGGAGAGGGATCTGCCGTTGACCCAATCTCGGTTCGTTAGCTACCACTGCAATTGACGTGCAGTGCTCTCCAAGATCTGAATGCAATCGGACAGATTCCCCTGATGCTGTGCCCACTGGAACTTCAGGTCCCACTGCAGAGCCCGCATATGCCACCTGGCATAATCTACCAGCAGGATGCAGGAGGCCATCAGGCCCAGCAGCCTCAGAGTCATTTTGACCGAAACCCGGGATAAGGGCTGAAAGATCGGAATCATAGCCCGAATAGCCAGGACTCGCTGCTCGGGAGAATAAACCCGAAACTGCGTCGTGACCAGAACCGCTCCGATGAAAAGGAGCTTCTGAGAGGGAGTCAGGTACATTGATGGTGAACCCCAGCGAATGCAGGAGGTCGGCAGTAGTCTGGAGGTGGGAGACGACAGCCTGGGGCGAGCCCGCCTTCAACAGTCAGTCATCGAGATAGGGAAAGACTGGAACCCCTGATCTGCGCGGATGTGCTGCGACCACCGCCATCACTTTCGTGAACACCCGAGGGGCGCTGGTAAGGCCAAAGGGGAGCACGGTAAACTGAAAGTGCTTGTGGGCCACCATGAACAGCAGGTAACGCCGGTGGGTCGGCAGGACGGGGATGTGAAAATAAGCGTCCTGCAAGTCCAACGCTACCATCCAGTCTCCAGGGTCGAGGGCAGACAGGACCTGAGCCAGTGTCAACATTTTGAACTTCTCCTTCCAGAGGAAGCGGTTGACGTTCCTGAGATCCAAGATAGGACGCTGGCCTTTGTCCTTCTTGGGCACCAGAAAGTAGTGGGAGTAGCAACCACGACCTACTTCTGGGGCAGGAACACGCTTGATGGCTCCCTTGGCCAAGAGAGCCGTAACTTGCTGTTGGAGAAGGGTCAGATGGTCCTCCGACATGCGATGGTACTGAGGTGGCATGGCTGGGGGGGTAGTCTCGAAGGGGAGAGAGTAGCCCCTTCGGACTATTTGCAAAACCCACCTGTCTGATGTGATGGTGCGCCAGTGAGGGAGGTGATGGCGAATCCTGCCGCCCACTGGCGATCGGTGGCCCTGAAAGGTCTGACTAGGAGGGTTTGGAGGCTGCTGCAAAGGGGGCTGTGGTGGACTGGCCCGCGCGCTGGCCCCAGACTTATGACGGTGGTTCCCACATCCTCAGCCATGCAGAGGCTAAACAGCTTGCGCTGGCCTGTGGCCCTGGGCGAGACGTGGCGGGGCACCCCCTCCATAGCCACAAAAGGGGCGAAAGGCAGACTGTGCAGGGCGGGTGGCGGAGAGGCCCAAGGACTTGGCCGTAGCCCGAGAGTCCTTAAAGCGCTCTAGCGCTTTGTCCGCCTTGTCACCGAACAGGCGACGGCCATCAAAGGGCATGTCCATAAGGGTAGCTTGGATATCCCCTGAAAAACCAGTCGACCTCAGCCAGCCGTAGCGTCGAAGGGCTACTGACGTGGAAATCGTCCTGCCTAGCGAGTTGGCGGTGTCCAGTCCACAGCGAATGGTAAACTTTGCTGCGTCTCTCCCCTCGGCAACTGCACGGGAGAGTACGGCCCGGGCCTTCTCCAGGCACTAGGGCAGCACCTGCGCCACCGTATCCCACACGGAGTGGGTGTAACGGCCCAACAGACATGCAATGTTTACCGACCGCAGTCCCAAGCTGGAGGAAGAAAACATCTTCTTCCCAAGGTGGTCCAGATTTTTGGATTCCCCATCAGGTGGTGCGTTAGGGAATGCGCCTTTTGACGTGGAGGCTTGGACCACCAAGCTCTCAGTGGTGGGTTGTTGGGAGAGGAAAGTGGGGTCGCCCGGGGTCAGGCGGTAGCGTCAGGCAATCATCCTATCCACAGGAGCCCCTGTGTTGAGCCTGCCCAAAAGGATGTCGGTTAGGGCCTCATTAAACGGCAGCAGGGGCTCCGAAGAGCTCGCTGCCGGTTGAAGTACCTCTGTCAGAAGGTTAGTCCTGACTGCCACCATAGATAGCTCGAGGTTGAGAGCCTCGGCCGCCCTACGCAACACCACTTCATAAGACGCTCCCTCCTCCGTAGCCACGGTGGGAGGAGACAACATGCCAAGGTCTGGTGAGGTATCCAGACCACTGGCTTCCCACAGTTCCTCTCTCCAGTCCGGTTCGTAACCCAACTGGTCAGTCAAAGGGTCTCCAGACCCCACCTAGTCCTCCTCACCCTTCTCTGGTTGCCAGTCCGGCCTGAAAGGACCAGGGGAGAACAGGGGCACATAAGTACCCATCGGCATCGAATTCGGCATCGGTCCGGCTCCTTGTCTACATTGGGGTGAGGGCCGGAGTCGACACCGGCTGGGGACACAACCGGCATCGGCTGCGGACGTGGTGCCGGAGGAGTCGGCGCCGGGGGAGGCGTAGTCAGGTCTACCAGCGCCGATCTGGATCCAAGGGAACCTTGCGGTGCCGGGGCCGAAGCCGCCGCTGAAGGCCCAGGGCCCCCAGCCAAGTCCGCGGGGCCCCAAGGCACGCCGGCGGAGTCGGACTGCCCAAAGATGGCATGCATCGCTTCGTAGAAACTCCGAAGATGGGCAGGGGGTCGCACCGGGTCCCGGAAAAGGAGGGAAACCTGGAGTCAACCCAGCGGGCTCTGCACGCGGAGCCGCGGTAGGGGCACCACTCGCATCCCTCGTCGCGTCGGCTGACGGACAAGCGGGGAGGGGGGGTGAGGGGGCGGAGTCGAAGATCGACAAAACTTCACAAACATTTTCTTGTGCTTCGACTTTCCTGAGGAGTGCGAATACTTGGAAGAGGACTGGTGGTGGTGGCTCCGAGACCGGTCCCTCGATCTCCCACGCGACCGGGACCTCGAGCGGCCCGGAGCGGACTGCCAGGCCTCAAGAAGCTTTCGGGACCGCTCCCGCAAAGGCTTCGGATTCATGGTCCGGCAGTCGGAACACGACTTGGAGTCGTGGTCGGGTTCCAAACAGAACAGGCACACGCGGTGCTGATCCGTCACCGACATCAACCGTCGACAAGAACCGCAAGCCTTGAAACCGGGCATCCCTGAAGTGCACCAGGAGTCAAAGACTCAAAAAAGACGTCGACAAAAGTCCGCAAAAAGTCAGTCAAAAAGTGACTGGAGGTACCGCTCTCTCCAAAGCCGTGCTGGCTGGCGCAGAAAAAGAAAAACTGACGTCAGCGCGCGAGGGCGGCATCTAAGTAGCTGCTGCGACGTCATACCGGTGACCACGACGCCAACGACGAAAGTGGAGCCGACTGATGTCACCTTTCGACGCGCAGGGGTCCTGCTGACGAAAAAATTCTCCAGATCCAGTCTGACGCTTGGGGGTAATTCTAAGGTAAGGAATCTATAACTAATTGTCTCTTTCAGATACTGGGTTATGGAACCCTCCTTCAAGTCACATGCAGGGAGTCCACTTACATAATTTGAAAAATGGGTGCTCCTTAAAAAAAAAACACAAACGCCTAATTACTGAGCTCTACAACTTCTCTGCAAGGGAGTCTCACCGGCTAGAACCATGGGACAAGCTAGATGGGAGGTCAAACTGGGTAGGGCTCTTTCCGACAGAGTGGGAATTAATATATTACAGAACCCGTCACTTGGCCCACAACATGGCGAGCATCATAGCAGCATACAAAACAGTGTCATACTGGTACATAACCCTGACACCGCTCCAAGGATGGAACATTGAACTCTCGAAATAATGTTGGAGGGGCTGTGGAGGCACTGGCACCATGCTTAACCTTCTATGGCATTGTCCAAAGCTGGACTGCTATTCGGAACACAGGTGCATGTTAAGTTTGCTGTGCTCCCCATCGGCCTTACCAGCGCCCCTCAGGTGTTCACCAAAGTGATGGCAGTATTCACCACTCATCTTCGAAAGTAGGGGATACCAGTTTTCTCCTTCTTAGATGACCGGTTGCTGAAGGTGGGCTCACCAGAGTCAGTCATAGACCACCTCCAGACGACGGCAAACAACCTGACATCATTGGATTCTCAACCAATGAGACAGTTACACCGGACTCCTTTGCAGAGGCTTGCCTGCATAGGAGCCATTCTGGAAATGATGCAGTTCAGTTCCTTTCATCGGAGACAACTAGTCTAGGACATTATGGCTGTGATCTTGATGTTTGAGCCTCAGTCCTAGATCTCGGAGCGAGCAGGCCTTAGACTCCTTGGCCTGCTGTCTTCATGCATCCAGCTTGTCCACTTTGCCAGGTGGCAAGTGCGGACTCTGCAGTGGCACCTAAAATCTCAGTGGTCCTAGCACCAAGGAAACATCTAAGACGCCATCACAGGTTCAGGTGATAGACCAGAACCTGATCAGGGGAAGCCCTTGCTCCTTCCCCCACCCAGAGCTGACAATGGTGACGGATTGACACCTGTTGGGCTTGGAAGAGCATCTTGGATATGAGGAAATCAGAGGACTCTGGTTCCCGGCAGAAACCCGGCCTCCCTGCCATGCATCAATTGAAGGCTGCTACAGGTTCTCACAGACAACACCACTGTCATGTGGTACTGCACCAAGCAGGGCTCAGTGAGGTCCTGGGTCCTGTGCCAAGAAACGCTGCACCTCTGGAACAGGCGGGGAGGGGGTGGGGGGGGGGGGGAAATCATAGCTTCTCCCTGATTGTGAACTATATGGCAAAATCTTTAAATGACAGGGCAGATGAGCTAAGCCATCAAAGTATGGCGGATCATGAATGGCAGTTGCATTCCGAGGTGGCACAGAACATCTTACAACAGTGGGGAGAGTCCTGGCTGGATCTTTTCACCACCATTAAGAATTTACTATGTAAAATATTCTGAGCCTTGGAGTTTACAAGATCACTCTCTAGGAGATGGATTCAGCAATGGAGCACAGTACTCCTGTACGTATTTCTGCCACTCCGCCTCTTGCCACAAAATCTGAAGACAGGAACGACAAGGCCCAAGTCATCCTAGTGGCTTCGGATTGAGCCAGCATAGTGTGGTACTTGGAACTTCTAAGCATATGCATTTGTCCTCACATCAGGCTGCTGTTGCAGCTGGATCTTCTGTTGCAGCAGCAGGGCAGGGTTCTGCACAAAACCTGCTCAAACTACATTTCCATGCATGGAGACTGAGCGGGGCAGTTAACTGTGTTCGATCTGCACCCTGAGGTTGTGGATGCAAGCCATCATTGTTTAAATCACCTGATGTGACGTGTTTTGTTATCTCAGTGGGACCAGAATGGCTTTTAGCAGGGAGTTGTGACTCCATTTCATGTTGGGCAAATCATAACACACTCAACCTTCTTTTCTCCACGCCATCCCCCGCTCGAAAAGAGGAGAGACTCCCTCTATAGGATCCTAAGAGCTGGACACTTTTATATCAATCACACCAAAGACCACTGGATGGCCCATCAGCTCTTTGTGGGATTCTCGGAGGCAAAGAGGTGCAGAAAAGGACTCTGTCAAGCGAACTCTGTGTCAAGACAAACTACACCCTGGCCAAAAAAACAGTCTCTGGCAGGACTGAGCGCCCATCCTACCAATGCTACCACTGCATTGGAACATAAGGGGCCTATTCTTGACATCGGTAAGGCCACGATGTGGGCGTCCATGCACATGTTCACAAAGTACTACTGCCTTGACAGTAGTGCCCGACATCAGAGATCGACGGAAGGGGAATGTTACCTGTTCGGTCCTACAGGACTTCTTGGTCTGAGTCCAATCCACAAACACTACTGCTTTGGTATCTATTCTAATGATGAAGAATCTGCAGTCAGAAGAAGCCACCAGAAGACGAGTTACTTAATAACTAATATAACCGCAGATTCCTCACTGCCCTCCTACGTTTCCATTCTGTGTTGCACCTTGGTACCTCCAATTGGCTGTGCTCCATGTCCAAAGGTGCAGAAATAATCAAGCAGTGAACGGATGCCAATGATGGGCAGGGGTGGAGCTTCCATATGGCTCGATCACTCCTGGGGTGGAAAGAAGCCACAACGGAACCACAAGGCATCATATAGTAGAGCATGGGAGTATTCCTGTGAAAACATCTGGATCCAGTAAGGCACTAGGAAAATTTTCTAAAGGTGAGGAATCTGCCGTTAAACTACCCACCAAAAAGTGTTACCAAAGGCAAGTAACTTGTTACTTTAACATTGTGATGTAGTGTTCTATAAAGAGGTGCGTCTTTAACTCTTTCCAAAATTGTAGCCGTGTCCAGGATGCAGGAATGTTAATCAAGATCAGGGGTATATAGATCAAAAAGACCTCTTGCCATTTATTGGATTGTTTAAAAAAAAAAAAAATTTAATACTTTTTAGACTGCAGTTTGGTGGTGTTCTGCATACAGGTGTCCAGAGTACCACAAACGATGGTGAGCTTGTCTGCAAGTTAAGAAGAAGTGATGGTCATGACGGATTTGTAAATAATGCAGCTGGTTTAGAAGATGGTGCAGACCGACCAGCAGAGCCAGTGGAGTTCCATTGAGATGGGAGAGATGTGATCATATTTCTTCAGGTTCTAGATGAGACATGCTGCAGCATGTTGAATTCCCATAAGGGATGCAAGTGTAGAGTCTGCGAAGCCATGGAGCACGGTGTTACCAACATCCTAATGTGAGGGTACAAAGGCTTGAACAGCAGTTCTGAAGTCATTTTCTGGAAGAAACCGTTTCGCTTTCTTTAGGGGAAAGAGCTGGTACCAGGCCATCTTTCTTTATTCCTTGAGGAAGAAGTCGGTGTCCAGGGTGAATCCAAGTGATTTGGCATTCAGTTAAAGATGGGATTCGAATCTGTGAAGGTTCTTGGAATTGAGCCAGATTTGCACTGCATCTTAGTTATTGTTCTTGGCAAATAACAGAAACTAAGTCTTGGATGTACTGAGCTTCAGGAAGGCATCCAACATCAAATTATGGATGATGTGCAGGTAGTGTTTGAGGAACTGGATGTCTGAAGCAGAGGAGACTTCCAATTACAAGTGAGTATTGTAAGTAAATGCCTCTTTTTGTATGGTCACCTCCAAGTATTTCAACTGATGCTGCTGGTTTTTAAATTCAGAGTGCACTGAGGCCTGCTAACTAGACCTCAGTGCCAGTACCCTGACCCTAAGGGCATGTGGAATGGACTACTCCCAATTGGTAATAGATCACTTACCTGTAAGTCCCTAAGGGGGGGGGGGGAGGCCCTCTAACTTACATGAATGTAAGTTAGAGGGGCACCCCAGGGCTTGCAGCACTGGTTGTGCCAACATGGAGATCCCCCAAGTAAAGCAAGTACCCCCATTCGCCACTGCAGACTGGTAGAGCAGTCATGCACTGCTAGCCCCAACTTTGCCCTTGAATGCAATGACAAATCCAACACTTCCCCTGGACATGTGTGTAAGTCCCCCCTCAGGCAGGCCTACCGTGCACTAAATGGAGGGTGCAACATATGACCCAGCCAGGACATGTACTTTGCATGTCCTGACAGTAGAACATGCAAAACTGTAGTTTTACTGAGAAAAAAACCTGGTCGCCCTATTGGCAAGTACAGGGTTACACGCTGACCCCTCAGCTGTATTAACTCCTCTACAGTGCGACCAAAGTAGGCCCTGCAAGGTATCAGAACAATTTGTTGCATTAAGCCCAACTTGTATCTCAAGTCAAAATTAATCTAAGTTGTTGCAGTGTGCAGCTTTAGCAAAGCTGCCACTTTGTTGCCTTTAAAACTCATGTGCCTTCCCAGTCACATATGGAGCCTGCTCCATGAGACAGCTTTCTGCCCTCCTGGAGAGAGGTGCAGACGACTCTCAGGAAGGAGAACAATGAGGGATTGCAAGCCAGGGAGGTGTCACCTCCCTCCTACAGGAATCCACCTGGATGTTAGCCCAAAAAAGCAGGTTTTAATGGAGAAGCTGCCAGGTGTAACACCAGGGTGGATGGCTGCCCCATTGTTAAGATAGACAAGCTGGCATGGGAAGCAGAAAGGGGAAACAAGTTGCCAAACCGGTTTCCTCAAGGGTGTGTTACCCTGAGGTAGCCACACCCAGGGGGGTGAGCATGGTAGTTCTGAACACCAAGAGAGGGGTCTCACCTTCTTGGAAGTGGGGAGAACGGTGCATCCTGGGATAGCCAACTGCCACTTTTCACAGGAAGTGGTCACCAGGTGGGAAGGTACCAATTAGTATGTATCAAGGAGAACTAGCTATGGGGTGGGTGCTCCTAGCGTATGTTTGTTCTATGGAAAACACACTTTGGTTTTTAGAAGGCCCTCATTCACCAACCTAGTTGGTGACATGCTTCATCATCGGGCCCCACCCAAGGCACCGAGTGCACCTTGGGTGTGCTACGACGCCTGGATACAGCGGAGCCGGTCTTGTGCCGTGAAAGTGCGGTGAAGGTGGGTGACTGAATGTTAAAAAACTGTCCAATGGGTCCCACGGAACAAAAAGAACTATTTTAATGTATGGGCCCTTGGCAGTAATTAAAAACGAGAGACGGATATCTTAGGAGGTCTAAAGTGACTCCGATATCCTAATCGGTCAACATGTTTCAGCCATGCTCTCTTTAGTGGGATGGCTTTCTTCAGGACCTTATGTGTAGTGCAAGTTAAGTGGTGGTCTAGAAAAGTGTTTTTAAAAGACCAACTATGTGGCGCACGCGCTAAGGTGCGTTATGTGATAGAGGATATTTTCCTCTAACGGCGCATTCCTGTATGAAAAAAACGACGGACAAACATACAAAGAAACATTTAAAATGCTAATATAGCACATAGTGGCAAGTGATTCAGGAGCGAGGTGTCCGTGCTCTATGCGGGCAATGGCGTAGTGAGGACGGAGCGTGGCGTTCAGTGAGTAGTTAAAACAGACGCCTTGTTATTATGCGTTACCATGTGGTAATCAATGTACGTCTTACCTGGTGCTCAAAGAATACACATAAAACATATGATACGTAATTCCTTACTCGGAGAGTATCTGGAAAATGCCCCATGAGTTCCATGTGGGGGCCCGACCTGTAAACTACTCAAACAAAAATTCTCTACCTGTATGAATCAATATGCGCTAAAACGTCACTGATTTATAGACACCTGTGAAGCTGGCCTACTGACAAAAGCATACCACAATGAGAGTATCAAAACATATCAAAATGTATTAAAATTTAATACACATTATTTGATTGTTAAATGAGACATAAAAATGATAAATCACATCCCACCCCACACTCACTCGGCCATTCAAACCGCAGAATTCATACCCACACATACTCATACATCCTGAAGATCAGGAATCCAACCATACACAAAGCACCAGAGTCAGCACAATAACAAGGGGACCAAACAATGCCATCCAGTGTAGACATCGATAATATTTTAGAACACACAGGTCATTTTATACAAAAATAACATGATAAATTAAACAAATACAAAAATAGAAAAAGAACAATATAGGAGTTAATCCATGAAGTTCAGATCAGCATATTCGAGCAAATTGGAAAGTTAATCATAAGCTTTTTATGGTCCACCAAATATTTCAACGCCGACGCGCGTTTCGGTGTTTGACCCGAGTGCGGGTCACACCTTCCTCAGGGCGAATGTATCAGAGGTAGTGGCCGTGGGACGTGCCTGGGCTCCAGGCTGAACGAGCTGACAACAACAAACAGATTCCCAATACGGAAACAGAAAGAATCCAAAGAGAAACCGCATGGGGCAGATAGCGCTCCAAGTATTAAAATGGAATATGATTGACGGTTCTACACACCGATATAAGGGCACTGCGTGTAGCGTCATAGAAACATGAGGGCGGTTCAGAAGACTCAAGCATAGGCTAGTCAGAGACGCTAACAAAGTGCTCTCTTCCTGTAATGCTGATGGTGCCGGCATCTGTCTAGAGGCAGGACGCTGGGATCTAAGTAGTAGTTCTATACCCAGATATTAGGATCCTGAACGTGGCATCATGGGGACATCAGGGCAGTTCAAAAAAATCGAGCATCGGCTAGTAGAAAACATAGGCAGGGTGCTCGTTTCCCGTAGTGCTGATGCTGCCGGTGTCTATCCAGAGGCAGCACGCTGGGGCAAGAGGCCGATCAATAGTCGGATCAGCTGAATGACAACATACCCCGGAAGAACCTGAACTAAGCTTGAGCACCTACACAACGCCCAGCAATGTGTCCATGTTCATCAACATAGGTCGCCTCCATCCCTGGTACAACAGAGCCGTGCCTACTTTGTACACAGAGAGCTCCCTGCCGCCTATATGCCAATCTTTCCAGTCTCCATAGTCACACACACGTGTCTATTGACAGTACTGACACCACGCTGTACATCATTACCATACTTGTGAACGGGCGCTCCTACATGGCTTACAATCTTATGACAATTCCACATGAACCCTTAACTCCTAAACTCACATTGCCATTATGCAATGTACTAGCGCCGTTTTGGTGGTGCTACGACCTACATATTACCAGCTCCACTCATGCTATATGCATCTGCACATAGCCCATTACCATTGGGTACCGTCACGCCACACACGTGACTAGTTCATCTACTTTCCTGCGCTCTGCCACGTACCAACAGAGCCTTCAAACTCCCACATTGGGAAGCCGAGTCTTTCTTCTCATTGCGATATTATTATTTTTTATATTTTTACTTTCTTCAGCCTCTACACTTCATTTTGTAAATACACAGATAGAATAAAAACCCCCACCTGACACAAGTTTGTGTCTTCGGTGTCAACAAAACTTTATACACACAAGCGCCCGACATACGTGCCGATGCGCGTCTTTTCTTTCTGTTTATTCTCTTCACAGACGCTACTTGCGGCACAGCATTTGCCCGCACCTGGAACCTATCTAGCAGTTCCCGGCGGCTTCCAATCAGCGGGCCTGCTCGCACCTGATCCGTCAGCAAGGTATTTAAGTACCTTCCCGGCACCGGACTCACAACCACGGAGCTCCATGGCGGCCTCAGTAGGTACCGAGGCGGGTCTTTGACCTTGACGAAGTAAGTGGGTACTCATGGGGGTATGCTGCAATGCTGCAATGCTGACACGCTGGTGGCAGCTTCCCATCGCCAACCAGTCGTGTAAGTTTTTAAATGCTTTTGTTTTCTTTCCATTGTCACAGAGTGACTACAGGTCGGGCCCCCACATGGAACTCATGGGGCATTTTCCAGATACTCTCTGAGTAAGGAATTACGTATCATATGTTTTATGTGTATTCTTTGAGCAACATGCAAGACGTACATTATCACATGGTAACGCATAATAACTAGGCGTCTGTTTTAACTACTCACTGAACGCCACGCTCCGTCCTCACTACGCCATTGCCCGCATAGAGCTCGGACACCTCGCTCCTGAATCACTTGCCACTATGTGCTATATTAGCATTTTAAATGTTTCTTTGTCTGTATGTTTGTCCGTCGCTTTTTTCCTACAGGAATGCGCCGTTAGAGGAAAATATCCTCCATCACATAACGCACCTTAGCGCATGCGCCACATAGTTGGTCTTTTAAAAACACTTTTCTAGACCACCACTTAACTTGCACTACACATAAGGTCCTGAAGAAAGCCATCCCACTAAAGAGAGCATGGCTGAAACATGTTGACCGATTAGGATATCGGAGTCACTTTAGACCACCTAAGATATCCGTCTCTCGTTTTTAATTACTGCCAAGGGCCCATACATTAAAATAGTTCTTTTTGTTCCGTGGGACCCATAGGACAGTTTTTTAACATTCACTAACCCACCTTCACCGCACTTTCACGGCACAAAGCCGGCTCCGCTGTATCCAGGGGTCGTAGCACACCCAAGGTGCCCTCGGTGCCTTGGGTGGGGCCAGATGATGAAGCATGTCACCAACTAGGTTGGTGAGTGAGGGCCTTCTAAAAACCAAAGTGTGTTTTCCATAGAACAAACATACGCTAGGAGCACCCACCCCATAGCTAGTTCTCCTTGATACATACATATTATACCCGGGGAAGTGAACTGGCTCCAGTACCTTTCCTCTCGCTCACCCTTTGATATTTATCAAGGTACCAATTAGCCCATTGACTACCAACAGCATCCTGCCCTAAGGGCACGTGCCGAGCATAAAGGGGACACCCCTGGCACCCAGACCTCCGATCTTGACCGACTCGGAAGAAGGAACAAAGATGGACTACCCTGCTGCACCAAGGGACCAGCAAAGAGTGGTTGCACCAACAAGTACTGCACCTACTGCACCGGGACTGCGCCTGCCGTGTCCTGATCAAGGAGAAGCCATCTCCAGAGCCCAGTCAAGCCAAGAGAAATCCGAGGGCCAGCTGACTTGCCTCCTGTTCACAGCACAGGGACACAACAGCTGAAAAAGCCTGCTTGGGCAAGTTGGTAGCCCACGTTTTCAAGTCACTACCATCTCCGCGGTGCAGCACCAAGGACCAAGACTCAAAGCACAGAGCTACACTCTAGTTTGCTGAGCCCAGGGGTACTGTCGGAGAGCTGCTGGGACCCTCAGGAGGCAAGTTATTGGCTCAGGAAGAATTGGCCTGTGACCGCGACAATGGATGACTGGTATTCCAGTGGCGACTGGTCTTCGGCCAGATGAGAGGACATCGTGGGATGTCGACCCTGCAACTAGGATCCCCTCACCACTGTGCAGCTTTGCATGCTGGTCTCGAGTCTTGACTGGAGCACAGGCACCAAGACACACTTTGTTGGGGTCTGTGATCGAAATCTGATTCCTGCAGTCTACACTTGGCTTAAAGACGGTAGTTTCTGGTGGGGAGATGGTTCCTAGCGCGCACACTGTTGAGAATTTCAGATGGAAGGAGGTACAATGCCTCATTCTCAGCAGGAAAAATTATGGATCCAGGCTGGATGCCTAGGAATAGTGACTGAATGAAAAATGAGCACACAGATTCCACTACAATATAAAACTATAGGAAACAGCCTACTGTCAGCAAAGACGAACATGGAGTTAAAGATGTTTGTAAAGTGGTTTTAAGTGATCTTCAGAAAGGGACTAAGCGTAAAGGTTGTGGATATACGCCTTTAAATATATTGTAATGCTTATCATCAACATCAGAAAGGAGTTTAAAAGCACAAGTTACTAAATTGTGTAACGATATATCTGTAAGAGTCAGTAGTTAGTGACAGATTCCTTACCTTAGAATATCCCCAGGCGTCAGGCTGGATCCGGAAAGTTTTTGCGTAGCAGTACCCTTGCGCGTCGGTAGGCGGCGTCGTACGGCTCCGCGTCCGTCGTCGGCGTCGGGACCGCCGGGATGACGTCGCGGGCAGTACTTAGGCGCCGCCCCTGCACGCTGACGTCAGTTCTGTACACGGCTTTCCGCGACAGGAACGCAGAGCCATGCAAGAAGCTGACATAGGTGTCTGAAAAATACTAGGGCCCTGAAAGGGATGTCCTTAACTCCTAGAAATCAGTTCGCAGAACGGGGAGGATGGATGGGCGGTAAGGAATCTGTCACTAACTACTGTCTCTTACAGATATATCGTTACACAAGTTAGTAACTTGTGCATCTGAAAGAGACACGTTCGTGACAGATTCCTTACCTTAGAATAGATACCCCAGCAATACCAACCCCAGTGGTGGGTCTGCGAACAAAGATCAGACAAGGAAGTCCCGGAGGACAGAACGGCCAAAGAAGCCGTCCCTACGGACCCGACTGTCAAGGCAGTAATGCTTTGTAAACGTGTGCAGCGAGGCCCACGTAGCTGCCCGACAGATATCCTGCAGCGGAACACCGCGGCCCAAAGCCGTGGTAGCAGCCGTTGCCCTGGTGGAATGGGCACACAGCCCAACAGGAGGCTCCTTCTTAGCCAAAGAATAGCAGGCTTTGATACACAAGGTTACCCAGCGGGAGATGGTTCACTTGTGCACCGCCCGACCTTTTTTGGCGCCCACGTAGCCAACAAAGAGCTGGTCATCCACCCGGAATGTTGTGTGCGGTCGATGTAAAAGGAAAGCGCACGTTTTGGGTCCAGCCGGTGGAGCCTCTCTTCCTCTCTGGAAGGATGCGGAGGCGGAAAGAAGGTGGGCAAAGTGATGGTCTGCCCAATGTGGAAGGCAGTAACCACCTTTGGCAAGAAGGACGGACGCGTCCTAAGAACAACCTTGTCTGGATGGACAGACAGAAAGGGAGGTTTACATGATAGAGCCTGGAGCTCACTCACCCGCCGAGCGGAGGTGATGGCCACCAGAAAGGCTGTCTTCAGAGTCAGAAGACGAAGAGGACAGTTATGTAGAGGCTCAAAGGGAGCGCACATAAGAAAGGTAAGAACCAAGTTCAAGTCCCACTGAGGCATCACAAACGGAACAGGAGGGAAGAGGAGGGAAGAGGTGTGTAATGCCTTTTAGAAACCTGTTAACAGGGGACTTGAAAAGGGAGGGCTGATCAGGAAGCCTGAGGAAGGCCGAGATGGCACAAAGATAGCCCTTGATGGTACCCAGGGCAGAACCCTGTTGGGCCAGGGAAAGAAGGAACAGGAGAACCTCAGAAAGAGGGGCAGAAAGGGGATTCACAGCCTTTGCTGTACACCATGCCACAAACTTGTCCACCTGCAGGCGTATACCACCTTAGTGGAGGGACGCCTGGCTGCCAGAATCACATCACAAACTTCGGGAGGCAAGTCGAAAGGAATCAACTGCCGCCGCTCAATCTCCACGCAAGCAGGTGAAGACTGGACAGGTTCGGGTGGAGGACCGTCCCCTGCTGCTGCGACAGGAGATCCTCCCGAAGAGGCAGATGGATCGGGGGATCGACGCTCATACTGAGTAGCTCGGGATACCAAACTCTTCGAGCCCAGTCCGGAGCCACAAGGATGACTTGGGCCCGGTCGCGCCGAATCTTCTTCAACACTCTGGGTAGAAGTGGTATAGGCGGAAAGGCGTACAACAGACCGCAACTCCACACGCGACGAAAAGCGTCGCCGAGCGAGTGCAGCCTTGGAAATTCCAAAGCGCAGAACTGCTGACATTGCGCGTTCTCTTCGGTGGCGAATAGATCTAACCAAGGCTCTCCCCACTGTAGAAAGAGACCTTGCGCCACTTCCGAGTGAAGACGCCATTCGTGATCCATCATGCACCTGCGGCTGAGTTCGTCCGCCCTGGCGTTCAGGGAACCTGCCAGGTGTTGAACCATCAGGAACATGCCCTGATGTTCCAGCCATGTCCAGAGGCGCAGAGCCTCCTGACATAGGGTCCACGACCCCACCCTGCCTTGTTTGTTGCAGTACCACATGGCGGTGGTGTTGTCTGTGAACACCTGCACTACCTTCCCTTTGACAGAGGGAAGGAATGCCTTGAGTGCAAGTCGGATCGCACGGAGCTCCAGAAGGTTGATATGGAGCCGGGACTCCGCCGGAGACCAGAGGCCTCTGATCTCCGCCTCTCCAATGTGACCGCCCCATCCCAGAAGGGACGCGTCCGTCACAACTGTGTGCTCTGACTGGGGAAGGGAGAGGGATCTGCCCATGACCCATTGCCGGTACGAGAGCCACCACTGCAACTGTTTTGCAGTCCCCTCCGAGATCTGGACGTGATCGGACAGGTTGCCCTGGTGCTGCACCCACTGGAACTTCAGGTCCCACTGCAGAGCCCGCATATGCCATCTGGCATGATCGACCAGCAGGATTCAGCAGGCCATGAGGCCCAGCAGCCTCAGGGTCATCCGTACCGAAACCCAGGATAAAGGCTGAAAGATTGGAATCATAGCCTGAATATCCCGGACTCGCCGTTCGGGAGGATAGGCCCGAAACTGCATCGTGTCCAGAACTGCTCCGATGAAAAGGAGCTGTGGAGAAGGAATCAGGTGCGACTTCGGCACATTGATGGAGAACCCCAGCGAGTGCAGGAGTTCGGCCGTAGTCTGGAGGTGGGAGACGACTGCCTGGGACGAGCCCGCCTTCAGCAGCCAGTCGTCGAGGTAGGGGAAGACTGGAACCCCTGCCCGGCGCAGATGAGCTGCGACCACCGCCATCACTTTCGTGAACAACCGAGGGGCACTGGTAAGGCCAAAGGGGAGCACGGTGAACTGAAAATGCTCGAGGCCTACCGTGAACCGCAGGTAACGCCGGTGGGCCGGCAGGACGGGGATGTGGAAATAAGCGTCCTGCAAGTCCAACGCTACCAACCAGTCTCCAGGGTCGAGGGCAGTCAAGACCTGAGCTAGGGTGAGCATCTTGAACTTCTCCTTCCGGAGGAAGCGGTTGATGTTCCGGAGATCCAAGATAGAACGCATGTCCTCCTTGTCCTTTTTGGGCACCAGAAAGTAGTGGGAGTAGCAACCACGTCCTACTTCTGGGGTCGGAACATGCTCGATGGCCCTCTTGGCCAAGAGGGCCGTGACTTCCTTCTGCAGAAGCACCAAGTGATCCCCTGACATGCGGTGGAATTGAGGTGGCATGGCTGGGGGGATGGTCTCGAAGGGGAGGGAGTAGCCCCTTCGGACAATGTCCAAGACCCACCTGTCCGAGGTGATGGCACGCCAGTGGTTAAGGTGATGGCGGACCCTGCCCCCTACTGGTGTGCTGTGCACCTGAAAGGAAGGACTAGGAGGGCTTGGAGGCCGCGGACGGGGCGGGGTTAGTGGCCTGACCCGCACGCTGGTTGCCTGACCCGCCACGGCTGGAGCCACGTCCTCAGCAACGCGAAGACGCTTGCTGCGCGGGCCGGTGGCTGGGCAGCGGACGTGACTGGGCGCCCCTTCCGTGGCCACTAAAGGGGCGAAAAGCAGAGGTGAGCGGAGGGCGCACAGCAGAAAGGCCCAGGGACTTGGCAGTAGCCCGAGAGTCCTTAAAACGCTCCAGCGCATGGTCTGCTTTGGTACCAAAAAGACCGATTCCATCAAAGGGCATGTCCATGAGTGTGTTTTGGACATCACCCGAGAAACCAGTTGTCCTCAGCCAGGCGTGGCGACGCAGCGACACCGTCGTTGCAAGCGATCGGCGGTATCAAGGCCACAACGTATGGTGAACTTTGCTGCATCCCTACCTTCCGCAATGGTGCGGGTAAGCAGTGTCTGGACCTCCTCAGAACACTGTGGCAAAACAGCCGCCACCGAATCCCACAGAGAGTGGGAATATCGGCCCAAAAGGCAAGCGGTGTTGACGGACCGCAAGCCAGCAATGGAGGAAGAAAAAGCCTTCTTCCCAAATTGATCCAGGCGTTTGGATTCCCTATCCGGAGGGGCGGTAGGGAAGGCGGTTTGGGAGGCAGAGGCTTGGACAACCAAGCTCTCGGGGGTGGGATGTTGAGAGAGAAACAAGGGGTCGCACGGAGCAGGGCGATGGCGTCGGGCCACGTTCCTATCCACAGGAGCCCCTGTGGCGGGCTTGGACCAGGTGCCCAAAAGAACGCCAGAAAGTGCATCATTAAACGGCAGCAATGGCTCCGAGGAGGTAGCTGCCGGCTGAAGCACTTCCGTCAGGAGGTTAGTCCTGACAGCCACTGTAGGCAATTGGAGGCGTAAGGCTCCAGCTGCTCTACGCAACACCGTTGCGAAATTTGCTCCCTCCTCCGTAGCCACAGAAGGAGGAGACAGCATGCCAGTGTCAGGGGAAGTGTCTAGACCACTGGCATCCCCAAGTTCCTCTGCCCAGTCCTGATCATAGTCACACTGCTGTGTGAGAGGGTCGTCCGACCCCTCCCAGCTCTCCTGGTCCTCCTCTGGTAGAAAATAAGGAGGAGGAGGGACGTCCGGGACCCAAGGTCTCATTGGCACCGGCATCGAGCGACATCGGTCCGACGCCGCGTCCGGATCCGGAGAGAACCGGGGAACGACGCCGCCCGGAGCCCCGAACGGCATCAGGAACGGCACCGGGGACATCGGCGGAGGCGTGGTTAGGTCAACCGGCGTCGATGGGGGTTGCGGTACCACCGGAGCCGGGATCGAGGCCGGGGCCGGAGCCGGGAGCGAGGCTGGTGGGACAGGCGGCGCCGGGGCAACCCCATCAGGGCCCGCGGGCCCGAAGGCGCACCGGAGGGGCCTTGAGGCCCGAAGAGGCGGGCCATGGCCGACAGGAATTCCTGTATCTCGGCCGGAGTCGCCACCGAACCCGGCAAGGACGGGTAATGCGGGGGCTGCTGCACAGGCACATCCGGAGCCGCGGGGCGGTGCCGACAGGGGCCTCAGCCGAGTCGCGAGACCGGCGAGACGAAGTCTTAGAGCGATGGTGCTTCTTAGACTTTTTGTGCTTCGACTTACCCGAGGAGTGCGAAGACTTGGACTCCGATGACCGGCGAGGACTCCACGACCGGCCCCTCGCGTGACCGGGGCTTGGAGCGGCGCGGAGCCGACTGCCGGACCTCGAGGAGCTTTCGAGACCGCTCTCGCAAAGCCTTCGGGTGCAAGGCCCGGCAGTCGGAACACGACTTCGTGTCGTGGTCGCGGCCGAGACAGTAGAGACACTCTAAATGCGGGTCTGTGATCGACATCATTCGACCACAGGCGTCGCATGGCTTGAAGCCGGGAATCCCTACCGACACCGTGGAGTCCGAGGACTTGAAGAAAACAGTGAAAAATCACCAAAAAGTTAGTCAAAAAATGACTAGGGCACTGCTCTTCCCGGATCTGCGCTTACTGGCACGGAAAAAAGAAGAACTGACGTCAGCGCGCAGGGGCGGCGTCTAAGTACTGCCCGCGACGTCATCCCGGCTGTCCCGACGCCTGACGCGGAGACGCACGACGCCGCCTACCGACGCGCAAGGGTACTGCTACGCAAAAACTTTCCGGATCCAGCCTGACGCCTGGGGATATTCTAAGGTAAGGAATTTGTCACTAACGTGTCTCTTTCAGATATTAATTTTATTCTCAACAGGCATGGTTTCTGAAACTATTTTCACTGTTAATCAAAATTACAACACTATCAGTAAAAATTATTACTAATGGCAAAAAATTCAAGAAACAAAAAATGAAGTAAAAAAAATAACATACCTTGTTGTTAAAAGCAACCATCTTTGAGATGATATTACTACCAATGGCAGGAAACAACGCATTTCCAATGCACTCCATGTCTTCAACGGTAAGAGGATCAATATAGACCTACGTAACACATCAAATACAAATTTTCAATTACCAACTTTGACAATCGTTTGTGCTACTTTACAGTATTTTAACACAGCATATTTATAACACTGCATAAGCACTCGTGATGCCAAACAGAACTTACTTACCTTCAGTAACACCATTGCCAGTGGATACCCCAATCTCAGATTCTTCACCTTCAGAATATTCCCAAGCACCAGATTCGATTCTGAGATTTCTTGAGCAATGACTCATGCATGTCGCCAGGTGGCGCCGTGTGACTATGGCAATCTCCTACCACCCCACTTACTGGAGCAGAGCCACATAGAGGCACCACACCTATGTGCTGACACCAGTTCATTGTTAATTTTTTCTGAAGACCTGGGACACGGATCAGCTGTAGCAGATTGGTGAGGACAGTATGCCGATACCAGACCTATGGGACTTTTTAAAATGTCCAAACATCAACTCTAGAAAACAGGAAGACAAAGGGTGCTGAGGAATCTACGGATACATAGAGTATCCACCATAAAGTGTGTTACCGAAGTTAGGTGACTTTGCCTTCTGATCTGTCATTGATGGAGACTTCGAATTGCACAAGTTACTTACCTTCGGTAACGATATATCTGTAAGAAACATTAGTAGTGATAGATTCCTTACCTTAGAATATCCCCAGGCGTCAGACTGGATCCGGAAAGTTTTCGTCAGCAGTACCCCTGCGCGTCGGTAGGGGCGTCGTGCGGCTCAGCGTCCGTCATCGGCACCGTGGTCGCCGAGATGACGTCGCGGGCGCTACTTGGACGCCGCCCACGCGCGCTGAGGTCAGTTCTGTACACGACTTTCCGCGCCAGGAACGCAGAGCCATGCAAGATACTGACCACTGGTGCATTGAAACCAGGGCCCTGAAAGGGATGACCTTAATCCTAGAAATCAGTTCGCAGAACGGGGAGGATGGGTGGGGCAGTAAGGAATCTATCACTACTAATGTTTCTTACAGATATATCGTTACCGAAGGTAAGTAACTTGTGCATCTGAAAGAAACACATAGTGATAGATTCCTTACCTTAGAATAGATACCCCAGCAATACCAACCCCGGTGGTGGGTCTGCGAACAAAGATCACACCAGAAAGTCACGGAGAACAGAACGGCCAAAGAAGCTGTCTCTCTGGACTTGGCTGTCAAGGCAAAAGTGCTTAGTAAAAGTGTGCAACGAGGCCCACGTGGCTGCCTGACAGATGTCTTGCACGGGGACACCACGTCCCAATGCAGTAGTAGCTGCTGACGCCCTGGTAGAATGGGCGCGTAGTCCCACCGGAGGCTCCTTTTTAGCCAGAGAATAACAGGCTTTGATACACAAGACGACCCAGCGGGAGAGAGTCCTCTTGTGCACAGCCCGGCCTTTCTTGGCGCCTACGTAGCCAACAAAGAGCTGGTCATCCACCCGGAACTGTTATGTGCGGTTTAGGTAAAATGAGATCGCACGTTTTGGGTCCAGACGGTGGAGCCTCTCTTCCTCTCTGGAAGGGTGCGGAGGCGGAAAGAAAGTAGGCAAGGTGATAGATTGCCCAATATGGAAGGCAGTGACAACCTTTGGCAAGAAGGATGGACGTGTGCGTAGCACAAACTTGTCTGGATGAACCGACAGAAAAGGAGGTTTACAGGAAAGAGCCTGGAGCTCACTCACGCGCCTAGCGGAGGTGACGGCAACCAGGAAAGCAGTCTTCAAAGTCCAGAGACGAAGAGGACAGTTGTGAAGCGGCTCAAAGGGAGCGCACATCAAATAAGTAAGAACCAGGTTCAAGTCCCACTGTGGCATTACAAACGGAATAGGAGGGAAAAGGTGAGTAATGCCTTTGAGGAATCTATTCACGACAGGGGACTTGAAAAGAGAGGGCTGATCAGGGAGCCTGAAAAAGGCCGAAATTGCAGAAAGGTAGCCTTTGACAGTGCAAACACAAGGAGATGATGGACGGAGCGCTGAAACTTTTCAGACACTCACCCTCAGTCACAGATCTGGGTTGAATCCATCATCGTTCTTTAGCTCACTTTGCCACCTCAGTTCAGACCCAGCCATATGCAAATCAGTCTTGACCCTGTGCCTCATGGGAACAGTCCAGCCCGAACTTCCAAGCCAGGTCTTTCCTGAACCGGAAACAAGCATCCTGGGACCAGTTTCGAACTAACAGCCCTCATCAGCCAGGCTAGCTTGAATCCAGTGGCAAAGTGAGCAAGGGACCAACGTCTGGGCATACCCTGCCAACTTAGGGCTAACAAAGCAAACACAAGGAGATGGACGGAGCGCTGAAACTTTTCAGACACTCACCCCCAGTCACAGATCTGGGTTGAATCCATCATCGTTCTTTAGCTCACTTTGCCACCTCAGTTCAGACCCAGCCATATGCAAATCAGTCTTGACCCTGTGCCTCATGGGAACAGTCCAGCCCGAACTGCCAAGCCAGGTCTTTCCTGAACCGGAAATAAGCATCCTGGGACCAGTTTCGAACTAACAGCCCTCATCAGCCAGGCTAGCTTGAATCCAGTGGCAAAGTGAGCAAGGGACCCACGTCTAAGCCAGAAACCGGTCCCAGAATGCTTGTTTCCGGTCCAGGGAAGACATGGCTTGGAAGTTCGGGCTGGACTGTTCCCATGAGGCACAGGGTCAGACTGATTTGCATATGGCCATGTCTGAACTGGGGTGGCGGAGTGAGCTAAAGAATGATGATGGATTAAACCCAGATCAGTTGACTGGGGGTGAGTGCTTGCAATGTTCAACACTCCGTCCATCATCCCCTTTGGTTTTGCTATGTTTGCCCTAAGTTAGCAGGGTATGCCCAGACGTGGGTCCCTTGCTCACTTTGCCACTGGATTCAAGATAGCCAGCTGATGACGGCTGTAAGCCAGAAACCGGTCCCAGGATGCTTGTTTCCGGTCCAGGGAAGACATGGCTTGGCAGTTCGGGCTGGACTGTTCCCATGAGGCACAGGGTCAGACTGATGCACAAGTTACTAACTTGTGTAACGATATATCTGTAAGAGACAGTAGTTAGTGACAGATTCCTTACCTTAGAATATCCCCAGGCGTCAGGCTGGATCCGGAAAGTATTTGCATAGCAGTACCCTTGCGCGTCGGTAGGCGGCGTCGTGCGGCTCCGCGTCCGTCGTCGGCGTCGTGATCGCCGGGATGACGTCGCGGGCAGTACTTAGGCGCCGCCCCTGCGCGCTGACGTCAGTTCTGTACACGACTTTCCGCGCCAGGAACGCAGAGCCATGCAAGAAGCTGACATAGGTGTCTGAAAAATACTAGGGCCCTGAAAGGGATGTCCTTAACCCTAGAAATCAGTTCGCAGAACGGGGAGGATGGGTGGGGCGGTAGCAATCTGTCACTAACTACTGTCTCTTACAGATATATCGTTACACAAGTTAGTAACTTGTGCATCTGAAAGAGACACGTTAGTGACAGATTCCTTACCTTAGAATAGATACCCCAGCAATACCAAACCCGGTGGTGGGTCTGCGAACAAAGATCAGACAAGGAAGTCCCGGAGGACAGAACGGCCAAAGAAGCCGTCCCTCCGGACCCGACTGTCAAGGCAGTAATGCTTGGTAAACGTGTGCAGCGAGGCCCACGTAGCTGCCTGACAGATATCCTGCAGCGGAACACCGCGGCCTAAAGCCGTGGTAGCAGCCGTTGCCCTGGTGGAATGGGCACGCAGCCCAACAGGAGGCTCCTTCTTAGCCAAAGTATAGCAGGCTTTGATACACAAGGTTACCCAGCGGGAGATGGTTCTCTTGTGCACCGCCCGACCTTTTTTGGCGCCCACGTAGCCAACAAAGAGCTGGTCATCCACCCGGAAGTGTTGTGTGCGGTTGATATAAAAGGAAAGCGCACGTTTTGGGTCCAGACGGTGGAGCCTCTCTTCCTCTCTGGAAGGATGCGGAGGCAGGAAAGAAGGTGGGCAAAGTGATGGTCTGCCCAATGTGGAAGGCAGTAACCACCTTTGGCAAGAAGGACGGACGCGTCCTAAGAACAACCTTGTCTGGATGGACAGACAGAAAGGGAGGTTTGCATGATAGAGCCTGGAGCTCACTCACCCTCCGAGCGGAGGTGATGGCCACCAGAAAGGCTGTCTTCAGTCAGAAGACGAAGAGGACAGTTATGTAGAGGCTCAAAGGGAGCGCACATAAGAAAGGTAAGAACCAAGTTCAAGTCCCACTGAGGCATCACAAACGGAACAGGAGGGAAGAGGTGTGTAATGCCTTTAAGGAATCTGTTAACAGGGGACTTGAAAAGGGAGGGCTGATCAGGAAGCCTGAGGAAGGCCGAAATGGCACAAAGATAGCCCTTGATGGTACCCAGGGCAGAACCCTGTTGGGCCAGTGAAAGAAGGAACAGAAGAACCTCAGAAAGAGGGGCAGAGAGGGGATTCACAGCCTTTGCTGTGCACCATGCCACAAACTTGTTCCACCTGCAGGCGTATACCACCTTAGTGGAGGGACGCCTGGCTGCCAGAATCACATCACAAACTTTGGGAAGCAAGTCGAAAGGAATCAACTGCCGCCGCTCAATCTCCACGCAAGCAGGTGGAGGCTGGACAGGTTCGGGTGGAGGACCGTCCCCTGCTGCTGCGACAGAAGATCCTCCCGAAGAGGCAGACGGATCGGGGGATCGACGCTCATACTGAGTAGCTCGGGATACCAAACTCTTCGAGCCCAGTCCGGAGCCACAAGAATGACTTGGGCCCGGTCGTGCCGAATCTTCTTCAACACTCTGGGTAGAAGTGGTATAGGCGGAAAGGCGTACAATAGACCGCAACTCCACTCGTGACGAAAAGCGTCGCCGAGCGAGTGCCGCCTTGGAAATTCCAACGCGCAGAACTGATGACATTGCGCGTTCTCTTCGGTGGCGAATAGATCTAACCAAGGCTCTCCCCACTGTAGAAAGAGTCCTTGCGCCACTTCCGAGTGAAGACGCCATTCGTGATCCATCATGCACCTGCGGCTGAGTTCGTCCGCCCTGGCGTTCAGGGAACCTGCCAGGTGTTGGAACCACCAGGAACATGCCCTGATGTTCCAGCCATGTCCAGAGGCGCAGAGCCTCCTGACAAAGGGTCCACGACCCCACCCCGCCTTGTTTGTTGCAGTACCACATGGCGGTGGTGTTGTCTGTGAACACCTGCACTACCTTCCCTTTGACAGAGGGAAGGAATGCCTTGAGTGCAAGTCGGATCGCCCGGAGCTCCAGAAGGTTGATATGGAGCCGGGACTCCGCCGGAGACCAGAGGCCTCTGATCTCCGCCTCTCCCATGTGACCGCCCCATCCCAGAAGGGACGCGTCCGTCACAACTGTGTGCTCTGGCTGGGGAAGGGAGAGGGATCTGCCCATGACCCATTGCCGGTTCGAGAGCCACCACTGCAACTGTTTTGCAGTCCCCTCCGAGATCTGGACGTGATCGGACAGGTCGCCCTGGTGCTGCGCCCACTGGAACTTCAGGTCCCACTGCAGAGCCCGCATATGCCATCTGGCATGAGTGACCAGCAGGATGCAGGAGGCCATGAGGCCCAGCAGCCTCAGGGTCATCCGTACCGAAACCCAGGATAAAGGCTGAAAGATCGGAATCATAGCCTGAATATCCCGGACTCGCCGTTCGGGAGGATAGGCCCGAAACTGCGTCGTGTCCAGAACTGCTCCGATGAAAAGGAGCTGTGGAGAAGGAATCAGATGCGACTTTGGCACATTGATGGAGAACCCCAGCGAGTGCAGGAGTTCGGCCGTAGTCTGGAGGTGGGAGACGACTGCCTGGGACGAGCCCGCCTTCAGCAGCCAGTCGTCTAGGTAGGGGAAGACTGAAACCCCTGCCCGGCGCAGATGAGCTGCGACCACCGCCATCACTTTCGTGAACACCCGAGGGGCACTGGTAAGGCCAAAGGGGAGCACGGTGAACTGAAAATGCTCGAGGCCTACCGTGAACCGAAGGTAACGCCGGTGGGCCGGCAGGACGGGGATGTGGAAATAGGCGTCCTGCAAGTCCAACGCTACCAACCAGTCTCCGGGGTCGAGGGCAGTCAAGACCTGAGCTAGGGTGAGCATCTTGAACTTCTCCTTCCGGAGGAAGCGATTGACGTTCCGGAGGTCCAAGATAGGACGCATGTCCTCCTTGTCCTTTTTGGGCACCAGAAAGTAGTGGGAGTAGCAACCACGCCCTACTTCTGGGGTCGGAACATGCTCGATGGCCCTCTTGGCCAAGAGGGCCGTGACTTCCTTCTGTAGAAGCGCCAAGTGATCCCCTGACATGCGGTGGAATTGAGGTGGCATGGCTGGGGGGTGGTCTCGAAGGGGAGGGAGTAGCCCCTTCGGACAATGTCCAAGACCCACCTGTCCGAGGTGATGGGACGCCAGAGGTGAAGGTGATGGCGGACCCTGCCCCCGACCGGCGTACTGTGCACCTGAAAGGAGGGACTAGGAGGGCTTGGAGGCCGCGGACGGGTTGGAGGTGGTGGCCTGACCCGCACGCTTGTTGCCCGAACCGCCACGGCGGTATCCACGTCCTCGGCCACGCGAAGGCGCTTGCTGCGCGGGCCGTTGTCCGGGCTGCGGACGTGACTGGGCGCCCCTTCCGTGGCCACGAAAGGGGCGAAAAGCAGACGTGAGCGGAGGGCGCACAACAGCAAGGCCCAGGGACTTAGCAGTAGCCCGAGAGTCCTTGAAACGCTCCAGCGCATGGTCTGCCTTCGAACCAAAAGACCGACACCATCAAAGGGCATGTCCATGAGTGTATTCTGGACATCTCCCGAAAAACCAGTGGTTCTCAGCCAGGCGTGGCGACGCAGCGCCACCGTCGTTGCAAGCGATCTGCCCAGCGAGTCGGCGGTATCAAGGCCACAGCGGATGGTATATTTAGCCGCATCACGCCCTTCCGCAATGGCGCGGGTAAGCAGTGTCTGGACCTCCTCAGAACACTGCGGCAAAACAGTTGCCACCGAATCCCACAGGGAGTGGGTGTATCGGCCCAAGAGGCAAGCGGTATTAACAGACCGCAAGCCAGCACTGGAGGAAGAGAAAGCCTTCTTCCCAAAGTGATCCAGGCGCTTGGATTCCCTATCCGGAGGGGCGGTAGGGAAGGCGGTTTGGGAGGCAGAGGCTTGGACAACCAAGCTCTCAGGGGTGGGGTGTTGGGAGAGAAACAGGGGGTCGCCCGTAGCAGGGCGATGGCGTCGGGCCACATTCCTATCCACAGGAGCCCCTGTGGTGGGTTTGGACCAGGCACCCAAAAGAACGTCAGTCAGTGCCTCGTTGAACGGTAGCACAGTCTCCGAAGAGGAGGCCGCCGGCTGAAGCACTTCAGTCAGGATGTTAGACCTGACGACCACTGTAGGCAACTGGAGATTCAAGGCTCCAGCAGCTCTACGCAACACCGTTGCAAAATTAGCCCCCTCCTCCGTTGCCACGGGAGGAGACAGCATGCCAGAGTCAGGGGAGGTATCCAGACCACTGGCATCCCCAAGTTCCTCAACCCAGTCCGGGTCAAACTCGCACTGTTGTGTGAGAGGGTCGTCAGACCCCTCCCAGCTCTCCTGGTCCTCCTCAGGTTGAAAATATGGAGGAGGAGGGACATCAGGGACCCAAGGTCTCATCGGCGCCGGATACGGCGTCCGGGCGACGCCTGCTCCGGCACCATGTCCGGACCCGGAGAGAACCGGGGAACGACGCCGCCCGGAGCCCCGGACGGCGTCGGAAACGGCACCGGGGACATCGGCGTCGGCGGAGGCGTGGTTAGGTCAACCGGCGTCGATGGGGGTTGCGGCCCCACCGGAGCCGGGGTCGAGGCCGGGGCCGAGGCCGGGACGAAGGCTGGTGGGACAGGCGACGCCGGGATCGGAGTCGACGGCGACGCCGGAGCAACCCAATCAGTGGCCCGCGGGGCCCGGAGGCGCACCGGAGGGACCCTGAGGCCCGAAGAGGCGGGCCATGGCCGACAGGAATTCCTGTATATCGGCATGAGTCGCCCCGAGCCCGGGTAGGGCGGGTACTGCGGGGGTAACTCGACAGGCACGTCCGGGGCCGCGGGGACGGTGCCGACAGGGACCTCAGCCGAGTCGCGAGACCGGCGAGGCGAAGTCTTAGAGCGATGACGCCGCTTAGACTTCTTGTGCTTCGACTTACCGGAGGAGCGCGAAGACTTTGAATCCGACGAACGGCGGGGACTCCGCGTCCGGCCCCTCGACCTCTCCCGGGACCGGGGCTTGGTGCGGCGCGGAGCCGAATGCCGGACTTCAAGGAGCTTTCGAGACCGCTCTCGCAAAGCCTCAGGATGAAGTTTCCGGCAGTCAGGACACGACTTCGTGTCGTGGTCTCGGCCGAGACAAAAGAGACACTCGAGGTGCGGGTCCGTGATCGACATCATGCGACCACATTCCTCGCAGGGCTTAAAGCCGGGCATCCCTACGACACCTTAGGAGTCGTGAAGACTCGTTGAAGAAACAGCGAAAAAATTCACCAAAAAAGATAGTCAAAAAGTGACTAGGGCACTGCTCTTCCCGGATCTGCGCTTACTGGCGCGGAAAAAGAAGAACTGACGTCAGCGCGCAGGGGCGGCGCCTAAGTACTGCCCGCGACGTCATCCCGGCGATCACGACGCCGACGACGGACGCGGAGCCGCACGACGCCGCCTACCGACGCGCAAGGGTACTGCTACGCAAAAAACTTTCCGGATCCAGCCTGACGCCTGGGGATATTCTAAGGTAAGGAATCTGTCACTAACGTGTCTCTTTCAGATGCAGAGGTTAGCGGAGGGCGTACAACAGAAAGGCCCAGGGACTTGGCAGTAGCCCGTGAGTCCTTAAAACGCTCCAGCGCATGGTCTGCCTTTGAACCAAAAGACCGACTCCATCAAAGGGCATGTCCATGAGTGTATTCTGGACATCACCCGAGAAACCAGTTGTTCTCAGCCAGGCGTGGCGACGTAGCGCCACCGTCGTCGCAAGCGATCTGCCCAGCGAGTCGGCGGTATCAAGGCCACAACGTATGGTGTATTTAGCCGCATCTCGCCCTTCCGCAATGGCGCGGGTAAGCAGTGACTGGACCTCCTCAGAACACTGCGGCAAAACAGCCGCCACCGAATCCCACAGGGAGTGGGTATATCGGCCCAAAAGGCAAGCGGTGTTGACAGACCGCAAGCCAGCACTGGAGGAAGAAAAGCCTTCTTCCCAAATTGGTCCAGGCGTTTGGATTCCCTATCCGGAGGGGCGGTAGGGAAGGCGGTTTGGGAGGCAGAGGCTTGGACAACCAAGCTCTCGGGGGTGGGATGTTGGGAGAGAAACGAGGGGTCGCCCGGAGCAGGGCGATGGCGTCGGGCCACGTTCCTATCCACAGGAGCCCCTGTGGTGGGCTTGGACCAGGCACCCAAAAGAACGTCAGTGAGTGCATCGTTAAACGGCAGCACAGTCTCCGAGGAGGAAGCTGCCGGCTGAAGCACTTCCGTCAGGAGATTAGTCCTGACAGCCACAGTAGGCAATTGGAGATGTAAGGCTCCAGCTGCTCTACGCAACACCGTTGCAAAATTAGCTCCCTCCTCCGTAGCCACTGGAGGAGACAGCATGCCAGTGTCAGGGGAGGTGTCTAGACCACTGGCATCCCCAAGTTCCTCAGCCCAGTCCTGATCATACACTGTTGTGTGAGAGGGTCTTCAGACCCCTCCCAGCTCTCTTGGTCCTCCTCAGGTTCAAAATATGGAGGAGGAGGGACATTTGGGATCCAAGGTCTCATCGGCGCCGAGCGACGTCGGTCCGGCTCCATGTCCGGAGCCAGGGACCGACGCCGTCCGGAGCCCTGACCGGCGTCAGGAACGGCACCGGGGACATCGGCGGAGGCGTGGTTAGGTCAACCGGCGTCGATGGGGGTTGCGGTACCACCGGAGCCGGGATCGAGGCCGGGGCCGGAGCCGAGGCCGGGATGAAGGCTGGTGGGACAGACGGCGCCGGGACCGGAGTCGACGGCGACGCCGGAGCAACCCCATCAGGCCCGCGGGGCCCGAAGGCGCACCGGAGGGACCTTGAGGCCCGAAGAGGCGGGCCATGGCCGACAGGAATTCCTGTAGCTCGGCCGGAGTCGCCCCCGAACCCGGAAAGGACGGGTAATGCGGGGGCGGCTCCATAGGCATGTACGGGGCCGCGGGGACAATGCCGACTGGGGCCTCAGCCGAGTCGCGAGACCGGCGAGGCGAAGTCTTAGAGCGATGACGCTTCTTAGACTTTTTGTGCTTCGACTTACCCGAGGAGCGCGAAGACTTGGACTCCGACGACCGGCGGGGACTCCGCGACCGGCCCCTCGACCTCTCCCGGGACCGGGGCTTGGTGCGGCGCGGAGCCGACTGCCGGACCTCGAGTAGCTTTCGAGACCGCTCTCGCAAAGCCTTCGGGTGAAGTTTCCGGCAGTCAGGGCACGACTTCGTGTTGTGGTCTCGGCCGAGACAGAAGAGACACTCCAGATGCGGGTCTGTGATCGACATCATTCGACCACAGGCGTCGCATGGCTTGAAGCCGGGAATTCCTACGACACCTAGGAGTCGTGAAGACTCGATAAAGAAACAGTGAAAAAAATTACAAAAAAGTTAGTCAAAAATTGACTAGGGCACTGCTCTTCTCGGATCTGCGCTTACTGGCGCGGAAAAAGAAGAACTGACGTCAGCGCGCAGGGGCGGCGTCTAAGTACTGCCCGCGACGTCATCCCGGCGATCACGACGCCGACGACGGACGCGGAGCCGCACGACGCCGTCTACCGACGCGCAAGGGTACTGCTACGCAAAAACTTTCCGGATCCAGCCTGACGCCTGGGGATATTCTAAGGTAAGGAATCTGTCACTAACGTGTCTCTTTCAGATTTGCATGTGGCCATGTCTGAACTGGAGTGGCGGAGTGAGCTAAAGAATGATGGATTAAACCCAGATCAGTTGACTGGGGGTGAGTGCTTGCAATGTTCAACACTCCGTGCATCATCCCCTTTGGTTTAGCCTTTGACAGTGCCCAGAGGAGAGCCCTGCTGGGCCAAAGAAAGAAGGAACAGTAGGACCTCAGAAAGAGGGGCAGAAAGGGGATCCACAGCCTTTGCTGTGCACAATGCCACAAATTTGTTCCACCTGCAGGCGTATACCGATTTAGTGGAGGGACGCCTGGCTGCCAGAATGACATCACAGACTTCAGGAGGTAAGTCAAATGGAATCAGCTGTCGCCGCTCAATCTCCACGCAAGGAGGTAGAGGCTGGACAGGTTCGGGTGGAGTACCGTCCCCTGCTGCTGCAACAGAAGATCCTTCCGAAGAGGCAGTCGGATCGGGGGATCCACGCTCATACTGAGTAGCTCGGGATACCATACTCTTCGAGCCCAGTCCGGGGCCACAAGGATGACTTGTGCCCGGTCGCGTCTGATTTTCTTCAACACTCTGGGTAGAAGTGGTATAGGCGGAAAGGAGTACAAGAGACCGCAACTCCACTCGCGACGAAAAGCGTCGCCGAGCGAGTGCCGCCTTGGAAATTCCAACGCGCAGAACTGCTGACATTGCGCGTTCACTTCGGTGGCGAATAGATCTAACCAAGGCTCTCCCCACTGCTGAAAGAGACCTTGCGCCACATCCGAGTGAAGACGCCATTTGTGATCCAGGATGCACCTGCGGCTGAGTTCGTCCGCCCTGGCGTTCAGTGAATCCGCCAGGTGTTGAACCACCAGGGAAATGCCCTGATGTTCCAGCCATGTCCAGAGGCGCAGAGCCTCCTGACATAGGGTCCACGACCCCACCCAGCCTTGTTTGTTGCAGTACCACATGGCGGTGGTGTTGTCGGTGAACACCTGCACTACTCTCCCCTTGACAGAGGGAAAGAATGCCTTCAGTGCAAGTCGGATTGCCTCTGATCTCCGCCTCTCCCATGTGGCCGCCCCATCCCAGGAGGGACGCGTCCGTCACCACTGTGTGCTCCGGTTGGGGAAGAGAGAGGGATCTGCCGCTGACCCAATGTTGGTCCGTGAGCCACCACTGCAAGAGTTGTGCAGTGCCCTCCGAGATCTGGACGTAGTCGGACAGGTTTCCCTGATGCTGCGCTCACTGGAACTTCAGGTCCCACTGCAGAGCCCGCATATGCCACCTGGCATGATTGATCAGCAGGAGGCTATGAGGCTCAGCAGCCTCAGGGTCATCCTGACCGAAACCCAGGATAAGGGCTAAAAGATTGGAATCATAGCCCGAATATCCCGGACTCGCTGTTCGGGAGGATAAACCCAAAACTGCGCCATGTCCAGAACCGCTCCGATGAAGAGGAGCTTCTGAGAGGGGATGAGGTGCGACTTCGGCACGTTGATGGAGAACCCCAGCAAATGCAGGAGGTCGACCGTAGTCTGGAGGTGGGAGACGACTGCCTGGGGCGAGCGCACCTTCAACAGCCAGTTGTCGAGATAGGGGAAGACTGAAACCCCTGATCTGCGCAGATGAGCTGCGACCACCGCCATCACTTTGGTGAACACCCGAGGGGCGCTGGTAAGGCCAGAAGGGAGCACGGTGAACTGAAAATGCTCGTGGCCTACCGTGAACCGTAGTTAACGCCGGTGGGCCGGCAGGATGGGAATATGAAAGTAAGCATCCTGCAAGTCCAACGCTACCAACCAGTCTTGTGGGTCTAGAGCAGACAAGACCTGAGCAAGTGTGAGCATCTTGAACTTCTCCTTCCGGAGGAAGAAATTGACGTCCCGAAGGTCTAAGATAGGACGCAGGCCCTTGCCCTTCTTTGGAATCAGAAAGTAGTGGGAATAACAACCACGACCTACTTCTGGCGTCGGAACGCGCTCTATGGCCCCCTTGGCCAAGAGAGCCGCAACTTCCTGCTGGAGAAGTGTCAAGTGATCCCCCGATACGCGGTGGTACTGAGGTGGCATGGCTGGAGGGGTAGTCTCGAAGGGGAGAGAGTAGCCCCTTCGGACTATCTGTAAAACCCACCTGTCCGACGTGACGGTGCGCCAGTGGGGGAGGTGATGGCGAAGCCTGCCACCCACTGGCGTTTGATGGGCTTGAAAGGTCGGACTAGGAAGGTTTGGAGGCAGTGGTGGCGGGGGTGGAGGTGGACTGACCCGGCCGCAGGCCCCCTGAACCGCCGCGGCGGTTTCCACGTCCGCGCGTTGACTGTTGCGCCGGCCTGTGGCTCTGTTGCGAACGTGGTGGGTTGCCCCTTCCGCGAGCACGAAAGGAGCTTAAGGCAGAAGGCGGAGGAGGGCGCGTGGCCGAAAGGCCCAAGGACTTGGCCGTAGCCCGTAAGTCCTTAAAGCGCTCCAAAGCACTGTCTGCCTTGTTGCCAAAGAGGTGAAAGCCATCGAAGGGCATGTCCAAAGTGTTTTGGACATTCCCTGAAAAGCCAGTTGTCCTCAGCCAGGCGTGGCGGCGGAACGCCACTATTGTTGAAATCGCCCTGCCTAGCGAGTCAGCGGTGTCAAGGCCACAACGGATTGACAACTTGGCTGCATCTCTCCCCTCAGCAATAGCCTGAGAGACTGCCGTCCGGGCCTCCTCCGGACAGCTAGGCAGCACCTGCGCTACTGTATCCCACAAGGAGTGCGAATAACGGCCCAAGAGGCATGCAGTGTTCACAGACCGCAGCCCTAGGCTGGCAGAAGAAAAAATCTTCTTCCCGTACTGTTCCAGCCTCTTGGATTCCCTATCCGGGGGTGCGGAAGGGAATGCGCTTGGGGAAGCAGAGGCTTGGACAACCAAGCGCTATGGGGTGGGGTGTTGGGAGAGGAAAATGGGGGGGGGGGGTCGCCGGGGCCGGGCGATGGCGTCGGGCCACGTTCCTGTCCACAGGAGCCCCTGTGCTGGGCTTGGACCAGGAGCCCAGAAGAACGTCAGACAGTGCTTCATTAAAGGGCAGCAGTGGCTCCGCAGAGGAAACTGCTGGCTGAAGCACTTCTGTCAGGAGGTTAGTCCTGACGGCCACAGTAGGTAGCTGAAGGTGGAGTGCCTCAGCAGCCCTACGCAACACCACAGAAAAACTAGCACCCTCCTCCGTAGCCACGGTAGGTGGAGACATCATGCCAAGGTCTAGAGAGGTATCCAGACCACTGGCGTCCCCCAGCTCCTCAGCCCAGTCCGGGTCATACTCACATTGAGCTGTGAGAGGGTCTTCAGACCCCTCCCAGTCCTCCCCTTCCTCCTCCTGCTGTTGTACAGGCCGAAAAGGAGGAGGATGGATATAGGGAAACAAATTCCCAAACGGTGTCGGAATCGGCGTCGGTCGACACTGTTCCGGCACCGTATCCACGTCGGGGCTGAAACCGGGGCCGACGTCGTCCGGTGCGCCGGGCGACGTCCAACGTGGTGCCGACGTCGGTGGAGGTGTGAATAGGTCAACCAGCGTCCACCGGGATCCACGACGGAATCCATGGGAGTCCTGCGGCGCCGAGGCCGGAGCCGACGCCGGTGCCGGAGCTACCGGCGTCGAAGGGCGAGGACTCCCAGTCGGGCCCGCAGGGCCCGAAGGCGCACCGGAGGGGTCAGACGGCCCAAATAGGCGAGCCATAGCGGACAGGAATTCCTGTACCTGGGCCGGAGTCGCCAATGAACCCGGGAAGGGCGGGTAGGTCACCGACGACTGCGTAGGCTCCGCCGGAGCCGCGGGGGTGGCACCACCCGCTCCCTCAGCCACGTCGCGCGACCAGCGAGGGGAAGTCAAAGAACGAGGACGTTTCTTCGACTTCTTTTTGTGCTTCGCCATACCTGACCCAGATTGCGAAGACTTCGATTCGGACGACTTCCGATGAGGACGGCTCCGCGACCGGTCCCTCGACCTCCCTCTGGACCGGGACCTCTCACGGCGCGGAGCAGACTGCCGGGCTTCAAGCAACTTTCGGGACCGCTCCCGCAAAGTCTTCGGCGCCATGGCTCGGCAGTCGGGGCACGACTTGGGGTCGTGGTCGCGCCCCAGGCAGAAGAGACACGTGCGGTGCGGGTCCGTCACCGACATCATGCAATGACAGTCCTCACAAGATTTAAACCCGGGCATCCCTGACTGCACCAGGAGTCGTATTGACTCAAAAAGCTGAGACAAAAATCTCAAAAAACTCAGTAAAAAATTGACTGGGGGTACCGCTCTCTCCGGATCTGCGCTTGCTGGCGCGGAAAAAGAAAGAACTGACGTCAGCGGGCGAGGGCAGCATCTAAGTAGCTGCCGCAACGTCATCCCGGCGATCACGACGCCTACGACGGACGCGGAGCCGCACGACGCCACCTTCTCACGCGCAGGGGTACTGCTGACGAAAACTTTCCGGATCCAGACTGACGCCTGGGGATATTCTAAGGTAAGGAATCTATCACTATGTGTTTCTTTCAGATACACTAGGGCAGAGTAGTCCCTCTTTCCAGGGGCCTCTGCAACGATTCCAACAGTATGCAAGTTCAGGTGACAGCAGGGAATATTGAAACACAACTTAAGGTCAGAATGGCGACAATGATGCAACATCTCTGCAATCTGCTTCAAATGTTCCCCTTTACTTCTAGACTGCAAAAATCAGGCATACTGAACCAACCACTGCGGTCCACTGCCACTTCTAGGCACAACCCTAGGATCCAGGTTTCTTTGAATTAGAGTACAGATCAACATTGTAGAAAGGTATGTATTTTCTTATCTTTTGCAATGACATGCTATTCAGCGCAGGGGAACAGTTCATGGTTCCCTCAACTAAGACCTTCACTCCACCGCTTGAAATAGCATCTAGTGGTAAGAAGGGATACACTGGAAGGCAGGCAAAAAGGTATTACTGATGCCTTCACCAATAAGACACTTGCATGTGTAACCTCTGTATTTAGGTTGTTCGGTAAATAGTTCAAAATATTGCACTTGCTGATTATGCCCTACACAAACCCATTGTGAAGTGCAGGAAAGAAAACACATGCAAATGGGTGATAGAGTGTGGCGAACCACAATGGAACTTACTAGTAGCAGTGCGGGCATCAACGACATCACCAAGTTTGCAAATATGCAGCCCACTCCTGTAATCAATCTCTTCAACCTGCTGTCTCAAAACCACCAAAACACACAGGACATGCGAATGACCTGAGACTTTCAAGCAGAAAGCTAACTAAGATGTAGTATTTTAATAAAAAAAATCAACAACTTATTACACGTAATGGCTGCTGTCGTCTGGGATGGGAGAACCCATTTCAGGCAGAGGTGGGCTATATCTGTCAAAGCAAGAAAGCATTAAAACAACATTCTCAAGGCGGGACAGATGCCTCCTCCATACACCTGATGACTGTAGCACAAGCACAAAAGAGCAGGTACCTACTCAGGGTTTCATCATTACGTGGTAGTTGGATAAGCACAATTTAGTACGGAAATACAACCTAGTAAAGCCAGCACTATAAAATACAAGATTATCTGTTAACAGTATAAGTCATAAGCTGCTGATCACAGTTCCGCTACAAATGGTGCTTGTATGCAAAGTCGGAAAGGGTTCAGCGCCACCGCTTATCTTTTGCACAAGGTGCATGGCTCGAGCACCCATGGCAGCTCGGCCAGGGAATATGTGGCACTTGATCTAGTGCAAACAGGGGTGCTGAGTGGGCCAGGAGATCAGTAATGGGAGCTGCAAAGCTGTCCTAGAGCAGCCAAGATACCAGCATTCATCAAGAGAATGATGATCCTGTCCAGTCATTTAACAAAGAAAATTTTCATATAAGATAAAAAACTAAAATAAGATATTCTAACTGCATATTCCTCAACTTGTGCATCTTTGTAACAGGATCCTGAATACTCTTGCAATAACGCCTCAGCACAGACGCACAAGTTACTAACTTGTGTAACGATATATCTGTAAGAGACAGTAGTTAGTGATAGATTCCTTACCTTAGAATATCCCCAGGCGTCAGGCTGGATCCGGAAAGTTTTGCGTAGCAGTACCCCTGCGCGTCGGTAGGCGGCGTGCCGTGCGGCTCCGCGTCCGTCGTCGGCGTCGTGATCGCCGGGATGACGTCGCGGGCAGCACTTAGGCGCCGCCCCTGCGCGCTGACGTCAGTTCTGTACACGACTTTCCGCGCCAGGAACGCAGAGCCATGCAAGAAGCTGACACAGGTGTCTGAAAATACTAGGGCCCTGAAAGGGATGTCCTTAACCCTAGAAATCAGTTCGCAGAACGGGGAGGATGGGTGGGGCGGTAGGAATCTATCACTAACTACTGTCTCTTACAGATATATCGTTACACAAGTTAGTAACTTGTGCATCTGAAAGAGACACGTTAGTGATAGATTCCTTACCTTAGAATAGATACCCCAGCAATACCAACCCCGGTGGTGGGTCTGCGAACAAAGATCAGACAAGGAAGTCCTGGAGGACAGAACGGCCAAAGAAGCCGTCCCTCCGGACCTGACTGTCAAGGCAGTAATGCTTAGTAAACGTGTGCAGCGAGGCCCACGTAGCTGCCTGACAGATAACCGGCAGCGGAACACCGCGGCCCAAGGCCGTGGTAGCAGCCGTTGCCCTGGTGGAATGGGCACGCAGCCCAACAGGAGGCTCCTTCTTAGCCAAAGAATAGCAGGTCTTGATGCACAAGGTAACCCAGCGGGAGATGGTCCTCTTGTGCACCGCCCGACCTTTTTGGCGCCCACGTAGCCAACAAAGAGCTGGTCATCCACCCGGAAGTGTTTCGTGCGGTCGATATAGAAGGAGAGCGCACGTTTTGGGTCCAGACGGTGGAGCCTCTCTTCCTCTCTGGAAGGATGCGGAGGCGGAAAGAAGGTGGGCAAAGTGATGGTCTGCCCAATGTGGAAAGCAGTAACCACCTTTGGCAAGAAGGACGGACGCGTCCGAAGAACAACCTTGTCTGGATGAACAGACAGAAAGGGAGGTTTGCAAGAAAGAGCCTGGAGCTCACTCACCCGCCGAGCGGAGGTGATGGCCACCAGAAAGGCTGCCTTTAGAGTCAGAAGACGAAGAGGACAGTTATGCAGAGGCTCAAAGGGAGCGCACATTAAAAAGGTAAGAACCAAGTTCAAGTCCCACTGAGGCATTACAAACGGAACAGGAGGGAAGAGGTGAGTAATGCCTTTTAAGAACCTGTTAACAACAGGGGACGTGAAAAGGGGAGGGCTGATCAGGGAGCCTGAGGAAGGCCGAGATAGCACAAAGATAACCCTTGATGGTACCCAGGGCAGAACCCTGTTGGGCCAGAGAGAGAAGGAACAGAAGGACCTCAGAAAGAGGGGGCAGAAAGGGGATCCACAGCCTTTGCTGTGCACCATGCCACAAATTTGTTCCACCTGCAGGCGTATACCACCTTAGTGGAGGGACGCCTGGCTGCCAGAATCACATCACAAACTTCGGGAGGCAAGTCGAAAGGAATCAACTGCCGCCGCTCAATCTCCACGCAAGCAGGTGTAGACTGGACAGGTTCGGGTGGAGGACCGTCCCCTGCTGCTGCGACAGAAGATCCTCCCGAAGAGGCAGACGGATCGGGGGATCTATGCTCATATTGAGTAGCTCGGGATACCAAACTCTTCGAGCCCAGTCCGGAGCCACAAGAATGACTTGGGCCCGGTCGTGCCGAATCTTCTTCAACACTCTGGGTAGAAGTGGTATAGGCGGAAAGGCGTACAACAGACCGCAACTCCACTCGCGACGAAAAGCGTCGCCGAGCGAGTGCCGCCTTGGAAATTCCAACGCGCAGAACTGATGACATTGCGCGTTCTCTTCGGTGGCGAATAGATCTAACCAAGGCTCTCCCCACTGTAGAAAGAGTCCTTGCGCCACTTCCGAGTGAAGACGCCATTCGTGATCCATCATGCACCTGCGGCTGAGTTCGTCCGCCCTGGCGTTCAGAGAACCTGCCAGGTGTTGAACCATCAGGAACATGCCCTGATGTTCCAGCCATGTCCAGAGGCGCAGAGCCTCCTGACAAAGGGTCCAAGACCCCACCCCGCCCTGTTTGTTGCAGTACCACATGGCGGTGGTGTTGTCTGTGAACACCTGCACTACCTTCCCTTTGACAGAGGGAAGGAATGCCTTGAGTGCAAGCCGGATCGCCCGGAGCTCCAGAAGGTTGATATGGAGCCGGGACTCCGCCGGAGACCAGAGGCCTCTGATCTCCGCCTCTCCCATGTGACCGCCCCATCCCAGAAGGGACGCGTCCGTCACAACTGTATGCTCTGGCTGGGGAAGGGAGAGGGATCTGCCCATGACCCATTGCCGGTTCGAGAGCCACCACTGCAACTGTTTTGCAGTCCCCTCCGAGATCTGGACGTGATCGGACAGGTTGCCCTGGTGCTGCGCCCACTGGAACTTCAGGTCCCACTGCAGAGCCCGCATATGCCATCTGGCATGATTGACCAGCAGGATGCAGGAGGCCATGAGGCCCAGCAGCCTCAGGGTCATCCGTGACCGAAACCCAGGATAAAGGCCGAAAGATCGGAATCATAGCCTGAATATCCCGGACTCGCCGTTCGGGAGGATAGGCCCGAAACTGCGTCGTGTCCAGAACTGCTCCGATGAAAAGGAGCTGTGGAGAAGGAATTAGATGCGACTTCGGCACATTGATGGAGAACCCCAGCGAGTGCAGGAGTTCGGCCGTAGTCTGGAGGTGGGAGACGACTGCCTGGGACGAGCCCGCCTTCAGCAGCCAGTCGTCGAGGTAGGGGAAGACTGAAACCCCTGCCCGGCGCAGATGAGCTGCGACCACCGCCATCACTTTCGTGAACACCCGAGGGGCACTGGTAAGGCCAAAGGGGAGCACGGTGAACTGAAAATGCTCGGGGCCTACCGTGAACCGAAGGTAACGCCGGTGGGCCGGCAGGACGAGGATGTGGAAATACGCGTCCTGCAAGTCCAACGCTACCAACCAGTCTCCAGGGTCGAGGGCAGTCAAGACCTGAGCTAGGGTGAGCATCTTGAACTTCTCCTTCCGGAGGAAGCGATTGACGTTCCGGAGGTCCAAGATAGGACGCATGTCCTCCTTGTCCTTTTTGGGCACCAGAAAGTAGTGGGAGTAGCAACCACGCCCTACTTCTGGGGTCGGAACATGCTCGATGGCCCTCTTGGTCAAGAGGGCCGTGACTTCCTTCTGTAGAAGCACCAAGTGATCCCCTGACATGCGGTGGAATTGAGGTGGCATGGCTGGGGGTGGTCTCGAAGGGGAGGGAGTAGCCCCTTCGGACAATGTCCAAGACCCACCTGTCCGAGGTGATGGTGCGCCAGTGGGGAAGGTGATGGCGGACCCTGCCCCTACTGGCGTGCCGTGCACCTGAAAGGAGGGACTAGGAGGGCTTGGAGGCCGCGGACGGGTTGGAGGTGGTGGCCTGACCCGCACGCTGGTTGCCCGATCCGCCACGGCGGAATCCACGTCCTCGGCCACGCGAAGACGCCTGCTGCGCGGGCCGGTGGCTGGGCTGCTGACGTGAAGGGCGCCCCTACCGTGGCCACGATAGGGGCGAAAAGCAGAAGGCAGCGGAGGGCGTGTAGCAGAAAGGCCCAGGGACTTGGCAGTAGCCCGTGAGTCCTTAAAGCGCTCCAACGCATGGTCTGCTTTGGACCCAAAAAGACCGACTCCATCAAAGGGCATGTCCATGAGAGTATTCTGGACATCCCCTGAAAACCAGTGGTTCTTAGCCAGGCGTGGCGTCGGAGCGCCACCGTCGTTGCAATCGACCTGCCCAGCGAGTCGGCGGTGTCAAGGCCACAACGGATAGTGTATTTGGCCGCATCCCTTCCTTCCGCAATGGCGCGGGAAAGCAGTGCCTGGACCTCCTCAGGGCACTGGGGCAAAACATCCGCCACCGAATCCCACAGAGAGTGGGTATATCGGCCCAAAAGACAAGCGGTGTTAACGGACCGCAAGCCAGCACTGGAGGAAGAAAACCTTTCTTCCCAAACTGATCCAGGCGTTTGGATTCCCTATCCGGAGGAGCGGTAGGGAAGGCGGTTTGGGAAGCGGAGGCTTGGACAACCAAGCTCTCAGGAGTGGGGTGGACAGAAAGAAACAGGGGTCGCCCGGAGCGGGGCGATGGCGTCGTGACACGTTCCGATCCACAGGAGCCCCTGTGTTGGGCTTGGACCAGGCGCCCAAAAGAACGTCCGTGAGGGCGTCGTTAAACGGCAGCACAGTCTCCGCAGAGGAGGCTGCCGGCTGAAGCACCTCTGTCAAGATGTTAGGCTTGACCGTCAAAGTAGGGAGCTGGAGACGTAAGGCCCCAGCAGCCCTACGCAACACCGTACCAAAGTTGGCCCCCTCCTCCGTAGCCACGGGAGGAGACAGCATGCCAGTGTCAGGAGAAGTATCCAGACCACTGGCCTCCCCTAGACTCTCTGTCCAGTCCTCATCATACTGACAGTTGCGTGTCAGAGGGTCATCAGACCCCTCCCAGTCCTCCTGGTCCTCCTCTGGTTCAAAATAAGGAGGAGGAGGGACATTTGGGACCCAAGGTCCCATCGGCGCCGGAGCCGGCGTCGAGCGACGTCGCTCCGGGTCCAAGTCCGGAGCCGGAAGGAACTGGGGGACGACGCCGCCCGGAGCCCAGGGCGGCGTCGAGAACGGCACCGGAGACATCGGCGCCGGCGGAGGTGTCGTGAGGTCGACCGGCGTCGATGGGGGTTGTGGAGCCGGGATCGAGGCCGGGGCCGGAGCCGGAGCCGGGATCGAGGCTGGAGGCTCGGGCGACGCCGGGGCCGGAGCCGCCGGCGGCGCCGGATCAGCCCCATCAGGGCCCGCGGGGCCCGAAGGCGCACCGGAGGGGCCTGAAGGCCCGAAGAGGCGGGCCATGGCCGACAGGAACTCCTGTACCTTGGCCGGATCCGCCCCCGAACCCGGGAAGGGCGGGTATGACGGGGCGACTCCACAGGCAAGTCCGGGGCCGCGGGGGCGGGGACGGTGCCGGGAGGGGCCTCAGCCGAGTCGCGAGACCGGCGAGGCGAAGTCCGAGAGCGACGATGCTTCTTGGACTTCTTGTGTCGAGACTTACCGGACGAAGAAGACTTCGACGCCGACGACCGGTGTGCACTCCGCGAGCGACCCCTGGACCTCTCACGCGACCGGGGCTTCCGCGGAGCCGAATGCCGGGCCTCGAGGAGCTTTCGAGACCGCTCTCGCAAAGCCTTCGGGTTGAGGGCCTGGCATTCGGGACAAGACTCTGTGTCGTGGCCTCGGCCGAGGCAGAAGAGACACTCCCAATGCGGGTCGGTGACGGACATCATCCGCGCACAGGCGCCGCATCGCTTGAAGCCGGGCATCCCTACGACACCTGAAGGCTGGAAAAACACAGTGAAAAATCACCAAAAAGTATGGTCAAAAATTGACCAGGGCACTGCTCTTCCCGGATCTGCGCTTACTGGCGCGGAAAAAGAAGAACTGACGTCAGCGCGCAGGGCGGCGCCTAAGTGCTGCCCGCGACGTCATCCCGGCGATCACGACGCCCGACGACGGACGCGGAGCCGCACGACGCCGCCTACCGACGCGCAGGGGTACTGCTACGCAAAACTTTCCGGATCCAGCCTGACGCCTGGGGATATTCTAAGGTAAGGAATCTATCACTAACGTGTCTCTTTCAGATAAATGGTGCCATTAGCCTCCATCACAATCCGAACCCTCCTACAGGCGTCACAGAAGAGCCGCATATGGGCACCACTGCGGCATGCTGTCAGTTCTCTCTTATTTTTCCAGGCCTGCAGATGCAAAGCATACCTGACAAGAGAATTGTACTGGCAATATGCAAAACATAACTTGGGGCCTTCTTATTAGTACCAAAATTCTATTATACAGAATGGATGATGGATGGGTGGAGTGCAATATAAGGTTAAATAGAAAGAGCATTACTGAAGGTAAGTAACTTATTCTTCTGATGGCTAATTCTCACCACAGATTCCTCCCCCTGTGAATCAGTTTCAAAGAAAAGCCACCTCCAAGCAGATAGGTCAGAGGAGTGTGCTTTACACTAATAAGTCGTTAGACTGAGCGGAAAAAATTACCCTCCCTACGGACTTGAGAATCCATGCAGTAGTGAGTGGTAAAAATATTGACGGAAGCCTATGTGGCTGTATGGCAAATGTTTATGTTTGGACCACCCAAGTTAGGGCTGTAGTGCCAGATTTCACCCTGTTGGATAAATGTTTGCCAAAGGCTAAACAGTTTGATACATGGGTCAATCTATCACAATAAGGTCCCTATCTGGACCTACTTTTCTATCTTCACAGAGACAAAACAGTTGACCATCAACATGGTGCTCTATAGGCTTGCCACCACAGAAGCTAGGAGCGCATCGGGCTTCTGTCGGTGTGGCCTCTCTTCCTCTTTAGATGTATGTAGTGGAGAAAAGAATGTTGGGGGCACTTTCGGAAGAAAGTATACATGGGTCCTAAGTACCAGCCTGTTAGGTAAAATGGCAGTATTCAGAGCATTGGCTGACGAGGCCTGCAGCTCTCCGACATGAAATTCAGAAATAGCAAAAACGAGAAGCATAGTGGCTTGAAAGAAGCACATATTAAGACAGGTTAAGAACAAATTAAAGTCCCACTGCAACATAATAAAGGGAGCAGGGAGAAACCTACACGAAATCCCATTTTAAGAAACTTTACCACAAAGGGTAACTTGAATAATGAAGGCAGATCAAGCAAATGAAGGAAGGCTGAAAGGGCAGAAAAATAGCCTTTAATAGTACCCAAAGCTAGGCCTTGATGGGGCCAAAACGTAAATAAAAACACAGACAGTTACGACTGCAGGGGGATCAACCTGCGTTTCCTCTCACAAGGCAACAGATTTAAAAAAACAGCGAGAAGAGCAAGTTATTTACATTCTATGAAATTCTTTCTGGTGGATAATCTACCCTCAAAATCCTCACCTTTGGAGGCACCAGACTGGATCTGGACGTTTTCATAGCAGAGCTCCTGCCTACCACTAGTTGGCGCCGTGCGGCTCCACATTGACTTTGTTCCACCCCGGAAGAGACGAGGCAGTGACGCATATAAACACCACCTCTACATGCCGACATCAGTTTCTTGCTTAACTCTTTCTGTGCCCTAGGACAGAGAACACAAAATAAGGCACCAGTGTGCTCATCTCCCACATGGAATCTTTTTAGATAGTAAAAAGAAACCACTCCCCAGAATGGGCAGGTGGGAGGGCAAAGAGGAATCTGCGATTACGTAGAGTATTCACCAGAAAGATTGTTACAAAAGGTGAGTAACCTGTTCTTCTCATAGACTCTAACTGCACGTTCTTCATACTTAAAACAGATACCATATCACTACTTCCCAAGGTAGAGGGTCTGTGAAGCGGGTTCAAACCATAAAGTCCTACAGGACCGAACAGGCAAAATGCCCTTTCCATTGGACCTTGCTGTCAAGGAAATAGCACTCTGAACGTGTGCACTAACGCTTGGGTCCTGGCCTGACATGTCAAGAACGGGCACACCGCATGCAAACACAGGGATGTCACTAGTGGAATGGGCCCTCAGCCATTCCAGAAACTGCTTTTTGGCCAATGGGCACTCAGCTGTTCCAGAAGCTGCTTTACAGCCAGTGCGTAGCAGATCGTGATGCAAAATACTATTCACCTTAAAAAAGACCTTCTCTGCATTGCCTTACCTTTCTTTGCCACAGAGAACCCCCAAAAAAGTGGATTGTGGTGGCTCAGCAGATTTACCAGGGGAGAGACTGTAGGCAGTTTCACCACACTGGTACAGATCAAAAAAAACAAAATTGGAAGACAAAAAGGCCTGAGCTTAGACTATAAACTTGTTGCAACCACTTTCAGTTACGTGTTTATTAAACGGCTAAGCGTTTAGACCAAAAAGTATTTTTTACAGCATAGTGTAAGCAAACAGAAAGTGCTCAATTTCCTTAAACGTCAAAAAACTATTGACCTAAAATAAATACATACTGAGAAACTGCCCGTTTTAGCCACAGTTACAAACTTCAATGTGTCAAAATATAAATGATCTATCAATTTATGTGCAATTGTTGCTGTGGACTTCTTGCAAATTTAGTGCAAAAAGAGGGAAAGTGAGATAAGATTGTAGACACAAAGATATGAAGAAAGCAATACAGAGGATATCAACCAGCGGCATATATCGCCAAATGCAAATATAAAAAAATGTGAAATCGAAAACCTATTATATTTAAGACCACCGTATAGGGAAGATGGATAGGTTTTGCTGCCTAGGCATTTTGTTGGATAATCAAACAAATTTGGGCCCTCTGGTAACAGCGCATGTAGAGTCTTTTAATAGGGTAGCCCATGGCATGGATACTTTCCAAAGCGCTTAGAATATAGCCATATCAAATCTATATTTCATCTTTACAACACGAAGTGCACCCCAACAGTGGCGTTTGGAGCAGAAATATGGGGATACAAATCCTGCCCCTCAATACAAGTAGCAGAAAATATTTTTTTTAGGAGATAATTACGAATCCCAAGGAGTGTCTCAGAGGAAATAGTGCATGATTTTATTCAACTCCACTCAATACTTCTTTGGCTTTCAATTTGGATTAAAAGCTAGTTAGAATTTAATAGAAAGATATGCGACTGTTTGAATATGGTTCATAGCTACCGCATACCATGGTTAAGTTATGTTAAAACAACTCTAGGGGCGCTGGGTAAAACCCAATTATTCAGCGCACCTGAGAGGATCTGTAAATTGGATAAAGCCTGGGTTAAAGAGGCCTTTAGATCAACTACAAGAGAAGTACGGTTCCCAGTGTCCCAATATAACAAGCATTGGCATAGCCAATAGGTCTCGCCTTTGGGACCTTATAAGTGTTTAGCCATGCAACAGTTGATGTTGTTGCACCAAGGATATTGTGCTGCATAACTAAATTCTTATAAGGTCCCAAAAGCGAGACCTATTGGCTATGCCTGATCCTCAGCATCTGAAATATACAAGGGACTGAGGTGTGGGCATCCCAGTTAAAGAAGCACTTTATCTGCATAAAGTAATATCCGGTCCTCTACCCCTCTACGCCAGTCAATACCCACAGCTGGGCGCCAGTTCGGATCTATGCTGCGAGTAGTTCTATTGTCTGGGCACATAGGTGTGGGGATAGTGGGCAGCCTCGTCAATTGGGAAGGAGTGGGAAAGGAGGCCATTGATATATACTCGAGCCCACGGAGAGTTGTAAATTAGTTGAATGTATGTTGAGAAGCATGGGCCAAAGCTCATTTTATGTAGCACCTGGAATAGGAAGGGCCAAGAAACGGAGTCACACGTCTTCTCAAAGTCTAAGGCTAAGAGGGCTACCGGTCTAGGGGAACGACAGAGATGGTCAAGGGCCATATGCAGTCTTCTGATGCTGTGTCTGGTGCCACGTGTTGACATGAATCTGGATGGACCAAAGTATGTTTCACCCGGGCCAACCTGGAGGCCTGGACTTTAGCCAGTATTTTCGCCTCAGTATTGATAAGAGACATGGGATGATAAGAGGGTCTCTTCCTGGTTTGGGGATGACTACTATTAATACCTTCCCCAAGTCCTTTAGTCACACTCCCTTTTATAGGAAATCTCTGTAGAATGCATATAATGGTTCCAGTAAGAAGCTATTAAATGGATTATAATAGGTAAATTGCTAGCTAGTTTGCTGCATATTCCTGGGCGCCATTTTATTAGCCCCACACTTATGTTTAACAAATCAGAGCATTCTGGGAGGTTCAGTGTACATTTACTTTAGCTACCAATGCATTTGATATGCCTGATTTGTAATGAGAAATCCTGGAACTAGATACAGAAGTATTGGTGTAGATGAATATATTTCTGGCAAAACTAACGCGTTTCATTCGTAAGTGTGAAATATATGATGGCATTCAACAGAAGTACTATTTATATTAGACTATACAAAGAGGGAAAACATGGGATTGACATCCATGCATTGTTACTGACAGGTGATTATTCCAAAGATCTCAGTGAGTGAAAAGGCATGAAGATTAAAGCATTCTACTCCCCAGAAGAAGTGTTTTCTATTAGAAGAGGCCAAGGATTGATTAGGCATCGACATCAATATTTCTGCTACCACATGCATGATTTAATCATCACAGGGTCTAAACATTAAATTGACACAAAACCTGCTTCCTTATAACCCTAAGTGTATCCCCTGTGCCTTTATGTGTGCCTTCTGAATGTATCAGTGTTGTGGTGAGGCGTAGTTGTGCCTGCATGCTTGACATTTGCTTGGGTCAGCCTGTGTGTGCTGGCTGGTGGTTTTGGGTAACTGGCTTTCAATTGCTTGCCCTTCCATCTCTCAAACAATGTATCCCTCCCAAGTCTCCACTGGGCTCTGATTCCTCACTGTTTGATCCCCTGCTGCCTTGATGTATGCCTCCTACCCTACCCTGCTCCCTCCTTGCCTCTCCAATCAGCCACTGTCCATCTCCTGCTTTCTACTTGCCACTCAGGCACATAATGTAAGCTACCAACAACTGCTCGTTTTTGGGACGATCATTTTCTTCACAAGACTCTTGATTAATTCCCTCTCCGTTCTTTCTGCTCTCAAGCCACCACTACAGAGGGCCTTAGAGAAGGCCTTAGAGCAGTATAGGCACTTTGCGTATAACTAGCATGCCATGCCACATGTTTCTCTATGTGCATAAGTGACTGCATGCCAGGTGGGCTACATGTATGGATGGATGCCTGTAGATCTTGTGCATGTAGGCCTGTTGGTCTGTTCTATGCAGGGTCGAATGGGACAAAAAATGGCCCAGGCGCCAAAATAAAAGTGGCCATCATTAATGATATAGATAGCTAAAAAGTGGCCTACATTTGCATACTAGGCCATTTTTTTACTTGAATGGGTATTGTGCTAAGTATTGGAGACTGCAAGTATTTATGTTTACTGCAGTCAGTACTTCTGGTAATATCAGGGAAATCAGCAGCAAACACCAGCCAATTTAATCATAAAACAGCCCCCAAAAAAGCCCCAAAAAACAGTCCACACACAGACCTGTCAGACCAGCCCATCGGACATTGCCTGATTGCCCTAGTCCAGTCCGACCCTGGTTCTGTGTGTGTAGGTGGCAGTAGATTTTTTGATCAGGGAGGTAGGTATGTTTCTATACCTGCCTATTTGCATGTATCCATCATCTATCTCCAGGTGTGTGTAAATGTTGCTTTGTGGCTCATGCACTCACAAATACCTCTTTGCCTGGTACCAATGCATTTAAGTTTTTAAAACACAGGTATGCCATTAACAACCCCGTTCTTCGTAGTCAGCCGGGATTTCCCAAATGTAACAATGTCGCACCAGTTTCCAGCAGGGTTCGTTTAGTGCAGGCATTTATATTTTACCTCTGTGTACAGATAATAAATGACCTTCCTGTTTACACCAGTAATAGGCGGCAATTATGACTCCTTTATTAGATAGATAAACAGCGCTCCCCAAGGCCTCTTGGCAGCACTTATTTACCTGATTATGTGAATGTCCTAATTTAGAGTTAGTGTCTTGTGGTGTCACGTGGTTGAAAATGCGGGGTCGGTGGGCGCTCAGGGGAAGAATGTGAGCTGCTCTTTGCTTTTCGAGTCGTGTTTTTGTGTTTGTTCATAGATAGGATTTGTAGCTTAACCTTTTGAATCTTGATGCTTTAAGGTCGTGATAGTGCCTGTAGGATTTGTAACAAAGAATGGATTATATGCACAAGTTACTAACTTGTGTAACGATATATCTGTAAGAGACAGTAGTTGGTGACAGATTCCTTACCTTAGAATATCCCCAGGCGTCAGGCTGGATCCGGAAAGTTTTGCGTAGCAGTACCCTTGCGCGTCGGTAGGCGGCGTCGTGCGGCTCCGCGTCCGTCGTCGGCGTCGTGATCGCCGGGATGACGTCGCGGGCAGTACTTAGGCGCCACCCCTGCGCGCTGACGTCAGTTCTGTACACGACTTTCCGCGCCAGGAACGCAGAGCCATGCAAGAAGCTGACATAGGTGTCTGAAAAATACTAGGGCCCTGAAAGAGATGTCCTTAACCCTAGAAATCAGTTCGCAGAACGGGGAGGATGGGTGGGGCGGTAAGGAATCTGTCACTAACTACTGTCTCTTACAGATATATCGTTACACAAGTTAGTAACTTGTGCATCTGAAAGAGACACGTTAGTGACAGATTCCTTACCTTAGAATAGATACCCCAGCAATACCAACCCCGGTGGTGGGTCTGCGAACAAAGATCAGACAAGGAAGTCCTGGAGGACAGAACGGCCAAAGAAGCCGTCCCTCCGGACCTGACTGTCAAGGCAGTAATGCTTTGTAAACGTGTGCAGCGAGGCCCACGTAGCTGCCTGACAGATAACCGGCAGCGGAACACCGCGGCCCAAGGCCGTGGTAGCAGCCGTTGCCCTGGTGGAATGGGCATGCAGCCCAACAAGAGGTTCCTTTTTAGCCAAAGAATAGCAGGTCTTGATGCACAAGGTAACCCAGCGGGAGATGGTCCTCTTGTGCACCGCCCGACCTTTTTTGGCGCCCACGTAGCCAACAAAGAGCTGGTCATCCACCCGGAAGTGTTTTGTGCGGTCGATATAGAAGGAGAGCGCACGTTTTGGGTCCAGACGGTGGAGCCTCTCTTCCTCTCTAGAAGGATGCGGAGGCGGAAAGAAGGTGGGCAAAGTGATGGTCTGCCCAATGTGGAAAGCAGTAACCACCTTTGGCAAGGACGGACGGACGCGTCCGAAGAACAACCTTGTCTGGATGAACAGACAGAAAGGGAGGTTTGCAAGATAGAGCCTGGAGCTCACTCACCCGCCGAGCGGAGGTGATGGCCACCAGAAAGGCTGTCTTCAGAGTCAGAAGACGAAGAGGACAGTTATGCAGAGGCTCAAAGGGAGCGCACATTAAAAATGTAAGAACCAAGTTCAAGTCCCACTGAGGCATCACAAACGGAACAGGAGGGAAGAGGTGAGTAATGCCTTTTAAGAACCTGTTAACAACAGGGGACTTGAAAAGGGAGGGCTGATCAGGGAGCCTGAGGAAGGCCGAGATAGCACAAAGATAACCCTTGATGGTACCCAGGGCAGAACCCTGTTGGGCCAGAGAGAGAAGGAACAGAAGGACCTCAGAAAGAGGGGCAGAAAGGGGATTCACAGCCTTTGCTGTGCACCATGCCACAAATTTGTTCCACCTGCAGGCGTATACCACCTTAGTGGAGGGACGCCTGGCTGCCAGAATCACATCACAAACTTCGGGAGGCAAGTCGAAAGGAATCAACTGCCGCCGCTCAATCTCCACGCAAGCAGGTGTAGACTGGACAGGTTCGGGTGGAGGACCGTCCCCTGCTGCTGCGACAGAAGATCCTCCCGAAGAGGCAGACGGATCGGGGGATCTATGCTCATATTGAGTAGCTCGGGATACCAAACTCTTCGAGCCCAGTCCGGAGCCACAAGAATGACTTGGGCCCGGTCGTGCCGAATCTTCTTCAACACTCTGGGTAGAAGTGGTATAGGCGGAAAGGCGTACAATAGACCGCAACTCCACTCGCGACGAAAAGCGTCGCCGAGCGAGTGCCGCCTTGGAAATTCCAACGCGCAGAACTGATGACATTGCGCGTTCTCTTCGGTGGCGAATAGATCTAACCAAGGCTCTCCCCACTGTAGAAAGAGTCCTTGCGCCACTTCCGAGTGAAGACGCCATTCGTGATCCACCATGCACCTGCGGCTGAGTTCGTCCGCCCTGGCGTTCAGGGAACCTGCCAGGTGTTGAACCATCAGGAACATGCCCTGATGTTCCAGCCATGTCCAGAGGCGCAGAGCCTCCTGACAAAGGGTCCAAGACCCCACCCCGCCCTGTTTGTTGCAGTACCACATGGCGGTGGTGTTGTCTGTGAACACCTGCACTACCTTCCCTTTGACAGAGGGAAGGAATGCCTTGAGTGCAAGTCGGATCGCCCGGAGCTCCAGAAGGTTGATATGGAGCCGGGACTCCGCCGGAGACCAGAGGCCTCTGATCTCCGCCTCTCCCATGTGACCGCCCCATCCCAGAAGGGACGCGTCCGTCACAACTGTATGCTCTGGCTGGGGAAGGGAGAGGGATCTGCCCATGACCCATTGCCGGTTCGAGAGCCACCACTGCAACTGTCTTGCAGTCCCCTCCGAGATCTGGACGTGATTGGACAGGTTGCCCTGGTGCTGCGCCCACTGGAACTTCAGGTCCCACTGCAGAGCCCGCATATGCCATCTGGCATGATTGACCAGCAGGATGCAGGAGGCCATGAGGCCCAGCAGCCTCAGGGTCATCCGTACCGAAACCCAGGATAAAGGCCGAAAGATCGGAATCATAGCCTGAATATCCCGGACTCGCCGTTCGGGAGGATAGGCCCGAAACTGCGTCGTGTCCAGAACTGCTCCGATGAAAAGGAGCTGTGGAGAAGGAATCAGATGAGACTTCGGCACATTGATGGAGAACCCCAGCGAGTGCAGGAGTTCGGCCGTAGTCTGGAGGTGGGAGACGACTGCCTGGGACGAGCCCGCCTTCAGCAGCCAGTCGTCGAGGTAGGGGAAGACTGAAACCCCTGCCCGGCGCAGATGAGCTGCGACCACCGCCATCACTTTCGTGAACACCCGAGGGGCACTGGTAAGGCCAAAGGGGAGCACGGTGAACTGAAAATGCTTGGGGCCTACCGTGAACCGAAGGTAACGCCGGTGGTCCGGCAGGACGGGGATGTGGAAATACGCGTCCTGCAAGTCCAACGCTACCAACCAGTCTCCAGGGTCGAGGGCAGTCAAGACCTGAGCTAGGGTGAGCATCTTGAACTTCTCCTTCCGGAGGAAGCGATTGACGTTCCGGAGGTCCAAGATAGAGAACGCATGTCCTCCTTGTCCTTTTTGGGCACCAGAAAGTAGTGGGAGTAGCAACCACGCCCTACTTCTGGGGTCGGAACATGCTCGATGGCCCTCTTGGTCAAGAGGGCCGTGACTTCCTTCTGTAGAAGCACCAAGTGATCCCCTGACATGCGGTGGAATTGAGGTGGCATGGCTGGGGGGGTGGTCTCGAAGGGGAGGGAGTAGCCCCTTCGGACAATGTCCAAGACCCACCTGTCCGAGGTGATGGTGCGCCAGTGGGGAAGGTGATGGCGGACCCTGCCCCTACTGGCGTGCCGTGCACCTGAAAGGAAGGACTAGGAGGGCTTGGAGGCCGCGGACGGGTTGGAGGTGGTGGCCTGACCCGCACGCTGGTTGCCCGATCCGCCACGGCGGAATCCACGTCCTCGGCCACGCGAAGACGCCTGCTGCGCGGGCCGGTGGCTGGGCTGCTGACGTGAAGGGGCGCCCCTACCGTGGCCACGATAGGGGCGAAAAGCAGAAGTCAGCGGAGGGCGTGTAGCAGAAAGGCCCAGGGACTTGGCAGTAGCCCGTGAGTCCTTAAAGCGCTCCAACGCATGGTCTGCTTTGGACCCAAAAAGACCGACTCCATCAAAGGGCATGTCCATGAGAGTATTCTGGACATCCCCTGAAAAACCAGTGGTTCTCAGCCAGGCGTGTCGTCGGAGCGCCACCGTCGTTGCAATAGACCTGCCCAGCGAGTCGGCGGTGTCAAGGCCACAACGGATAGTGTATTTGGCCGCATCCCTTCCTTCCGCAATGGCGCGGGAAAGCAGTGCCTGGACCTCCTCAGGACACTGGGGCAAAACATCCGCCACCGAATCCCACAGGGAGTGGGTATATCGACCCAAAAGACAAGCGGTGTTAACGGACCGCAAGCCAGCACTGGAGGAAGAAAAACCTTTCTTCCCAAACTGATCCAGGCGTTTGGATTCCCTATCCGGAGGAGCGGTAGGGAAGGCGGTTTGGGAAGCGGAGGCTTGGACAACCAAGCTCTCAGGAGTGGGGTGGACAGAGAGAAACAGGGGGTCGCCCGGAGCTGGGCGATGGCGTCGTGACACGTTCCGATCCACAGGAGCCCCTGTGTTGGGCTTGGACCAGGCGCCCAAAAGAACGTCAGTGAGGGCGTCGTTAAACGGCAGCACAGTCTCCGCAGAGGAGGCTGCCGGCTGAAGCACCTCTGTCAAGATGTTAGGCTTGACCGTCAAAGTAGGGAGTTGGAGACGTAAGGCCCCAGCTGCCCTACGCAACACCGTACCAAAATTGGCTCCCTCCTCCGTAGCCACGGGAGGAGACAGCATGCCAGTGTCAGGGGAAGTATCCAGACCACTGGCCTCCCCTAGACTCTCCGTCCAGTCCTCATCATACTGACAGTGTCGCGTCAGAGGGTCATCAGACCCCTCCCAGTCCAACTGGTCCTCCTCTGGTTCAAAATAAGGAGGAGGAGGGACAGTTGGGACCCAAGGTTCCATCGGCGCCGGCGTCGAGCGACGCCGCTCCGGGTCCATGTCCGGAGCCGGAAGGAACTGGGGAACGACGCCGCCCGGAGCCCAGGGCGGCGTCGAGAACGGCACCGGAGACATCGGCGCCGGCGGAGGTGTCGTGAGGTCGACCGGCGTCGATGGGGGTTGTGGAGCCGGGATCGAGGCCGGAGCCGGAATCGAGGCTGGAGGCACGGGCGACGCCGGGGCCGGAGCCGTGGGCGACGCCGGAGCAACCCCATCAGAGCCCGCGGGGCCCGAAGGCGCACCGGAGGGGCCTGAAGGCCCGAAGAGGCGGGCCATGGCCGACAGGAATTCCTGTACCTTGGCCGGATCCGCCCCCGAACCCGGGAAGGGCGGGTATGGCGGGGGCGACTCCACAGGCAAGTCCGGGGCCGCGGGGCGGGGACGGTGCCGGGAGGAGCCTCAGCCGAGTCGCGAGACCGGCGAGGCGAAGTCCTAGAGCGATGATGCTTTTGGACTTCTTGTGCTTTGACTTACCGGACGAAGAAGACTTCGACGCCGACGACAGGTGTGCACTCCGCGAGCGACCCCTGGACCTCTCACGCGACCGGGGCCTCCGTGGAGCCGAATGCCGGGCCTCGAGGAGCTTTCGAGACCGCTCTCGCAAAGCTTTCGGGTTGAGGGCCTGGCATTCGGGACAAGACTCGGTGTCGTGGCCTCGGCCGAGGCAGAAGAGACACTCCCAATGCGGGGTCGGTGACGGACATCGTCCGCGCACAGGCGCCGCATCGCTTGAAGCCGGGCATCCCTACGACACCTTGAAGTATGGAAAAAACAGTGAAAAAATTCACCAAAAAGTATGGTCAAAAAGTGACCAGGGCACTGCTCTTCCCGGATCTGCGCTTGCTGGCGCGGAAAAAGAAGAACTGACGTCAGCGCGCAGGGGCGGCGCCTAAGTACTGCCCGCGACGTCATCCCGGCGATCACGACGCCGACGACGGACGCGGAGCCGCACGACGCCGCCTACCGACGCGCAAGGGTACTGCTACGCAAAACTTTCCGGATCCAGCCTGACGCCTGGGGATATTCTAAGGTAAGGAATCTGTCACTAACGTGTCTCTTTCAGATATAACCAGATCGCTAGCTATCTGGTAATGTTGTCTTTTTGTTTTAAAGCTCACTTGAAAAATGGCACAAAGATAATCATGGCTTTTGGAAAACCGCAGAGAAAACTATGAAAAACATGCTGCAAGCCTTATTTGAAATGTTAGCCAAGAGACTTGTGTGGTTTTACGCCCTCGAATAAATGCTGTAAATCTATAATTGTATATTGTTGCCGCGAGTGTCAATTAAATGGTCGCTGATCCAAATGAAGGCGCCCACTGCAAAATGTGGCTGTGCTGAGATGCCCATGCATCACAGAAATGCATAGGCGCCCTGTGGACGGTGGGGGGAGAGGTGCGGGGGGGGGCTGCGTCATATGGCTGTAGGGCCTGTATTATTGTCATGCATGCTCAATGGACTTTTGAATTTTGACTTTATCAGCATAATTTCTAGGTGAGTATCGAAGAAGGAATAACAAGCGCGCGCCTCGCGGGGGGGGGCCTGCGCGATTCCCTTGCGGGAGCGTGGGCAAGGCGCGATGATTGCGACCATATGGCGCCACCATATGGCGCTGCGCGCTCCCGCAAGGGAATCGCCAGACGTGCACGCGTTGCCATTGCAAGCAATGCAACGCGTGCACGTTTGTGCCCCCAAAGCTGTGCCGATAACTAAAGGTCTCTTCTATGCAGCGCATGCGCGCTGCGTAGGCGAGACCTAAAAACAGTAATAAGTAATATGTGATGGTGAAGTCTATGAACAAAATGGAAATGTATTTAACTCTGAATATGTCGGCCAGCACAGAAGACTATTAACTTATTTTCATTTAAATCTGTTCCCACAGTTGTTGGTGGGATGGCATAAACCATTAGATTGCCCTTTCTGTACATGTGACATGACTTCTGTACTAGACATTTTACATGTTTTTATCTGCCCCAAATGGTCAGTTTTAAGACGTAAGTATTTTTGCCCTCTTTTTGTGCCCTTGGATTGTAACAAGTGAGACCAGCTCTATTGTATCCGCAATTATTAGAAAATCCAAAAGTCTGTTGTTTTTTATCTCGGTTTTTAATAGGGGTGTATTTTGCTAATCCATTAAATTTTAACGTTGCTGTAATCGCTATTTTATCATTATGTTTTTTGGGTACTGCGGAACGTCAGCGGGTCCCGAAAATATAGACAGGACCAACAGCACTTTATGTTTATTGATTTCGATCACGTGATCGCAATGTATCCGTGATTTATGATTCATATATTTACAGAAATTATTGAAAATTATTTAAAATATGTACATTCCTCTACTTTCACTAATTACATCAGTGTGCACATATTTATAAGTATTTATGTGGGAACTTATATCTGTTTTTCAAGAAATTTACTCGGTTTACGAGTTTGCAAATCTACATTCTGGAATCGCGAGCTCGCTCAATGACGCACCCAAACCTAGCCTTTTCATCGGGCACATTAGGATCCCACCCTTGTACATGTAAAATAACAACCAAAAACTGTTATTCTAGTGAACTCTGTAGAAAGAGGATCGAGAAGCATTGGTGCTCTGTTTTTTGTTCACTTTTTGTGGAAAATATGATAGTATGGCTGAAGCTTCATCTTCCGTCCAGGATGAACATCCAAAGCCTATTGAGGATAAGGAAGAAGAAACACCACATGCGAGAAAAAGTGATGTGTGGAAGCATTTCACAATACCTTTAGGGGAAAAGAAAGTTACTGCTACATATGTGCAGTACAGTATTTGCGGCAAGCAGTTATCCAGGGTGACTGGAAAGAAGCATTCACATAGGACAACTTCCATGTGGAAGCACCTAAAAACAATTCATGAAAGTGTGTACAACCGGATGATGTGGAAGACAGCAGGTGCAGCAGCACAGTCCACCTCTGCAGCAGCTTTGGGAGTCATAACAATACCAGCTGTCTGCGAAGAATTGAGTGACATGGTTATTCACTGTGCAAAATGCCACATGCTTGTTGCTGTAAAAATGTCTTCTGTGGGTGCATTCTTGGATACAGTGAAGAAGCAGCACTTAGTTTTTTGGGTTTTTTTTCGCTTCCAGTTCCCAGTTAACGTTTTTTCAACACTGAAGCCAATTGCTTCTTTGCATTTCTCTTACCTTACCCTTTTAGTGCCCTGTTTACTTTTTTTTGGGGGGGGAGGGGGGAAAGGTATGGCATCAAGAGAAAAAAAATACAAGACACTTAAGAATGCCATCTACAAAAAAACTGTTCTTTTTAGCACCACCATCAAACAAAGAGTTAACTGTTTTTAATGTGTCAGTGACTGAATTGCTGAGAGACTAGGTGTGTCAGTGGCTGTAGTGTTTGCCTGTGTGCGTCAGTGTCTGGAACAATGTGTGCTTCGGTGTGTTTGTGTCTGAATTAGTGTGTGGCTGGGTGTTTTCAGTGGCTGTATCAATATGTGTATGGGTGTTTGAGAGGCTGTATCAATGTTTGGCTGAATGTGTAAGTGCCTGTGACGATATGTTTAGATGTGTCATCGGCTGTATGAGTATGTGCCTGGGTGTGTCAGACTTTGTATAAGAGTGCGGCTGAGTGTGTTGGTTCCTGTATAGGTGTGTACCTGGGTGTATCAATGTGTGCCTGGGTATGTCACTGTTTGTAACAATGTGTGGCTTGGTGTGTAAGTGAGTGTACTAGTGTTTGACTGGGTGTGTCAGTAGCTGTATTGCTGTGTAGCTGGGTTTGTCAGTGTCAGTATCGGTGTGTCCATGAATGTATCAGTCTGTGTACTGGAGTGTGGCTGGGTGTGTCAGTACCTGTAAAAGTGTGAGCCTGGGTGTGTAAGCGGCTCTATCGATGTGTGAGTGGGTATGGTATTGGGTGTAATAGTGTGTGCCTGGGTGTGTTAGTGGCTGTATCTGTGTGTGCCGGAGTGTGTTAGCAGCTATATTGGTGTTTCCCTGGGTGTGTCATTGTCTTTAGTAAAATGTGCCTGGCTGTGTCAGTGTCTGTATTAGTGAGTGCCTGGGTGTGCCAGCAGCTGTCTCAGTAGGTGTGTGGGTGTTTGAGAGGCTGTATGAGTGTATGGTTGAATGTGTAAGTGGCTGTATCAATATGTGAGAGGGTGTGTTGTTGGCTGTATGAGTATGTGCCGGTGTGTGAATGCCTGAGTGGGTCTCTGAGTGGGTGTGCAAGTGTGAGTGGGTCGGCAACTGGGTGTGAGAATGTCTTAGTGGTATGCATGTGAGAGTGAGTGTCTCAGTGGGTATGTGAGTGTCTCAGTGGGTGTGTGAGTGTCTCAGTGGGTGTGTGAGTGTCTCAGTGGGTGTGTGAGTGTCTCAGTGGGTGTGTGAGTGTCTCAGTTGGTGTGTGTGAGTGTCTCAGTTGGTGTGTGAGGGTCTCAGTGGGTGTGTGAGGGTCTCAGTGGGAGTGTGAGGGTCTCAGTGGGAGTGTGAGGGTCTCAGTGGGAGTGTGAGGGTCTCAGTGGGAGTGTGAGGGTCTCAGTGGGAGTGTGAGGGTCTCAGTGGGAGTGTGAGGGTCTCAGTGGGAGTGTGAGGGTCTCAGTGGGAGTGTGAGGGTCTCAGTGGGAGTGTGAGGGTCTCAGTGGGAGTGTGAGGGTCTCAGTGGGAGTGGGAGTGTGAGTGAGTGTGAAAGTGAGTGAGTGTGTCTTTTTTTCATCAGAATTATATGAATCCGCCGCAAGTTTACACAGTGGGTCACGCTGAGCGTCGCAGCAGATTAACGAAACCTAGTGCGTGGTAAAAAAACATTTAGGGATATTTTCGAACCCATCAGTGGGTCCCTCACAGACCCCTATATTGCACACATGGAGTCGGGGTCCCTCTACCCTGACCCCTTGTACTTCATTACATCTGAATTTTTCCAACCAGGGACTGTTCCCCGATATCTAAAATGACAGCCGCAACTTTCTACTCAGGTTGCGACCAGCAAATCACAGCATTGCTGGTGGCGCAGGGGATCCGGAAAGGGTCCGCGTGTGGAAATGTGTAATATTTAACGTTAGCATACGCTACAGTCATTTTGGCTGTGGTGTCCATTTGTTAGCTTTGTAATTCTTTCGTCCTCTGCTGCTCGTCTTTTTCCCTGCCTGTGTTGTCTATTTTAGTTGACTTCCTGACTCGGCTAAAAACAATGTACTAAGAGTCTGTAGCTGCCAGAACACCTGGTCTCAGACTCAACTGTCAATCACTTACCACTGCCATAAGCATTTCTGCTTCCCCCTCCCACTTTGCTGACCAAGTGGTTATTCATCTGCCCTTGTTTGTTGATAGCTATTTCTAAGCTTGTTTCTTCCAATTCTGTCCATATGCTTGCACTGCAAAAAGTCTGTATAAAAGGACACTGGTTTGTTAAGCCAATGTGCCACCTCCTGCAACACTTGAGAGTGTTGTTGGACGTGGTTCCACTCATGAGAAGTTAATAAAATTGTTATTTTCGTTAGGTCGACCGGCGTCGATGGGGGTTGTGGAGCCGGGATCGAGGCCGGGGCCGAAGCCGGAGCCGGGATCGAGGCTGGAGGCACGGGCGACGCCGGGGTCGGAGCCGTCGGCGACGCCGGAGCAACCCCATCAGGGCCCGCGGGGCCCGAAGGCGCACCGGAGGGGCCTGGAGGCCCGAAGAGGCGGGCCATGGCCGACAGGAATTCCTGCACTTTGGCCGGATCCGCCCCCGAACCCGGGAAGGGCGGGTATGGCGGGGGCGACTCCACAGGCATGTCCGGGGCCGCGGGGGTGGGGACGGTGCCGGGAGGGGCCTCAGCCGAGTCGCGAGACCGGCGAGGCGAAGTCCTAGAGCGATGATGCTTTTTGGACTTCTTGTGTTTTGACTTACCGGACGAAGAAGACTTCGATGCCGACGACCGGTGTGGTCTCCGCGATCGACCCCTGGACCTCTCACGCGACCGGAGCTTCCGCGGAGCCGAATGCCGGGCCTCGAGGAGCTTTCGAGACCGCTCTCGCAAAGCTTTCGGGTTGAGGGCCTGGCAGTCGGTACAAGACTCCGTGTCGTGGCCTCGGCCGAGGCAGAAGAGACACTCCCAATGCGGGTCGGTGACGGACATCATCCGAGCACAGGCGCCGCAACGTTTGAAACCGGGCATCCCTACGACACCTTGATAGAAAAACAGTGAAAAAATTCACCAAAAAGTATGGTCAAAAAATGACCAGGGCACTGCTCTTCCCGGATCTGCGCTTGCTGGCGCGGAAAAAGAAGAACTGACGTCAGCGCGCAGGGGCGGCGCCTAAGTACTGCCCGCGACGTCATCCCGGCGATCACGACGCCGACGACGGACGCGGAGCCGCACGACGCCGCCTACCGACGCGCAAGGGTACTGCTACGCAAAAAACTTTCCGGATCCAGCCTGACGCCTGGGGATATTCTAAGGTAAGGAATCTGTCACTAACGTGTCTCTTTCAGATAGGTACATTTCCACACGCGTCTCCAGATACGCATATTTCTTTTTTCTTCAATATCTCAAAACCTACTGGATGTATTTACACCCAATCACAAAAAGCAAGCTTTCTCGACCAAGATCTAGCTTTCTGCCAAATTTGGTAAATTTCTGTTAAGAGTTCGGGCTGTAGTTGAATCTAAAATCTCTATGGGAATTAACATGGGAAACACTTTTGACCCCCCCTTTTTCTTGCTCCCCACTTGACAGATCACCCCGTAACTTTCCATGCACAACTAGACAAAGTGGGATACTTTTTTGGGGAAAATTTTGTGAAGATCCGTCAAATGGCACCAAAGTTATAAGCAAGTCAAAAAAATACTTTTCCTATGGAAACCAGGACCAAACTGTAACTACCTACTGGTGACCGCCAGTAGGATATAAATATAAATATATATATATATATATATATATATATATATATGCAGCAATTCTCCTCTCGCAGCTTCTTTTTCTTACTGCGCAAATATGGAGTACGGACCACAGAGACTGTGTAGGTTAGATTTTATTCAGCGCCACACACAACTCCAACAGCATGACGCGTTTCGGTCCCCAAGGATCTTGATCACATGACGCGCTAGCACAGAAGGAGGTACCATTAAATACAATTTTTTTGAATTTTCTTAAAGTGCCATATACCCAGTTTCGTTTACATAGACATAGCGAAAAATGCTTGACAGTAGATGGATTTGTAATTCATGGTTTCATATGTCATTTAGTCAGATAAAATATCTGAATAAATATCTAAAAACCATAAAATGTTATAAAAATCAAGCATTTTAAAATCAAACAAACATATAGCACTGTAAAAACTAGATATTTTAAAAGCAGTTGTAATACATCTCATAATGATAAAGATAAAACATTGCTTTTTACAGACTGTTGAAACGTGTCCAGGTTTAAATACCTTTACTATACTGGTTTCCACAGAGAAATAAAGTGCTAGTGCTCATGCAGTACTAGAGGATGTGCTAGTCCGATTTGTAAACAATTCAACTGGGACTGTAGTGTCAGTGCAAAATACAAAATAAATCAAGTGCTAAGTGCAATAAAACAAACACTTCTAATATGTGACCCTAAAAAACAAGTACCTAAAACTATGTGTGCTTATAAAAACAAGGAGACTGGAAGCGGCTATGAAAAAAATTTCCTAGACACAATGTCTGGTAATGTTTTTACTTATAATGACTAATAATTCAGTTACTTTTAGTTCTAGTTTATTATAGTTTTTATTGTAATTTTTCTTATTAACATCCTACTACTGATGGACTGTCTAGTTTTGGTCTAAAGACAGGTATATAAATCTTCTGTTTGATTGAGGCCCCCCGGATGCTTTGTATCGAGATTAAGAATGTATTTTGTTTCCAATTGCCTAAGGGCTTTGACTCGGTCACCTCCCCTCTTACTAGTAGGGACGCTATCAATTATGAAGTACTTCAGCAAGGTGGGGTCTGCATTATGGCTATCTTCAAAATGCCGGGCTCCCGGATATGCTTGATCACGGTTCTTAATTGCCCTTATGTGCTGGAGTACCCTCTTGTGTCCCTGTAGTATATTACTACCTACATATCTGAGCCCATAGGGGCACTCCAGCACATAAATAGCATGATCCGTTTTGCATGACAAGGTCTTGGTGATAGGGATTTCTACTGAGTTAAATGGTGTCTTGTAGGTAGTAGTGTTAATGCCCTGTTGGCATGCCTTGCATGTTTTACATTTATAGAACCCCTTGCGTTGACTAAGCCAAGTACCTTTGATTGGACCGTCCAACTCATTTCTCACCAAGGTGTCCCTCATGGAGCGTGCCCTACTAAATGTTATGGCTGCTTTTTTGGGGAGGAGCTGACCAATGACCGGATCTCCCAAAACAAAGGGCCAATTCCTATTGATCAAGTTTTTAATAGTTCTACCCTGTTTACTGAACCCAAAGATGAACCTGAATGTATCATCTTCTCCTGTATCAGATCGATTGGGTCTAACTTTCTTGTTGAGGAGGGTTTCTCTACATAATTCATTGCTTTTTTGGATGGCAGTGTCAATGCAGTTTGATGAATATCCCCTTGCCAGGAATCTACTCCTGCTGGCTGTTTGTGCCTCTTGCAAATCTTCTTTGTTGCTGCATATACGCTTTAGCCGCAACATCTCACCAAAAGGTATACTTTGGATAAGATGGCTGGGATGTGCGCTGCTGGCGTGCAGTACCGAATTACCTGCAGTAGGATTTCTATGTAGTGTGGTGTGTAACTGCCCTTCCTTTATGTAAACCTGTACATCCAAAAAGTTCACTGATATTGGACTGATGTCTGCAGTGAAATGAAGGTTCAAATCATTATCGTTTAGTTTCTGTATAAATGATTCAGCCTCATTTTTAGCCCCTTTCCAGATCACAAATAAGTCATCTATATATCTGACCCATTTTATAACATTGTTGGTCATTTGCATATTGTATTCTTTATGGAGGACCAGCTCCTCCCACCATCCCATATGCATACATGCATAGCTGGGGGAGAAGCTGGCCCCCATAGCAACACCACGTTGTTGTTGGTACAAAGAGTTTTCAAACAAAAAGACATTATTGTTTAAGCAGAATTCGACCATATTGACCAGCATGGCACTGTGTTGCTCAGAAGCCGGACCCCTACGTGCTAAGTAATGTCTTAAAGCCCTTAGTCCATCTTGATGTTTGATGGAAGTATATAAGGATGTGACATCCAACGTGATTAGCAGGTAATCGTCTTGCCAGACAATATCTTGAATTTTGGAAAGGAAATCCCCTGTATCACGAATATATATATATATATATATATATATATATATATATATATATATATATATATATATATATATATATATATATATATATATATATATAACCTACTGGCGGTCGCCAGTAGGATATATGCACAAGTTACTAACTTGTGTAACGATATATCTGTAAGAGACAGTAGTTAGTGACAGATTCCTTACCTTAGAATATCCCCAGGCGTCAGGCTGGATCCGGAAAGTTTTTGCGTAGCAGTACCCTTGCGCGTCGGTAGGCGGCGTATTGCGGCTCCGCGTCCGTCGTCGTGATCGCCAGGATGACGTCGCGGGCAGTACTTAGACGCCGCCCCTGCGCGCTGACGTCAGTTCTGTACACGACTTTCCGCGCCAGGAACGCAGAGCCATGCAAGAAGCTGACATAGGTGTCTGAAAAATACTAGGGCCCTGAAAGGGATGTCCTTAACCCTAGAAATCAGTTCGCAGAACGGGGAGGATGGGTGGGGCGGTGAGGAATCTGTCACTAACTACTGTCTCTTACAGATATATCGTTACACAAGTTAGTAACTTGTGCATCTGAAAGAGACACGTTAGTGACAGATTCCTTACCTTAGAATAGATACCCCAGCAATACCAACCCCGGTGGTGGGTCTGCGAACAAAGATCAGACAAGGAAGTCCCGGAGGACAGAACGGCCAAAGAAGCCGTCCCTCCGGACCGGACTGTCAAGGCAGTAATGCTTGGTAAACATGTGCAGCGAGGCCCACGTAGCTGCCTGACAGATATCCTGCAGCGGAACACCGCGGCCTAAAGCCGTGGTAGCAGCCGTTGCCCTGGTGGAATGGGCACGCAGCCCAACAGGAGGCTCCTTCTTAGCCAAAGAATAGCAGGCTTTGATACACAAGGTTACCCAGCGGGAGATGGTTCTCTTGTGCACCGCACAACCTTTTTTGGCACCCACGTAGCCAACAAAGAGCTGGTCATCCACCCGGAAGTGTTGTGTGTGGTTGATGCACAAGTTACTAACTTGTGTAACAATACATCTGTAAGAGACAGTAGTTAGTGACAGATTCCTCACCTTAGAATATCCCCAGGCGTCAGGCTGGATCCGGAAAGTTTTTTGCGTAGCAGTACCCTTGCGCGTCGGTAGGCGGCGTCGTGCGGCTTTGCGTCTGTCGTCGGCGTTGTGATCGCCGGGATGACGTCGCGGGCAGTACTTAGGCGCCGCCCCTGCGCGCTGACGTCAGTTCTGTACACGACTTTCCGCGCCAGGAACGCAGAGCCAGGCGAGGCGAAGTCCTAGAGCGACGATGCTTTTTGGACTTTTTGTGTTTTGACTTACCGGACGAAGAAGACTTCGATGCCGACGACCGGTGTGGACTCAGCGATCGACCCCTGGACCTCTCACGCGACCGGGGCTTCCGCGGAGCCGAATGCCGGGCCTCGAGGAGCTTTCGAGACCGCTCTCGCAAAGCTTTCGGGTGGAGGGCCTGGCAGTCGGAACAAGACTCCGTGTCGTGGCCTCGGCCGAGGCAGAAGAGACACTCCCAATGCGGGTCTGTGACGGACATCATCCGAGCACAGGCGCCGCAACGTTTAAACCCGGGCATCCCTACGACACCTTGAAGTCGATGGAGAAAAACAGTGAAAAAATCACCAAAAAGTTTGGTCAAAAAATGACCAGGGCACTGCTCTTCCCGGATCTGCGCTTGCTGGCGCGGAAAAAGAAGAACTGACGTCAGCGCGCAGGGGCGGCGCCTAAGTACTGCCCGCGACGTCATCCCGGCGATCACGACGCCAACGACGAACGCGGAGCCGCACCGACGCGCAAGGGTACTTCTACGCAAAAAACTTTCTGGATCCAGCCTGACGCCTGGGGATATTCTAAGGTGAGGAATCGGTTACTAACGTGTCTCTTTCAGATATAAAAGGAAAGCGCACGTTTTGGGTCCAGACGGTGGAGCCTCTCTTCCTCTCTGGAAGGATGCGGAGGCGGAAAGAAGGTGGGCAAAGTGATGGTCTGCCCAATGTGGAAGGCAGTAACCACCTTTGGCAAGAAGGACGGACGCGTCCTAAGAGCTGAGCGGAGGTGATAGCCACCAGAAAGGCTGTCTTCAGAGTCAGAAGACGAAGAGGACAGTTATGTAGAGGCTCAAAGGGAGCGCACATAAGAAAGGTAAGAACCAAGTTCAAGTCCCACTGAGGCATCACAAACGGAACTGGAGGGAAGAGGTGTGTAATGCCTTTAAGGAATCTGTTAACAACAGGGGACTTGAAAAGGGAGGGCTGATCAGGAAGCCTGAGGAAGGCCGAAATGGCACAAAGATAGCCCTTGATGGTACCCAGGGCAGAACCCTGTTGGGCCAGTGAAAGAAGGAACAGAAGAACCTCAGAAAGAGGGGCAGAGAGGGGATTCACAGCCTTTGCTGTGCACCATGCCACAAACTTGTTCCACCTGCAGGCGTATACCACCTTAGTGGAGGGACGCCTGGCTGCCAGAATCACATCACAAACTTCGGGAGGCAAGTCGAAAGGAATCAACTGCCGCCGCTCAATCTCCACGCAAGCAGGTGGAGGCTGGACAGGTTCGGGTGGAGGACCGTCCCCTGCTGCTGCGACAGAAGATCCTCCCGAAGAGGCAGACGGATCGGGGGATCGACGCTCATACTGAGTAGCTCGGGATACCAAACTCTTCGAGCCCAGTCCGGAGCCACAAGGATGACTTGGGCCCGGCGCGCCGAATCTTCTTCAACACTCTGGGTAGAAGGTGTATAGGCGGAAAGGCGTACAACAGACCGCAACTCCACTCGCGACGAAAAGCGTCGCCGAGCGAGTGCCGCCTTGGAAATTCCAACGCGCAGAACTGATGACATTGCGCGTTCTCTTCGGTGGCGAATAGATCTAACCAAGGCTCTCCCCACTGCAGAAAGAGACCTTGCGCCACTTCCGAGTGAAGACGCCATTCGTGATCCATAATGCACCTGCGGCTGAGTTCGTCCGCCCTGGCGTTCAGGGAACCTGCCAGGTGTTGAACCATCAGGAACATGCCCTGATGTTCCAGCCATGTCCAGAGGCGCAGAGCCTCCTGGCAGAGGGTCCACGACCCCACCCCGCCTTGTTTGTTGCAGTACCACATGGCGGTGGTGTTGTCTGTGAACACCTGCACTACCTTCCCTTTGACAGAGGGAAGGAATGCCTTGAGTGCAAGTCGGATCGCCCGGAGCTCCAGAAGGTTGATATGGAGCCGGGACTCCGCCGGAGACCAGAGGCCTCTGATCTCCGCCTCTTCCATGTGACCGCCCCATCCCAGAAGGGACGCGTCCGTCACAACTGTGTGCTCTGGCTGGGAAAGGGAGAGGGATCTGCCCATGACCCATTGCCGGTTCGAGAGCCACCACTGCAACTGTTTTGCAGCCCCCTCCGAGATCTGGACGTGATCGGACAGGTTGCCCTGGTGCTGCGCCCACTGGAACTTCAGGTCCCTCTGCAGAGCCCGCATATGCCATCTGGCATGAGTGACCAGCAGGATGCAGGAGGCCATGAGGCCCAGCAGAATCAGGGTCATCCGTACCGAAACCCAGGAGAAAGGCTGAAAGATGGGAATCATAGCCTGAATATCCCGGACTCGCCGTTCGGGAGGATAGGCCCGAAACTGCGTCGTGTCCAGAACTGCTCCGATGAAAAGGAGCTGTGGAGAAGGAATCAGATGCGACTTCGGCACATTGATGGAGAACCCCAGCGAGTGCAGGAGTTCGGCCGTAGTCTGGAGGTGGGAGACAACTGCCTGGGACGAGCCCGCCTTCAGCAGCCAGTCGTCGAGGTAGGGGAAGACTGGAACCCCTGCCCGGCGCAGATGAGCTCTGACCACCGCCATCACTTTCGTGAACACCCGAGGGGCACTTGTAAGGCCAAAGGGGAGCACGGTGAACTGAAAATGCTCGAGGCCTACCGTGAACCGTAGGTAACGCCGGTGGGCCGGCAGGACGGGGATGTGGAAATAAGCGTCCTGCAAGTCCAACGCTACCAACCAGTCTCCAGGGTCGAGGGCAGTCAAGACCTGAGCTAGGGTGAGCATCTTGAACTTCTCCTTCCGGAGGAAGCGATTGACGTTCCGGAGGTCCAAGATAGGACGCATGTCCTCCTTGTCCTTTTTGGGCACCAGAAAGTAGTGGGAGTAGCAACCACGTCCTACTTCTGGGGTCGGAACATGCTCGATGGCCCTCTTGGCCAAGAGGGCCGTGACTTCCTTCTGCAGAAGCACCAAGTGATCCCCTGACATGCGGTGGAATTGAGGTGGCATGGCTGGGGGGGTGGTCTCGAAGGGGCGGGAGTAGCCGCTTCGGACAATGTCCAAGACCCACCTGTCCCAGGTGATGGGACGCCAGTGGTGAAGGTGATGGCGGACCCTGCCCCCTACTGGCGTGCTGTGCACCTGAAAGGAGGGACTAGGAGGGCTTGGAGGCCGCGGACGGGTTGGAGGTGGTGGCCTGACCCGCACGCTGGTTGCCCGAACCGCCACGGCAGTATCCACGTCCTCAGCCACGCGAAGACGCTTGCTGCGCGGGCCGGTGGCTGGGCAGCTGACGTGACTGGGCGCCCCTTCCGTGGCCACGAAAGGGGCGAAAAGCAGAGGTTAGCGGAGGGCGTACAACAGAAAGGCCCAGGGACTTGGCAGTAGCCCGTGAGTCCTTAAAACGCTCCAGCGCATGGTCTGCCTTTGAACCAAAAAGACCGACTCCATCAAAGGTCATGTCCATGAGTGTATTCTGGACATCACCCGAGAAACCAGTTGTTCTCAGCCAGGCGTGGCGACGTAGCGCCACCGTCGTCGCAAGTGATCTGCCCAGCGAGTCGGCGGTATCAAGGCCACAACGTATGGTGTATTTAGCCGCATCTCACCCTTCCGCAATGGCGCGGGTAAGCAGTGTCTGGACCTCCTCAGAACACTGCAGCAAAACAGCCGCCACCGAATCCCACAGGGAGTGGGTATATCGGCCCAAAAGGCAAGCGGTGTTGACGGACCGCAAGCCAGCACTGGAGGAAGAAAAAGCCTTCTTCCCAAATTGGTCCAGGCGTTTGGATTCCCTATCCGGAGGGGCGGTAGGGAAGGCGGTTTGGGAGGCAGAGGATTGGACAACCAAGCTCTCGGGGGTGGGATGTTGGGAGAGAAACAAGGGGTCGCCCGGAGCAGGGCGATGGCGTCGGGCCACGTTCCTATCCACAGGAGCCTGTGGTGGGCTTGGACCAGGCACCCAAAGAACGTCAGTGAGTGCATCGTTAAACGGCAGCACAGTCTCCGAGGAGGAAGCTGGCGGCTGAAGCACTTCCATCAGGAGATTAGTCCTGACAGCCACAGTAGGCAATTGGAGATGTAAGGCTCCAGCTGCTCTATGCAACACCGTTGCAAAATTAGCTCCCTCCTCCGTAGCCACGGGAGGAGACAGCATGCCAGTGTCAGGGGAGGTGTCTAGACCACTGGCATCCCCAAGTTCCTCAGCCCAGTCCTGATCATACTCACACTGTTGTGTGAGAGGGTCTTCAGACCCCTCCCAGCTCTCTTGGTCCTCCTCAGGTTCAAAATATGGAGGAGGAGGGACATTTGGGATCCAAGGTCTCATCGGCTCCGGAGCCGGCGTCGAGCGACGTCGGTCCGGCTCCATGTCTGGAGCCGGAGAGAGCTGGGGACCGACGCCGTCAGGAACGGCACCGGGGACATCGGCGTCGGCGGAGGCGTGGTTAGGTCAAACGGCGTCGATGGGGGTTGCGGTACCACCGGAGCCGGGATCGAGGCCGGGATGAAGGCTGGTGGGACAGACGGCGCCGGGACCGGAGTCGACGGCGACGCCGGAGCAACCCCATCAGGGCCCGCGGGGCCCGAAGGCGCACCGGAGGGACCTTGAGGCCCGGAGAGGCGGGCCATGGCCGACAGGAATTCCTGTATTTCGGCCGGAGTCGCCCCCGAACCCGGAAAGGACGGGTAATGCGGGGGCGGCTCCATAGGCATGTCCGGGGCCGCGGACGGTGCCGACTGGGGCCTCAGCCGAGTCGCGAGACCGGCGAGGCGAAGTCTTAGAGCGATGACGCTTCTTAGACTTTTTGTGCTTCGACTTACCCGAGGAGCGCGAAGACTTGGACTCCGACGACCGGCGGGGACTCCGCGACCGGCCTCTCGACCTCTCCCGGGACCGGGGCTTGGTGCGGCGCGGAGCCGACTGCCGGACCTCGAGTAGCTTTCGAGACCGCTCTCGCAAAGCCTTCGGGTGAAGTTTCCGGCAGTCAGGGCCCGACTTTGTGTCGTGGTCTCGGCCGAGACAGAAGATACACTCCAGATGCGGGTCTGTGATCGACATCATTCGACCACAGGCGTCGCATGGCTTGAAGCCGGGCATCCCTACGACACCTAGGAGTCGTGAAGACTCGATAAAGAAACAGTGAAAAAATTCACAAAAAAGTTAGTCAAAAATTGACTAGGGCACTGCTCTTCCCGGATCTGCGCTTACTGGCGCGGAAAAAGAAGAACTGACCTCAGCGCGCAGGGGCGGCGTCTAAGTACTGCCCGCGACGTCATCCCGGCGATCACGACGCCGACGACGGACGCGGAGCCGCACGACGCCGCCTACCGACGCGCAAGGGTACTGCTACGCAAAAACTTTCCGGATCCAGCCTGACGCCTGGGGATATTCTAAGGTAAGGAATCTGTCACTAACGTGTCTCTTTCAGAGATATATATATATATATAGATAGATATAGATATCTATATATTACCTACTGGCGGTCGCCAGTAGGTAGGTAAAGTTAGGACCTTGTTTCTATTCAAAAAGTGTTTTTTCTTTTGCCAATATCTTTGGTGTCGTTTGACAAATCTTCGCGAAATTTTCAAAACTAATGGGGCGCTCCGGTCAGCTCCTGTCTTGAAGTTTCAGGGTGATTCGTCAAGCGGGGTTTGAGAAAAAAGGGGGGTCCCAAAACGCGTTTTCCACATGTTAATTTCAATAGGAAACTTTAGACAAGGCTACAGCCTGAACTGCAGAACGGAATTACACCAAATTTGGCAAAAAGGTAGCTCTTGATTCAGAAAGCGACCTTTTTTTTTTTTAAATGGTGTAAATCCGTTCAGTAGTTTTTTAAATATTAAAGGAAAAAGAAATGTATATATCTGGGCGGAGCCTAACCACACATCTCATCGTGAGATCTGATTGGCTGTCAGCACTTCATCCAAGAAGTATTGGCAGCCATCTTGGGACCAATATACTGGATAGCACCCCATTAAAATGCATTGTAGTGAATGGAAGGTTTTGAGGGTCACCAAAAGGAGAACGTATAAAGGGTGATAAGACTTTAGTTACATTATAAATCATTTGTTAATGGTACCATACTAATTTTAGGAATTGTGGTGTGTTCTAAGGTGATTTTTCCCTGTGAAAAAGCCTTCTGCTGGGATATCATGAATCATGTTTGAGAGAAAACTATTTTCTCATACTTTTCCCATAGAGGTTTGGAAGGTGATCTAGAAGCTAAAAGGAGAGCATATTTTCTGTAAATTCACATTATCTTTCTCAGTCATGTGAGAATGAAGTCTGACATTCTCAGTAAAACATGTACATCCAGCAAGGGCAGAGACTGTCAGTTGATTCCTTTGTGTTCTACTGCAGCTTCCCAGAGTGTTCTAAAGAACAACTAGAGCGCTAACAGTCTTACTTATTACAAAAGTATGGCACACCTGAAGCCATCTCGATTGGAATAAAGTGGTAACACTTAAAACATTTAATTTAAAAAGGAACAAAATGAGGGGGTTTATTTTGCCATAGAAATTATGATTAGTGCTGAAGAAAGAAAAATTAGGGCACATTTTGAGTGACTTCTAAAATCCTCTTCTATTTCATTAAAGAATTCTGACATGCAGACTGAAACATGCACTTTCAATACCAGCAGCAGACTTCCCTAGTGAGCAGTAGCTTTACTACAGTGATCTAATGAGCAACTAGAGTGCTAACATTCAGAATTTATAGCGAATGTGTGACACATCTGAATGCCTTCTTGATGGAATCAAAGTAAAAAACTGAAAGCATTTCCTACTGAGGAGACTGCAGTAAATGAGGAAACTTCATAACAAATAAATCTCCCAAGATGGCCACCACTGAAAAGAGCCCAAATGTAGCACAAATATCACCCAGATGTAGCCCAATGACAGAAGTGTGCAAAACACTTTTTATTTTTTGTTTTTTTGCAGTTTTATATAGTGCAGACTGGTCAGGTATTGCAGTGCTTTACATGAGCATTGGTTACATCACACAAGGACAAATTCATGTTGGTTGTAGACATGGGGAGATGAAGTGATTTGACCAGAATCACAGAATGTCGAGCTGAAGCAGAAACTCCAACCTGGTTCCCCAGTTGCAAAGTCTGCAGCTCTGGAAGTAATACCACATCCTCTCCCCTAAGTGCAACATTTAATCAAGTGGTCAACTGGATAAAAAAACAAAGATAACAAATAATTTAAAAGTGCTTTGTCGCTATTTGAAAACTGAGAAAATATGTCCTCATTTTAGTTTTTTAGAGCACTAACCATAATTTCGATGCAAATAAGACCCTCTCATTTCTGTAATTTCTAAAGGAAATGCTCTAGGTGCACAAGTTACTACTTGTGTAACGATATATCTGTAAGAGACATTAGTGATAGATTCCTTACCTTAGAATATCCCCAGGCGTCAGACTGGATCCGTAAAGTTTTTCGTCAGCAGTACCCCTGCGCGTCGGTAGGCGGCGTCGTGCGGCTCCACGTTCGTCGCTGGCGTCGTAAGCGCCGAGATGACGTCACGGAGACTACTTAGGCGCCACATATGCGCGCTGACGTCAGTTCTGTACACGACTTTCCGCGCCAGGAACACAGAGCCATGAAAGAAACTGACCACTGGTGCCATGAAACTAGGGCCCTGAAAGGGATGACCTTAACCCTAGAATCAGTTCGCAGAACGGGGAGGAAGGGTGGGGCGGTAAGGAATCTATCACTAACTAATGTCTCTTACAGCTATATCGTTACACAAGTAGTAACTTGTGCATCTGAAAGAGACACGTTAGTGATAGATTCCTTACCTTAGAATAGATACCCCAGCAATACCAACCCCGGAGGTGGGTCTGCGAATAGATTACACCAGAAAGTAACAGAGAACAGAACGGCCAAAGAAGCCGTCTCTCCGGACTAGACTGTCAAGGCAGTAATGCTTGGTAAATGTGTGCAGCGAGGCCCACGTAGCTGCCTGACAAATATCCTGCAAGGGAACGCCGCGTCCCAAGGCAGTAGTGGCTGCCGTTGCCCTGGTAGAATGGGCACGCAGCCCCACAGGAGGCTTCTTCTTAGCCAAGGAGTAACACGCTTTGATGCACAAAACGACCCACCGAGAGATGGTTCGTTTGTGCACGGCTCGACCTTTTTTGGCGCCCACGTAGCCAACAAAGAGCTGGTCATCCACCCGGAACTGTTGTGTGCGCTTCAGATAGAACGAGAGCGCACATTTTGGGTCCAGACGGTGGAACCTCTCTTCCTCTTTTGAAGGATGCGGAGGCGGAAAGAAGGTGGGCAAAGTGATGGTCTGCCCGATGTGGAAGGGCGAGACAACCTTTGGCAAGAAAGAAGGACGGGTCCTTAAAACCACCTTGTCCGGATGAACAGAAAGGATAGAGGAAAGAGCCTGGAGCTCACTCACTCTTCTGGCAGAGGTGATAGCTACCAGGAAAGCCGTCTTGAGAGTAAGAAGACGTAAAGAAAGTTATGAAGGGGCTCAAAGGGAGCGCACATGAGATAGGTCAAGACAAGATTTAAGTCCCATTGAGGCATTATGAAAGGCACGGGAGGAAACGTGTGTGCAATGCCTTTCAGGAAACGGTTAACAACCGGGGACTTAAAGAGAGAAGGCTGATCTGGAAGCCTGAGAAAGGCGGAGATGGCCGAAAGATAACCTTTGATAGTGCCCAGAGCAGAGCCCTGCTGGGCCAAGGAGAGCAGGAACAGAAGGACCTCAGAAAGAGGGGCAGGAAGGGGATCCACAGACTTGGCTGTGCACCATGCCACAAACTTGTTCCACCTGCAGGCGTATACCGTCTTAGTGGAGGGACGCCTGGCTGCCAGAATGACCTCACAGACTTCGGGAGGAAGATCGAAAGCTGTCAACTGTCGCCGCTCAATCTCCACGCATGGAGGTGGAGGCTGGACAGGTTCGGGTGGAGGACCGTCCCCTGCTGCTGCAACAGAAGATCCTCCCGAAGAGGCAGTCGGATCGCGGGATCGATCGCCATGTTGAGTAGCTCGGGATACCAGTATCTTCGTGCCCAATCCGGAGCCACAAGGATGACTTGGGCCCGGTCACGCCGAATCTTCTTCAGCACTCTGGGCAGAAGTGGTATAGGCGGAAAGGCGTACCACAGACCGCAGCTCCACTCGCGACGAAAACCATCGCCGAGTGAGTGCCGCCTTGGAAATTCCAACGCCCAGAACTGATGACATTGCGCGTTCTCTTCGGTGGCGAAAAGATCTAACCAAGGCTCTCCTCACTGCAGAAAGAGACCTTGCGCCACGTCCGAGTTCAGACGCCATTCGTGATCCATCAAGCACCGGCGGCTGAGTTCGTCCGCCCTGGCGTTCAGAGAACCTGCCAGGTGTTGAACCACCAAGGTAATGCCTTGATGTTCCAGCCATCTCCAGAGGCGCAGAGCCTCCTGACATAGGGACCACGACCCCACCCCACCCTGTTTGTTGCAATACCACATGGCGGTGGTGTTGTCCGTGAACACCTGCACTACACTGCCCCGGACAGAGGGAAGGAATGCCTTCAGTGCAAGTCGGATCGCCGGAAGCTCCAAAAGATTGATATGGAGCCGGGACTCCGCCGGAGACCAGAGGCCTCTGATCTCCGCCTCTCCCAAGTGGCCACCCCATCCCAGGAGGGACGCATCCGTCACCACTGTGTGCTCCGGTTGGGGGAGGGAGAGGGATCTGCCATTGACCCAATCGCGATTCGTGAGCCACCACCGCAATTGTCGTGCAGTGCCCTCCGAGATCTGGACATGATCGGACAGGTTGCCCTGATGCTGTGCCCACTGGAACTTCAGGTCCCACTGCAGAGCCCGCATATGCCACCTGGCATGTTGCACTAGCAGAATGCAGGAGGCCATCAGGCCCAGGAGCCGGAGGGTCATCCTGACAAACCCAGGATAGAGGCTGAAAGATCGGAATCATAGCCTGAATATCCCGGACTCGCTGCTCGGGAGGATAAACCGGAAACCGCGTCGAATCCAGAACCGCTCCGATGAAGGGGAGCTTCTGAGAGGGACTCAGGTGCAACTTCGGCACGTTGATGGAGAACCCCAGCAAATGCAGGAGGTCGGCCGTAGTCTGAAGGTGGCTGACGACGGCTTGGGGCGAGCCCGCCTTCAACAACCAGTCGTCGAGGTAGGGGAAGACTGACACCCCTGACCTGCGCAGATGAGCTGCGACCACCTTCATCACTTTTGTGAACACCCGAGGGGCGCTGGTAAGGTTGAAGGGGAGCACGGTAAACTGAAAATGCTCCTGGCCTACCGTGAACCGCAGGTAACGCCGGTGGGCCGGCAGGACGGGAATGTGAAAATATGTGTCCTGCAAGTCCAACACTACCATCCAGTCTCCAGGGTCGAGGGCAGCCAAGACCTGAGCCAGAGTCAACATCTTGAACTTCTCCTTCCGGAGGAAGCGATTGACGTTCCGGAGGTCCAAGATGGGGCGCAAGCCCCCTTTGTCCTTTTTGGGGACCAGAAAGTAGTGGGAATAACAACCATGTCCTACTTCTGGTCCAGGAACGCGCTCGATGGCCCCCTTGGCCAAGAGGGCCGTGACTTCCTGTCGGAGAAGCGCTAAGGGATCCCACGACATGCGGTGGAACTGAGGTGGCATGGATGAGGGGGCAGACTCGAAGGGGAGGGAGTAGCCCCTTCGGATGATTTGCAGCACCCAGCTGTCCGAAGTGACAGAGCGCCAGTGGGGTAGGTGATGTTGAATCCTGCCACCCACCGGCGTGGGGTGCACCCCAAAGCACAGACTAGGAAGGCTTTGAGGCGGATGCTGCGGGAGCGGAGGTGGGCTAACCCGCACGCTGGCCCCCTGTGCCGCCACGGCTGCCACCGCGGCCGCGCTGAGGCTGGTTCTGCGCAGGCCTTTGGCTGAACGGACGTGTAGGGGCGCCTCTTCCGCTGCCACGAAAGGAACGAAAGGTAGACGTGGCCGGGCGTGTGGTGGAGAGACCCAAGGACTTGGCTGTAGCCCGAGAGTCCTTAAAACGCTCAAGTGCACGGTCTGCCTTATCACCAAACAGGCGAGTACCATCAAAAGGCATGTCCATGAGGGAACTCTGGACATCCCCCGAAAACCCAGTGGACTGCAACCAGGCATGTCGCCGCAAGGCCACCGTTGTGGAGATGGCCATTCCCAAAGAGTCTGCGGTGTCCAACCCACACCGAATGGCGAACTTCGCGGCATCCTTCCCCTCTGCAACAGCTTGGGAAAGCACAGCCCGAACCTCTTCCGGGCACTGGGGCAGAGTTTGCGCCACCGTGTCCCACACAGTGTGAGAATAGCGGCCCAAGAGGCATGCGGTATTGACTGACCGCAGCCCCAGGCTGGCAGAGGAAAACAACCGTTTGCCAAGCTGCTCCAGCTTTTTTGATTGCTTATCCGGCGGAGCGGTAGGGAATGCAGTTTGGGAAGTGGAAGCCTGAATGACCAGGCTCTCCGGTGTCGGATGAGTCGTCAAAAAGGCAGGGTCACCTGGTCCCGGGCGGTGACGCCTGGCCACGTTTTTATCCACAGGAACCCCTGTGGCTGGCCTAGACCAGGTACCCATCAAAACATCCGTCAAGGCCTCATTGAACGGAAGCAGAGGTTCCATAGAACTTGCCGACGGCTGAAGCACTTCAGTAAGGAGGTTAGTCTGGAGGGTAACAGTAGGCAATTCAAGGCCAAGAGCCTCAGCTGCTCTACGGAGCACCACAGTGTATATTGCGCCTTCCTCCATGACAGTGGGAGGGGACATAAACCCAGGCTCAGAGGAGAGGTCAAGGCCACTTGCATCCTCTGAGTCTTCTGCCCACTCCTGTTCGGACTCACACTGCTGTGCAAGAGGGTCCTCCGACCCCTCCCACTCCTCCCCCTCCACAACAGCCCGAGGCACAGGCTGCAGCTGCGGGGGAGGCACAGGGGAAAACAAATGCTCCAACGGCGCCGGTCGACGCCGCTCCGGCTCCAAGGCCCAATCAGGGTCCCAAGCTGGAGCAAAATTGCCCGGAAAATCGGGCAAGGGCGGAGGTGGGACGAACGGAACCCAGGGCAGCACCGGGAAGGGAGCCGCAGGGGGCGCCGGAGCCGCCGGCGGAGGACCCTGCGGCGCCGGGACCGGAGCCGGCGGCAACCAAGGGCCCTCAAGAGGGACCGCGGGGCCCGAAGGCGCACCGGCGGGAGCCCTAGGCCTGAAAAGGTGGTCTATGGCAGCAAGAAACTCTTGCACCTGGGCTGGAGTCGACGACGGACCCTGGTATGGCAGGTAGGCCGCGGGACTGACAGGCTCCAACGGAGCCGCGGGCGAAAGACCCGGGCCCCCTCGTCCACGCCCGAAGACCGACGGGGGGAGGTCGGAGAGCGTACGCGCTTCTTCGACTTCTTTTTGTGACGTCGCTTACCCGATTCCGAGGGTGAAGACTTGGACCCCGAGGAGTGATGATGACGACTCCGCGGCCAGTCCCTCGAGCGACCCCTGGACCTGGAACAGCACGGAGACAACGGTCGGGCCTCCAGCAGCTTTCGGGACCGCTCCCGCAAAGCCTTCGGAGCCATGGCCAGACAGTCGGAACATGACCGGGAGTCATGGTCGCGCTCCAGACAGTAGAGACAGACGCCATGGGGGTCGGCCACCGACATCGTACGGGGGCAGGCCCCGCAGGATTTAAACCCAGGCATCCCTACGTGGCACCAGGAGTCAAGATTTAGAGAATTAGAGACAAAAGTCCCAAAAACAACTAGTCAAAAAGTGACTAAGGTACGTGCTCTAACCGGATCTGCGCTTGCTGGCGCGGAAAAAGAATGAACTGACGTCAGCGCGCATGGGTGGCGCCTAAGTAGTCTCCGTGACGTCATCTCGGCGCTTACGACGCCAGCGACGAACGCGGAGCCGCACGACGCTGCCTACCGACGCGCAGGGGTACTGCTGGCGAAAAACTTTCCGGATCCAGTCTGACGCCTGGGGATATTCTAAGGTAAGGAATCTATCACTAACGTGTCTCTTTCAGATGTTACAGTTTTGATTACATCAAGATGACGTCAGGCGTGCCACACTTTTGTAATAAATATAGAATGTTAGCAATCTAGTTGTTCATTAGGATACTGTTGAGAGGCAGAGGCCAGGGGCACGGACTCAGAAAATTGAAGGCAGGTAGGAGGGTGCAGAGGCAACAATTTGACCACACTGGGTAGGCAGGAAGGGCAGTGGCAGCACAACAGACTATGGAGGGCAGTGGAAAGGGGGGCAGGGGCAACAAACAAACAATGCAGGACAGGCAAGAGAGGCTGTGGCAATATAATAGACCATTGTGGGCAGAAGGAAGAGGCAGTGGTAGTACAACCATACATGCCAACAGACCCGATTCAGCCAGGAAACGCCCAATGTTTTTAAGCCCAAATGGGCTTTATTTGATCTGTCTCCTGTCTACAATCTCCTCGTTTTCAATGTAAGTCAATGGGGAAAATCAATACCCCAGTTTTTTTTTCAAAATCTCCCTCTTACCAAGTTCAAAATGTTAGCAAGTATGGTACATTGGATCATGGAAGGCAGGAGGAATTGGGGTAGGGACACGGACTAGGATAACAGAGGACAGGAGGGACATGGACAGGTGCACCAAACTGACCTTAGAGGGCAGGCATCAGGGTTTGCAGCAGCACAATACACAACACAGGGCATGCGGGGCGGGAGTGCAGCACAACAATCCATGGAAAGCAATAGGGAGGGGACAGGACCATGCACATGGACAACAGAGAACAGAGGGGAAAGAGGCAATGGCAGCTAGCTGACCATAATGGACAGACAGGAGAGAAAGCTGCAGCATAACGGACCATAAAGGGCAGGAGGTAGGGATCAGGGGCATTACAATGGAACAGACAACACAAGAGGGAGGGAATAGGAGTCTGCACATGGAAAACAGAGGGCAGGGGCAAGGGGGCAGGGCAGGAGCAGCAAGCTGACAATGGAGGTCAGGCAGGATGGGCACTAGAAGCAAGGCACACCATGGAGAGCAACAGTGAGACTATAATGGCATACACACAGACCATGGAGGGAAGGTGGGAAGGGGGTAAGGGGCAGCTAGCTGACCAGACAGGGAAGGTGGGAGGGGCCGTGGCAGCACAGAAGACCATGCATGGCAAGCGGGAGGGTTAGTGGCAGCACAATGGCCATGATGGGCGAGAAGGAGGGGGCAGGTGCATGCAGAAATGACCATGGAGGATAGAAGGGAGAGGTAGGAGCTGGGCACAGACAAGAGAGTTCAGGGGAAGGGGCCTCACAACAGACCATGCGGGGAAGGCAGGAGGAGCAGTTGCAGCACAACAGACCAGGGAGGGCAGAAGGGTGTGGCAGTAAAATGGACCATGAAGGACAGGAGGCAGGGGATAGGGGCATGGAAGGTGGACAGGCATGGTGGAGGTGGCAGGGACAGGTTACAGTCATCTGACAATGCTAGGCAGGTGGGAGGGGAGTGGCAGCTCAACAGAACACTCAGAGTAGATAGGAGGGGCAGTTCCATGGAACATGGTGGTCAAAAAGGATGGAGCAGGGGCATGCACACAGACATCGGAGGGCAGGGGGAAGGAGAGTAGGGGCAGCAAGCTAAGCACAGAGGCTAAGCAGGAGGTCAATGATGGGGCATAGAATTAGGCAATGGAGGGCAGGAGGAGTGGACTGGGACATCATGCTAAATGGAGGACAGTGGCAGCACATCAGACCATGCATGGCAGGAGGGAGAAGGCTAGTGTATGGATTCAGACAACAGAGGATAGAGAGGAGGTGGATGGGGCAGCAAGCTAACTGTTCAGAGAAGGCAGGAAGGCCAGTGGCAGAACAACGGCCACACAGGGCTGTAATGAGGGAGCAGGGGCATGGACTTGGACAATGGATGGCAAGGAGGAGGGGAGGTAGGAGCAGCAAGCTTGGGTGGAGGTAGCACAATGCCAGGCCCTGCTTCCAACCCCCCACCATCCATTGTGATAGACATCTTACTTAACGTAAAAAAAAAAAACTAGAAATTCGCTGAAAAAAACAAAGATTACAGGGACGTTATAGTTAGACTCAGATTTCACTCGTACAAAACCAGTGAAATTCAGCAGTTATAGTTGCCTGAGCTAACTATAACTTACACCCCACAATGCACTGCTTATGACCTCAGACATTACATCATTCATGACATGGTCAGTGACATCACTCATGACATCTCAAATGAGCTGTGAATGGAATGGAACTATAATCGCTAGAACTTTATTTATGGATAGTGTGTGTATATTAACACCCCTTTTTTTTCTTTTCTTTCGTCTAAGAACCATTATAATACGCAACGTGCCCAGATCAATATAGCCTTTCACTTTAAAGTAATGTGTAGTCCATTGTTTGTGTTGATGTTTGCAATCCCAAGTAGGTTTATTATGAACAAGTCACGTTGACGAACATACAGGTACGGCGGTCACGGGGCAAGATATGCTGAAATGACATTGTGTGCATATTAACACTTGTTTTCTTTTCTTTATTGTATCAATTCCTGAATTTTCACATCGTGACCAGGCCAATATGGCTGCCAGCTTTTTGGATTAAAGTAATATGTAGTCCTTTGTTAATGTTGGCAACTGGAGGCATTTATACATTTAAATAAGGAAGCTACAATGACGTCTGGTATCGTTATCAAGGTTCGGACGAGCCGAAACGCGTGGATCGCATTTCGCATTTGAGATGTCATCAATGATGTCACTGATCATGTCATGAGTGATGTAATATGTGACGTCATCAGCAGTGCATTGCGGGGGCGTGAGTTATATATATATTCACTGAAAAAACCATAGGTTTCAGGGACGTTATAGTTAGAAATTAGCATTTAAAAAACCTTAGAAATTCACTGAAAAAACCACAGGTTTCAGGGACGTTATATTTAGTTGGACATTTCACTCGTACAAAACCAAAGAAATTCCGCCGTTATAGTTAGTTCAGCTAACTATAACTCGCGCCCCCGCAATGCACT